>JARDWD010000240.1:0-420237 GCA_029034505.1 Ornithoptera priamus | reverse complement strand
CAAACAAACGAAGTTTATTCAGGAATATATTTGCACCTTTTCCATATGTAAATGAAAGCGACGTATCTGAAACTTATTTACATTTCTGTCATCCCAAATGCGACAACGACGAAGAATTGTGTTAAAAACTTTTGGATTTTCATTAAAGGATGAGTCAAGTTTGAAAATACATACCATGCTAAGATATATCTGTGTCATAACACAAAGAAAATTAAGTATTAAAATCTTTTTTTTATTTACCTGTCTCTTCCGGTTAATATCCGAATCGACTGAATAGCATATTTTCACTAAACTTTAACATTCATAAAGATTTATAACGATTATTAGACATCGAAGAAATTTTCGAAGAATTTTTTTTATTATTCAACAAAGCGATGAGATTGAACGGGACGTTCACCTGTTATTAAGTGATACGCCTACCCATAACAACATAGCGTTAGTTAGACATTTATATTTGTGCTCGTCACCTTGAAACATAGGGCGTTCTCATTACCCCAGTAATTACACTAGCTACGGAGCAGTTCAAACTGGAACACAGTAATGTTTGCACTCTACTGTTTAGCGGTAAAAATAGTCGCTGCAGACCTGCCTAGACGGTCACTAGCTAAAGAAAACTATCATCAGTTTATAAAATATATATATCCATAACGGCCAATTTACGTCGCGACTGTTGATGCACAGGCCTACCCTCAATATGAGGGCGAAGGGCCATAGTTACCACGCGGGCTCAATGCGGGTTGGTGACTTCACGCACTTTAGAATAAATCCTAATTCATGTGCAGGTTTCCTCGCGATGTTTTCCTTCACCGTTTGTACTTCGCTGTTACTGTTACTAAAGTTTACAAATGTACATAACTTAAATATTAAAGTCATTGGTACATGTTAAGATTCGAACCCGCGACTTTCGGAATGAAGGCCGCGCGCTCTAACCATTAGGCCAGCAAGCTGCTAAATATATGTAAGTTAATATATATAAATATAATGTAAATTAACTTCACTTTAACGAAAGCAGAGTTTTTTTTTGTTTATTTTGTAATCTCTAGGAATATTTATTGTAGTTTTATCACAAAGTTATAATAAAATTTTACAGCTAATTTTTATTATTACTTTATTAGGATGTTTTTTTAGGAAGTTTAAATGTTTTCGAATCACGAAAGCGACGGAGATTGAATGAGAAAAACAACATTTGATGCCAAAGCTAAAACTACGTAGTACGAAAACTTTCTTATTCTAACGACGCAAAGATTTAGTTACGATTGTTTTTTAACAATCATCATCATCATCGGCTTGACCTCCCTCAAAGATCTCCACATCGATCGATCCTGCGCTGCCCGCATCCAACAGCTTTTCGCGACTTTCGGTCGTTTGTAGGGGTTCATGTGGGGTGAATTTGGGCCATTTCACACCTGGCCGGCCCAAAGCGAATTGGTGGGAGCTAGTCTTGTTTATTGATTAACAGGGTGCACCACAAGCAGGTGAGATTAGCTTGGGTCCAATGAATTGTTGTGAGGGACTCCTTACAACCCCGAGCGTCCGGTACTACAAGGGAGTTCGGTACTAGACAGTGAAGTAGTGATGGAATCTGGAGCTACTAATTCTGACCCCTACGCATCGCTAAGCATGTTTGTGGGGTGCGTGCATATCGCGGTGATCTTTGGGCACCTCCGGACTATTCCGAAACGCTGTAAGTTCAGTTCCCTGCTAACGAGGGCGGGCCTCTTTTACAATACATTTAATAAAAGCCTTTAATTTTCCAAAACCTGTATATTAATTACTTACATTATCAGCAGCGAGACGCTTACTGCTGTATAGACTTACTCAAAGGACTTTCACAATAAACGATACTGAGTTCAGTGGCTTTTGTCGACGTTCACCAGATCATCGATCTACTTTATGGAAAGCCTACAACCTCACCTATCAATACGCATTTGCCGCTAGAGGACGTCACTGCTCTATCAGTCGTCAGTCCTTCAGGCGATGTGCTCTGTCAAAGGCCGATAGATAATTGTGCAATTTCTGTTACCTTAATTCTCGAAGGGAACCCTTCATTTCTTATCTAATGCCTATTTACGATAAAAAATATAAAATATAATAACACTACCGACATTTCTTTTTAAAAAACGTGTTCAAGGTGGTCATTTCAGCTAACTTTATATCCATATTTTAGCGAAAGGTGTTGTAAGTAAAGAAATTATTTAACTAAACAAAATTATTTTAAAAAATAATAAAAACCTTATAATGGAATAAATGTGGGCAATATGATTCAGAAAAACCAATAATTTTGTTACGAAACCGACAGAACGGATGCAGCGCAGCTACTGTAACTACATAATCCTCTTTGGTTTGAGCGGCTGACCAAAATGCTTTATCCCAAGCCGGGGATTAACATCAAATAAATACATTGATATAACAAAACAGTGTTGTACCTCTAAAAAAAAATAATGGTATAAATTATGGTAATTAATCTTCGACAACATTGCACGTACAGTTGTAAAAAACACCAGGTGGTATATTAGTTTTTGTTTTGTTATAACTTATCACCAGTTTGTAGTATAGTATAGAAAGTTATAATACACTGTTCAATCAATAAAAATTCTATAGAAGTATTAATAAACAACAGTGAACAATTCCAAAAAGGATGTAAAACTAATTAGAAGTTTATCTACTTGTTGTTATTTATAACCGAATAAGTTAAAACATTGGCGAAGAGACTTTTTAAATTATTAAAAAATCTTATATATTCATAAGTTCCTCGTACCCGCTCCTTAGCTTGCCGTGACACCCCGCAACCCCTTTTGGTTTAACATTTCGTAAAATCCGTTCTTAGATGAACTATACTCAGTAAAAGGAATATTGATACCAAGTTTTAGGTGTTATGGTTCGGGAGATATCGTGATGAGTCTCTACATAGGTACTCTCTTATATGTATATAGACAAAATTTGATGTTACTTTGCTAGAATGCCTTTAAAAATAAAAAAACATCGTCGTAATCTTAATAACACAAAACTTTCAATTGAAACTTATATTTGGATAGTGACGGGATTTATATGGGAAATGAAAATTTCAGATAATTTTAAACGCTGTCTATACTAAAATGGCTCATAACCAGAAATGGTGGGCAAGTTACCGGACTTAACGTAGTACCTAATACTGCTCTCCTTAAAAGCGCTTCTCTTTGAAGCCATCGTCTTCATAATTGCTACAGACACTACAGTTACTAAAACTAATATTAATTATTGTATAATAATACTGCGGGAATTAAAGATAAAAATATATGTGCAATAAAACCCCCAAAAATGTACAATCACATTAAATAATATTTTTTAACAAGGTTTAATTCTATGAATATAAAGAAATACTTTCGTTAAAAACTCATTGCGAAATCGTCAGAAATCGTACGGATGGATCGAATAAACCGCAACAGATTCCGCTGCTTAAATGTTTCGGAAAAACCAAATGATTCAAGTGAAATCAGAGAATGTGGTTCTCTAAAATGAATCTCTTTGCTATCGCGATGAACCGACGTTATTCAAATCCGATTTTAACTATTCATCTAACTCCTTGAACTTAATTTTATTTTTATTTAAATTCTCTTACAACAACTTTAACAACAGCAAATCTATATATAATGAAAATGGGTTTTGTTTGTTTGCCAATCACGTGAAAACTAGTGAACGTATCGACATGGGGACATAGTCATTCGACGCGGAATGATTTGTAAACGGTTATCTGTTAATTTACATTTTACAAACATTATTGAATTTCATAGATGGTTCATCGTTTTATTTGTAATTTATTTTTATAAACATTTTCATTTCGTATTATTTATGCGGTTGCTATAGTGACGGTCGCGGTAGAAAGTCATTTGTGATTGCGATTACTCTCAAGGAACATTTCAGACAAATTTCAAGTCTCATTTTATATTACGGCCAGAAAAGCGGATGGGGAATAACAAAATCAAAGTAGACTAAAAAAATTTATTAATAATCAAATGTGCCAGTGTGAAAGTGCGGAACATACACAACATATTACAAAGGTTTACACAATATTAAATGTGGCTGAAAATAGTAGATACCGCATGGAAAAAAGTCTAACTCTAGTATGTATTCGCGCATGCATAACTATCGCAACCTAGTAATGTTTTTATGGGCGTACATTTAGAATATAAAAGCAGCGAAGCTCCTTCAAAAAAACTCGGCTACCATTCACCTCTTATATTTATTCATGAACGAATCTGAGACCTGTGTATTGCAAGACAGGTTAAGTTTTTATGATCATATCCTCACTTACCCAGAGTTATCTATTTCACAGTAATTTATTTACATCTCGAAACGAAGAGGCTAGTTCATATAAAATGGCAACGGCGCATCATAAAAGAAGATTAAAAAGGAATAACTGCTAAAAAAGCCCAGCAGCTTCTCTTATAATCTTAACCAAAATATCTTACTCCAGCCTGCATGACTAACATGGAGAGTACAATAAATAAAATTAGAAAATTAAGATTAATTGTCGAATATACTTTTTCTTATGTGGAATATTAAAAATAAATGAGTGAGCGGAATTTAACTGAAATGAGTTCCGGATAGTAACGTCCGCTCGGAAACGCTTATTCATCTTACAACCATAAGAATACCTGCAGGAATTAAAAATTGCCGTCGGACACACTGTTGGGCAGAAAAAGAATTTAAGGATCTACCTGTCTCACTTCAGTATCTATTAAGAATTCAACTAAATAAAAAAAAAAACTATATGTTTTTCAAGTGCCAATGAATTGTTTTCTCAAAACTTGAACGATCTCCATTTAATAACATACTTGGAAAATTATAGCAGCGTCTTGTTCGTATCCTCCATCCATTACCAACTGGCCAAATATATTGAAATAATATTTCAGTTGAATATTTTAAGTGACAGTCTAAAAATGTTTATCAAGTATATCGCAAAAAGACTAAATCTCTAGCAAATTGAGAGAAATCCACTTAAAGAGATGAGTTCGCCGAGCTTGAATTTTATTCGTGTTACTTTCAACGCAACACTTTGAGGTTCTATTTTTTACAGTTTGCATTCTTTTATATTGTTCACTTAAAAATTTTATACAGAAATATGATGTGGACGGTTTAAAATCCACATGACAGTGACCGTTGTATTTTTTTTTTTGAAAAATAACGATAATACTATATCGAATAAGTACATAGCATACAAAGGAGTATTAAGTTGTATTACTATCCATGAATCAGTTTAAAAAGTATATCACTTTATTGACAACTAACTTTTTTAACTATCGCCGTCGTGTAGTGGCTAGCTAAATGCCTTGTAATGCGGAAGAGGTGCGTCGTTGGTTCGATTTCAGGTATGCACTTGAAAATAATGTAAAATTGAGGTTAATTTTAAGCCCAATGTAGATAAAAAAAAGGGAGTAAACAACTAGTACACATTTCACATCCTTAATAATAGTGATATAATTATTACGTACGGGCAAGTTTGCTACAAATCTCACGATTCTTTCATGAATTTACTTTTACAGTATAAATAATAAGAGATATTTCAATTTACAAAAAGTTTACAGGTCAATCGGAAATTCTTCCTTGTGTTAACAAGAATACGATAAGAAATTTTAAATAATGTTAAGTAAATGTTTGTTTTAAAGTATGCCGAGTGCATAGTAATGCTGCAGGAAGTATTCAGAAGCTACAAAACACACATGTATTTTAAAGTTTTAGCGCTGCTTTGAAATAAAATTTTGTAAGCATTCAGAACTTCACAAACCTGACTGTTTATTTATTACTATACAAGAACATAGACCCAGCAATAAAATTATTTTGTGTTCAAATTAAATTTAAATATTCTTTGGAGGATGTCAGAAGGATATTAATACCTTAAAGACTTAATATCGTAGGCCTATATTGACTATAGTCGACTTATGTTGTTTTACCCTTTCTTGCTTGTTTAGCTTTGAACTCAAGCTGCCATTGTTGTAATTTGTATGTAAATAAAAATATAAATCAGTAACATGCTTAACATTATTGAAATTGCGTCTTCTTGCGGAACAATTGGTGTTGTTTAGACATCTTATAACTACCACATGAACTTCCTGTTCGTCTTGTTACAGTGGTAAACTTTCGTGATTGTACAATTAATTAATCTGCTCTTTATTCTGTTATTTGTTTCATAAACATATACACATAATTTCCATATAGACCTTTGAATAATTTTTTTATGCAACTAACCGTTTATATAATATGGATAACGTATGTTTATAACTTACTATATGTTTTTTTCCAATACCTTAAAAATGCCAAGTATACCACAATATGTAACTGATTAATTCATTGTCAGGCTCTTAACAGATTCAATAATGTTACGTAGAGGATAAAAACGATATACCGACGCATTTGGCAGGCAAAACTACCACATCGAAATTAATGCTTCTTGGCGCTCACACAACTGCTTAACTGTTATATGCAACACCAATATTACATACAATGTACACACAAGTTAACATATCTGCAACAATTATAACTTACTGCCGGAGACCGTCTAGTTAGGTACCACTATAACCAGTTCGTACCACTAAACTTCTTAAGGCGCCTCTCCGACTAGCGGAAGATGGTGGTCCGTTAACCATATTTCGCCTTGTCTCTTACGTGGCGGAACAGTTCGGTGGCACTCGCAATCCCAGTCCACTCCCTGATGTTACGCAGCCACGATTTCTTACTACGACCAACACTCCCTTTACCCATCACTTTGCCACCACTAAACAGTAATATGCAAACATTACTATGTTTTAATTTGAAAAGCGCTGTAGTTAGTAAAATTATGAAATAAAGAATGAAATGGCTATGTTTTTACCTAGTAGTAATAACTAAAGCAGTTCTTATACTTTTTTATTTTATCTGTATTAAATTGAAAGCAGATATTCGCAACACGCACATTTAAAATAACAATGATATTGGCACTGGCGGCATTTTGTGCAGATCTGAAACTCGAAAAAATTCAGTCTCCTTACATAAGGATATATATGATATAACATTAAATGATGCAATTTTTTCCAGGATTCATCACGAGTAGTAACAAAGAGTAGATAACTGTTCCTGTTATATACAATCTTTGTAAAGACCGGAAATTATTCATTATATTCGACGATATTTCAATGGACATTTGCTTTCAAATCTTTTCGCCAATGTAGCATTATCTTAGTAAATAATAGAAAATCTGTACTACATTTAGTATACATCATAGCATAAGTTACTTGTAGATATTTTTTTTAGAAAACTATGAAATTATAAAGATATTATGAGGAAGAGAACTAAATAATAATTGTAATAGAATGGCAGTAAGTCCGGTAAACTGTGTCCCAGACCATTTAAGTCAAAGGCAAGAGAAAAGAAATAGACAATGACATTCGTACGCCATTTCCGCTCGAGTTCGATGTAACATCGGCCCTTATGTATAACATAATATTAATAGATTTGTTAATTATTATTTGTTTCAAAATGCTATTTATCTCTCGCTCTCGCAATTTTTTTTATAGCTGTTGGTAGATCTCTGTTGCGGGAGACGGTCTAGGTGAATACCACGCAGCTCATATTTCTGCCGCCAAACAGTATTGTGCAAACATTACTGTATTCTGTCTGTGTGTCTTATGTCTCGGGAGATGAGCGCAATGTGGTGCAGTATATATCATCCTAACTAGCGTCACGTTGTTATCGGTAGGCGTATCACTTACCAACAGGTGAACGTCCCGCTCGTCTCGTCGCTTCGTTGAATAAAAAAAACTCGATAAATGTCTATAATCTACGCAAATAACCTCAAACTCTTTTCCTTTATATTAATGTACTTCAAAAGCGCTTAACACCAATAATATAATTATAAACCTAAAAATTAATTAAGTTAATTGTACATGGGTATCATTTCTATCTTACGTTCTTTTGTTCCCTTTATCAGCGGAATCCTCATTTTGCTTCCACGAACCGGGCACAATCAGAGAAATTTAATAAAATCTAATTACAAATAAAGAACGCCCTGCTCTTGCTAAATTGTACCCGCCTACGATATTTGATCCTTAATAACAAAAAGCTGGAGCATTACTTATACAATAATACAATGTTTATGACGCGTAGAAATCACTTACACGGATGGTGGCTCTCTACAATGGATACCTTCTAAAATATAACTTGATAATTTGCCAGGTCACAGTATAGGTGAGGTTAGTAGAGAATAATACATTATCGATTACTATACCCATAGAACATCGATATTTCTATAATTATTTTGTATGTTCAAACTGCAATTTGTATTTGTTTTATGTTACCACGCCAAGTATTTAGGTGGTTAGTTTATTTGTAGCATCAAAGTAGAAGGATTTCTTAAGGATAGTTTTTTTTAATTGCATTAATTGTAGTTACCATTAAAAATGACTACTATTAATATAACTAAAAAAGGCCTCTTGTAAATACTTAAATATTGACAAGAAATAATATATCTTTACCTTAATATTATTTTTATATCATCGAGTTATTTTGTTTCCAAAACGATTTTTGATACTGTGTTTCTTCGTTACGAGTATGACTTCTTAATATCGACGATAACTATCTATGAAATATTATATTACGTTTACTACATGTAACCGAAAAAAAAAAAGAACTACATAGGTAGGTCTTAAGTAGGTATTTCTGCCGCTTAACTATTCCTTATGTTGCAGGACTGTGTAGTCATTGTGAATCGTTAGAGAAATATACAATGTTGTATAATATGAATTTCTGGAAAATAACTATAATATGAAATAAAACAATACTCAAGCAATAGGTTATATCCAGATTCAATGTATCATAATTAAATTTCCCTAATCAAGCCTTATAGGCAATGATGATTAACGTCTTCTATATCTGTGTCAATTTTGCTTCATTAATATTACTTAATTTTCGATTAACTATCTTTCTATCAATATTTTAGTTAACGCGTTTATAATAACAACTGTCAATTGGGACAGTTTAACAGTATTATTCAACTTGTAACAATCGGTGTTGTTAACCAACGCTGGATGAATGTGCTCGTTTAACTGCATTGTCAACCTATACCGCTAACTATCGCCTGAAATGAAACGTATATATATATAACTGCTCGACGGTGCAATGATGACTAACAATTTTCTGAATAATTAGTCAGATATTGTTAACGTTTCTTTTTTAAATTACAAGGAAGATTGAGGTACCATATGTTCTGTGAAGGCAAAGTTTACCGAAACTTCTACTTTAATAAATTGCCTATATCCGACGTCAATAGTAAAAATAAAAATATTACTGATTTCAATTTGAAAAATATTGAAATTAGTTATATAAATATAAAACTAACGAGACTAATCTCTTATGTACTAAGAGGCAGGAATCCTAATATGAATGCAATGGCGTCCTTGCGTACCCGAGTTCGAACCCACTGTTCGACTAATCCTGAAAGCACATAATAAATACTAATAAAAAAAGTTAAATTTTGTGGTTAAATTATTTTATCAAAAATAAAGAACAATCATCACTAGAAACACATTCAAACACCTTAGTGTATATAAAAAAATTATCCTTATATTTGCACAACTAAAATGTATCACACACCTTAGACAAAATTCAGTTTTCTATCGAAGTCTTACACAGAAACATCTACACTCTCAGGAGAAAAAAGGGAGGTGAAAAGTATTAAAATTATATGATAAGTAATAATTTATTATTGTGAAACAACAAAAATAAATATTATTTAAACATAGTCATTAAAATACATTATTAGATTATGCAAATTCTTCAAATTCTACGTGTGATGGTGAAGCGTGCTCGCCGAATATGCTTTGGATGTCGTATGTCAAAAGCCGGGACAAAGCAATGCTGTTATGGCTACTTAGTTACAATGTAACTAAGCTAGGCAAGCGACTTCGAAGAAAACCAACGAAGAAACAAAGTCCTTTACTTGTTATCCTAGTATCTCTCGAGGGACCTTTGTCTAAAGAAGCAGTTAGCCACTGCGCCCAATGACAGTTAAGAAAAGTTCTGCTGGAGGACGGATCGATCTTCTAACACCGCCGCTGTCGAACTTATTCACAACGTATCGTCCTTTAAGACAAATCTACTACAAGAAACAACCTTTCAATAAACACAAGCTATAAGTTAATTATTTCTACACATTATACATTAAATTATTTAACCGTAACAACAGAGAAGGATATTATTATTAAGGTCTGTGTTATGGACATACCGCAAAAGCTGCAGTACATATCCCTTTACGTTACCTTTGTGAACGATTTTATACTGTGTAACCGAAATTTTACGACAACAAGAATTACGAGTTAAGCAAAAACCAGGGGAGAGGGTATTACGTACTGAAATAAAAGGATCCTGATAATATTATATCGCTCGTGATTTTCGGCTATATCAATAAAATTCTTGTTTTCAGATAATACGTTAGAAGTTTTCATTTGTTGTTATTATTTATTTTATAGCCAAATAAAAGTTATCGATCTGTAATTTAAATACATACAGTGGATGAAAAAATCGATATTAAATGGTATTTGTTTAATATCACTAGTAAAAAGTACACTACATTGAAATTATTTCAAATAAATTGTAATATAATGATGGTAGATAGAAACTTCTTTATAACGTATATAAGGTGAAAAGAATTAGCAGTTAATCTTCTAAGATTCTAAGATTCATTTAATTAAAAGAATAAATCTTTACTTCTATGTAACCTCTTTCATAGCGCAGCGGGCAACCACCTCGTAAAATAAAGTTTCCAGATCCGGTTCCGGGTCGACAAGTTGTAAAGGTTAAATGGTGACAGGGTTTTCTCGAATAAACCTGTCTAATTACCATTTACATACGAGAGCCACATTATTCTTGGAAAGTTGTCACTTAACACTTCTTGAAATTGAAGTCAAGGGTTAAGCCCATTGTCGATAAAAGAAATAATTATTTCCTTTGTTGTTTCTTATTTCGCGTATTAATGGGGATATTAACTACGACAAAGATTTTTATAACAAAAATATGTCCTAATAAATAGTTTAAATCACGCTACACACTACATTGTATTTTTTGTTACAAGAAACATTTGGAATTTGCACTTTTTCAGAAATTTGGTTAGTACATTGAAAGCGCCGAAAAAAAAATCGTGAAGCTACAAATTTTGTTCAATGCACACAAAACTCGACTACAAAATAAATTGTTTATACGACCAAGCGTACATACGAAACGATTTGCATTTACATCCTCTCACAAATGCACCAACGGAATGTACGAGTATGCAACTAAAGCATAATAAAATATATGTATAAAACATTTAAGCTATATATCTACATGATAACTTTTCTTATCTACACTTATGCTTACTATATAATACTCCTAAAATGAAACACAACAATCTTCGCTTTTTTTTCAAAAGATTAGAAAATAAACTTTCTCTTTACCTTATTTATTTTGATATTACAAACAAACGAACCATTTTTATTTATTTATTACTAACAACTGTTAGTTTAGTTAGTTATTGCTCAAAAACATTTTAACATTATATTGCAATGAATCCCTCTAAAGTTCATATGATTCGAAGCAAAAGTTTGGAAACGCTCAAGAGCGAGTTATTAAACTTTTCACACTTGTTTTAATGTTCTAATTTTAGAGTAAATAATAGACGCTTAGTTGCAAAAACTTCTCAATATTGTATATAAAGTTGTATGCCGAAAGTAATATAAAATGACTCTATTTACCCGTTTTAATGAAGAAAACCTTAAAATTATATTATAAGATGACCTATAAATGCGAACCTAATACAATTACTTCCTAAATTTATAAATTTTGCAAAAAAAAAATTAAACAGAATTTGTTTTTAACACAATATTTGAAGTAAAGTCACGATGTGATACATTATACGTCATCATCATCATTAAGTGACCTCTTCAAACTAAAGTTACATTATACATACAAACACTTTAAACACTGACAATTTTTTTTTTCAATAATGTTAATACATTTCTCTATCTATAATTGTCTATCAGTTGACCTCAACTTCACCTGGCTTTGAGCGACAATAAGAACTTGGACGATAAAGTGTGCTTCCCCAAAATAGACTTTCATATCTTGACAGCAGGGTGCAATGCTGTTATGGGGGACGTTTAATATGGAAGTAACTGGCGAGGCAAGTTAGAAAAAAACATTAGTTACTGCGATGAAATGTTTTGCTTGAATACCAGACAGGAAGAAGAGCTACAGGTCTGACCTGCAACATGAAGTGAGGGGACCAGGAAGCTATAAATAACATAAAACACTGTACACAGGTGTCCCTTGCTGTTTATTGCACGTTTACTTTATAGCTTAGTGAGAAACAAAGTGCTGGAAGGGTTCCGGTTTATAACCCATTTATATAACTGCTATAATATCATTGAGTGAAAAATAAAACTTTTATTTATATTTTAATATGTAAAGATAAATATAACCAAAAGTATTTTATTATTTGGTATTTTGTGACGGAGTAAATAAACTGTGGACTAAGTTATTATGATACAGTTTTATAAAGCCAATAAAAGAAATAATAAAAAAACACAAAAATTAGACATATCCTTGAAAGTGCAGACAGTATTGTAATACAAAAAATTATTCTGATAACATAATAAATAATTATCCAAAACTTTTTAATTTTGTCATGAAAACCAAAAGCATTAGTTCAGTGAAATCTAAAATACATCTAAATGATATTATTGAATATAGATGAACGATATCGGGCTCATGTCATAAAATTGTGTATCAGATTTTATACGAGGAGTACGGAGCAAAACATGATTGGAAAACAAAGTATAAAACCTATAATGTTGATAACCAAAATCTTGTTTTAACAATGCCTACAAAAATTTACGAGTTAACGTTACATCTCGTAAAGGAGAAAACAAGAATGTACCATAAAATGAAAAAGGAAAAAAAATTACAAGCAATACTGTTATTCCATCAATACACACAGATAATTTTAACAAGATTTTCAACACCTAAATAGTAGCCTAAATAGTTTTTTAAAAATTAAGAGAAATATCAAAGTACTGATCTAAAGCACTCTCGAAGAACATCAAGAAATGTTATAATGTAGAACTTAATCGTTGATACAAATTAAAAATCAAAAGAATCATTATAATAAAAATAACCTATTAAATACTTTATGTATAGATTGACACATATATAAAGCTTAATTTATATACACAATCACTTAAACACAAAAGTTCTATTTTACAGCGGATGTGGATCTTTTTCTATTTAATTGAAAATGGACATTCTTTGTTCACCGATCACGTGAAAACTAGTGAATACATCGATATGGGAACATAACCATTCGGCGCAAAATTATACGTAGATGGTTATAGGCTATTGATTTTTTATAATAATTTCTTATATCATTTTATTTCTAATTAAATTTTTTATATCATTTTATTTCTAATTAAATTTTATAATAATTTTTATTTCGTATTATTTATGCGGTTGCTATAGAAAATCATTTGTTATCGGTTTATATTAAGGCGAGCCAAGAGGAGAACAGCTAGTATTATATGTAGTATTTGTTATTGATCGCATATAAGATAAAGCACCTTTTTTATTATCTGTGTATTATAAAGACAAAAGTTTGCTTTTTGCTATTAATTTGAAAGCATACACTAGTGTGGTTAGATAAAAATCTCCGTAACAGCGATATAAAATTTATTTACGACAACCTAACAGATTTTCGAACAAGCGTCGATTCCCTCCGATCGTAAATCTTCATAGACTTTTATTCAGTGGATCAACGGTTATCAACATGATATTGCTTTATTTTTAACGTTTTATATATTACATTTATTTACCACTATATATTTCCAATAAAACATAGCATTAGTCCTATGTATTATAATCTGTAATTCGCTACCTCTCATTACTTTTGATACAATTCCCTTTTTCGAAAGAGTTCACTGTTTTATCAATTCTTGGACAATATTAAAAAAGGCATACCTTATTTTAATTAAACTTGCCCAACGTTGTCCTCTCAGTGAGTATATATTTTACCCTTATGTATTGGATTTTTTTATTATACAACGAACCGACGAGACGAGCCGAACGTTCACCTGAAGGTAAATGATACGTCAGTCCATAACAACGTAGCGCTATTAGGATCGTATATGCTGCATCGCATTACGCTTTTCGCCTCGAGACGTAGGATATTATGTCTCGTTAGCCTAATAATTTCACCAGCTACTATTCCCTTCAATCTGGAACGTAAAAAATTTTGCACATTATAAAAGTTTGCACAGTACTGTTTGGCGGCAAAAGTATCTACCTAGACGGTCTCCAGTAACAGAGATCTACCATTTCAAACCTATTATTACCGTGAAATTTAGTTAAACGTGTTAAAAGTACTACCAGGCTATGATGATGGGATCAATGGTGTCGAAGTATAAATACTAAATTATATGTACTAATTTTAAGTATTACTTCTATAAATAGTACTTGTTTACTACCCATATAGTCTTACTCATTAACTCAATGTCAGTTAGATTTGCCTGTACTACAACATTTCCGTGTGGTATTTGATTTTTTGTTTCATTTATTCATATCTAAAAAATTGTAAAATAAATATATTTAAAAAAAATTAAATACTCCGTTATATAATATATAAGAATTGCGTTCTCAAATTATTTTGAATCTATCTTTAATGTATAAAATTAAATATTAAATTCATAAAGAATTATTCATATCTTCATATAATGTAGATTTTCTCTATTTACGTGTTATAGAATAAAAAAAATGTGAGAAAGTTGAATACTAAACAAAGAATTGAAAAACGATACAAATTTATTATTGTCTTTTGCATAAACCATGCCACGACTGCGTTTCCACATTTTACAATGAAACAAATGCTACTGCCTATAAAACACTGATTTAATACAACAAACAGTGTTACCTGGTTAAAATATTAAGTATAAATATTTAAAATAAATATTTATTTCGTTTCTAGATAATAATATTAAAATATACTTTTCACTTTAAGTATATACGTATCGTAAACGAAATCATTCTTTTCAAGTATATACAAACAAATATTCATAACAAATCGCGTTAAAATTAAACTGTATAAAATTGGGTAATTTGCATATACCGATTTTAATACATTTCAAGATACCTTAACAGTTTTATTAGTTTCAGTTAATATCTAAATTGATAGTATTTTCGTAATATACATAAGAATTTAACCTCGCTATAGTAAAACCTTCTGCTGTGAAAAGAACAAAATGAAATTCGGTATGCGGAGAAAAAGAACTAATATCAGGTTTTCTAAGTAAGGCATCTGTGTCTAGGGAATTAATACAATTAATTAATGAATTTAACAAACAAAAGGCATTAAGTTTGCGCAAGTTTGTAACAAAATCAGAGATTATGCAAATGTAATTAAAAGCCCGCATTAAAGCCAGTGACCGTACCACAGCCGCTGAGCGTTTCTCCTTACAGCCACATTTATCTCGTACGAATCGCTTTTCGGCTGTGGCATTAGTCTCTCCTTTCTCCGTAATATAGTTACAGAGAATCCTTGATCACTGGAACATTCTAGTCTAATACACATTTCTACACTAACATAATTATCTAAAAACTAATGATGGAAATGAAAATGCTTTTCACGTTCCAACATTGAACAAAGCATGCTTTCAACTGTTTCCTTTTTTAACCGTTTACCTTGTAACACGGATGTTGCTTTCATTTCGGAAATCTCATGACGAGAACATAGAGTGGCAAATACTGAATAACTACTACATCGACCTTGTAAATCAGGAGCTTAAAAATCCTAATTGTCTTCCGTCTTTCAAGGTATGAAAGCCACATTATTCTAGGTTAGCACTCTTCACCGTATTCAACATAAAATCAAATCAACTGTCAGTCTATTCTTGATAGAAGAATATTCCGTTTAAACTGACTTCGACTTATTTTGATCTGTATATCCTTAACTGCTAGAGTATATCATTCAAATTAAATATCCAAAAACTATCAATGAATGCAACGACTCAAAAACTATTTTTATTGAATGTATTCAAAATGTCATAAAAGTCGACTGAAAGCCAACTGCAATTCACCGATACATGAGAAATGCAAGCAATAAATATTACAAGCGCATGAAAGCTAGATGTAAGAGAACTAAATATACTATCGAGTATTTTTTGCAGTTACATTTAGTTTGATATGAGTAACAATGAACTGTAATGATAACATTTACTATTTCAAGAGGAATAGTCCACATCAATATTAGTATTAATGTGAATGCTCTGGAATATATCAGTTATTATTACAGTTCAATGCATATTTCGAGCTCATTAAGCAAGGTTGAAGATCTATCCAAGTAACTTAGACACGTGAGTAGCTATATAGACATTATAGAACTTCTGTTTGAGGCACACATCCCACTCACTGATAATAATATATTATTATGTAATATTATATTTTTTTATATATGGCGGAGTCGTGATTAGACACTAACCACGACTCCTCAACCAAAACAGTATTAAGTGGTCTCGTAATATGGTTCCATCGGTAAAACTCACTAACTTAGTAAGAGTCTAGTCACTCTTTTTTTGTAGACACTTTTTGAGTTAATTAATAAATTTAGCTGATTTTTTTAAAAACATAAACTTAACTCTAATAATGTACACATAAGCTATATATAGCTTTTTAATCTTACAAATGCTCTTTAATGTTGCTAATATGTTTACCAGAAATGACAGCCTGGGGACAGTAACTCATATCAACCTCTACCAATTTCTGTCCAGCGCGTTTCTAACTGGAAGATGACGGCTCTTTCTGTTAACCTCTTCACCACGAATCGCCACACAAAGTTTAGCATTCAGTCTTATTGACCACAGTCATTGTTACAAAATTTTCGCCGCCTCTGCGCATTATTTAACCGAAATATGAAAGAGGGTGCTTTTTTACCTTATTATGGACATGTTTTTGTTTATGGACTAGCTATTATAACCATTAATATAATATATTTATGGTTTGGTTACAAAACTGTAAAATGTATTCTTCCGTCTACTAAATATATATTTGTACAATTTCTATTATTTTAGTAAGAACACAGCCAGAGAAAGAAGTATAAAATTACAATCGGTAAGACAATTGAAAAGGTCGTACTAAAAAAAATCTTCAAACGAGAAATATGCTTTGCGGCAAATATTTGCACTAACAATACTTCGCATGAAGTGGCCTCAGAGTAAGCATTGCTTCTTGCTTATTGTTTATGAAAAATGCAATGAATTTCTCGTCTAGATGAAAGTGCTCTATGTTTAAAACATCTACTTTAATCTTTAATTTATTATACTTTAACCGCGTATTTCTTAAGAATTGTTATAAGAAATTACAGCATCTTTAAAAGATATTTAATTCGCAGTTAGGTTTATCTTGGATAAGTTTTTTATAAATCAAGTGAAGTAAATTACGATGTATGTAGCTGAATAAGCTATCAATACTTAATATAGAGGTATATTAAGTAAAGTCGAGTATATAATACGGGTCTTTAGCAATTCAATGCTGGGTATACTATTTAGGTTAATAGAGAAATTGGGTTAACGTTGGTGATGTTCCGTACTGCCGCGATGACACCTTAAGGTTACTTAAAACACTAAATAACACATTTCCTTTTCCGGGGTTACGTTTCTAATGTGCGTTACGAGCTTCGTACACAATATCAAAACATATTAAATCATTATTATAACTGAGATATATGCGAGTACTTATGATTAACGGCAATAAGATAAACAGCAGTACAGGAACCATGATAAAAAAGTGGAGTAATTTAACATGCTTGTTTGTATATATTATAATAGTACTTATGTGATTTTTCTGTTTTACGAGAATGAAATCCATTTTCCATAGTTGAAATTCGAACAAAATCAACTTCTTTTCTAATTTAGATTTTTTACTATACTAAAGTTCACATTGTGTCTATAATATTAAAAATAATATTGTATTCAAGGAAGGGACAAGAGGAGCGGGGCCTTCACTTGGTGGTAAGCCTGCCCTTTTTTTTTGTTTGCGTGTATAAATCCTGCATTGGATACCATTCCGCTGTCGGGGCAAGAGAAGAGTCATGCCGGAATTTTACCTGCTAAAACCCCCACGGTTTCCCACTCATTGCATTTCGCCGGAACCACGGGAACGCTTTCGCACACAACCATGGTTCCGACAGCGAGAGACCTTGATAAGACCACACAACACACCAAACACACCTTAGTGTGGAGCTACTGCTTTCCATGGGACCAGAAGTGCAAAATGTTCGCGGAAGTTCCAGCGGCTATCAAGGTGAAACCAAGGTACTTCATCTTAGACCCAACCATGATACATGTGTCACTGACTACGATGTGACTATTCTGAGGTGGTGCCTTCCTTGGTCCATGGAAGCATATACGACGTCTCGGATTTGCCAAGCGCAACCTCTAGTCCCAATATTCATATTTTGCCAACAACCAGTGCCACTAAAGCAGAGGCAATGCGGACAGCCTCCTCATAAGTTTTCCCCCGAGCTGTAATCAGTGTGTCATCGGTGTAGCATATTACCATCACAGCCGGTGAGAGCTACGCCTTCCCTACCTGCCACCAATCAAAATGATACATACCCCACCACACTGTGCTCATCGTCCCGAGACATAAGATGTTGAGTCGCGTTACCCCAGTAATTACACTAGCGGCATTGCCTTTTAAACCGGCGTAGCGATTGAGCCTATCTAAACGGTCTCCGTCAACAAAGACCTACCACCAGTAAGATGTTGTAAAAGATCTCTAAAAAATATAATTGTTATCATTTGTCGCGGTTATTACAATAAAATAGCAAAATAACCAGAAATGCTACAGAATAAATTTAAAAACGAAATTTTACTCACTAAAGACAAATCTTTGTAAAAATCTACCCCGTATAATCATAGGGTTAATGCAGCACATGGCTCGTGTAAAATTGGATAGAATATTAAATAAGGGAAAACGCTTGAAGCCCTTACCTTTAATCATTTATGCGTACACCGTCGAAGTATGCAAATGAAGCCTGTCGGTACATATTATGAAATGTTACTAAGTGTTCACGACATTGTCATATCAGACTTTTTTAAACTCCTTTTATTCATTCATTACACATTAGAAACAAACCTTAAATAGTATGACAAAGATGTATTAATAATATATTTTAATACTCGAAAATTTCTTAACTCATGTTATTTACTGGCTCGACAGATGAAAATCAATAAAAAAAGTTATGTATAAATTCTGTAGGCGAGAATGTAAAAGCTATGTTAGCCTTTCAATCGCAGTAAGGTAAGACGAAAACTTCCACTGGGAGAACTAAGAAAAATGTCAATAGCAAGAACTTGTCGCTAATGAGCGCGCCGTTTGCATTAAAACTTGATCTAAACGGTTTCAGGAGCAATCGTATTTTACGTTTACAAATCGATAAACTAAAACTATAAAAAAACACTGTAATCTATATATATACATATATATATAAAACATTTCCACTTATCTCTACATACAACTGATCATGATATCTCTAGAAGCATAAGGCCTAAACAATGCCTATTTCTGCCGCCACACAGTATTTACAAACATTACTGCGTTCCGATTTAAAGAGCATTGTAGTTAGCGAACTTACTGGGATAACGAGACTCAACATCTTATCTAAGGTGACGAGCGCATTGTGATGCAGTATATGTCATCCTAATCAGCGCCAAGTTGTTATGAGTATGCATACATCACTTATCATCAGATAAACGTGCCGCTTGTCTCGTCGCTCAATTAAAAAAAAACTTTTATTAGAAACTTCCCCTTTACCGAGTATAGGTCATCTAAAAACGGATTCCACAAAATGATACCCCCAAAGGCAGCTGTTGGAGTGTTAATAATAGGTAGGGTCCCCGAGGGGTGGGCAGTTTTGCCTAGCGAAAATATTTCGGAGAAATTTCATGTCTAAATATTAATAAAAATATAGAATTAGATTTAATATTGAATTGAATGATTGACTTGAAATTTGTCTGAAATATTTTGTTTGCTAAGCGTGCAAAGAACAGCTAATCTACTAATATACTACTGATGGAGAAGAATAAAACAATACTTAATTACAAAGTATCTTAAGTATAAGCAATAGCGCATACGTCACTTTATATGCTAAGAACGGATTGACGAGTGTCGCCTATGCCTAAAAATTGCTGAAACTAGTCAGTATCTCTAATTATATTGCTTGCCCTAAACAGAATACAGAGTATACCGGGAACAGAATCCATGTATTTTCAAGTTACACAGAGCTACGTTCTACTGCACCTTCAACCGAGCAGCCTGTTTTACTTCCTTGATGGTTTAGTTGCCGGTAATTCAGTCATCAATTGATTTAATGGATGATGAACAAATGCAATTTCAGAGATCTATCATAAAACCTTACAAAGTATATACAAGATAATGTATAAAATGAACACTTTAAATTTAAATTTAAACTCTACTGTTTAAGTAGTTAAAGCTAAGGTAAATGTAATAAATCTTATTCTCGTTAGCAGTAACTTAAGGGTGAGAAATGGTTAAGTGATCGAATAGTTTAACTTTGGTTGAAATATGGCTTAAGACACGAAATCCATTACCGACCTTTAGAGAAACTTGGGAACCTATTTATGTCAATTGTATTTCCTTATTATACAATGCGTATATGGACTAATACAATTTTTTACTTATATTTATTTAAATTACTAACCGCAATAACAAAGAATTTTCGGACTGGGGACTAAAAATAAAGTACTTTTTAAACTGCCTCAAAAAAATATAAACATTAAAAAAAATCAAGGCAGAAAATAAAATAAAAACATCCTTTTACAGTATACTGTGAAGAGAGAAAAGCTGCAGCGACGTTCGTGGGACACGAGAATTTATTGCTTCAGTGCTCGTGACATCAAATGCATTTGTTACATCTTCGCAAGAAAATACTAAAAAAAACTAAAGTACCACCACATATGACAATATTTGATTTAGATAATCTGAAACCTATTCACATAAGATTAATAATCTAGATATGAAAATGCACTATAATTAAATCCACAACAACATTTATTCTAAGTAGATTATTGAGACCAAAAGTGTAAGATTATTACTATTGCAGATTGGATATACGAAATCGAGCAAAATTTAAGGTAAACACTACAATATCGCTGAGTTGGAGTGGCACAATGTGTTTTGTTAAAATATTTGTACATACAAGCAAACTAGTTTACGCAGGACCTATTTTCTGACTTCGTGGATTTCATAAACATTTATTCATGCATAAAAACATGTGCTTAAATATAGAGGTCAAGGCTCAAGGTGATAAGTATACTGAAACATAGATTAAAAAATTATTATAACAATTAACCCGAGAGATTACTTATGTTTATATACTTTACCCGATAAATTTGTTGTGTTATTAATGTTTTGTTTTTAATGACGATTATTTATAGTTTCTTAAAATAAACCACCCCACTTTTAACTAAAACGTAAATAGAAAAGCAGGCGTCGCGAATATGAGATATATAATATACTCGAGAGCAATGAATGCGGATCACTTAAAGAAATCTATAAATCTTGGAAACTAAGAATGCTAATTTAATAAAAAATCTGTGTTAGTAGACAATATAACCCCTTATTGGAAGTAATAAAATTTATATGTCACTACATTTTATTTATTAAAAATTACATACAGAAAAATAAACTGATCTCGTCTTAAAATAAAAATAGGAAACATGACAGTTTTGTACAACAATATGATTTTTTGAATTTTAATACTTTGTATTGCATCCTCGGGCTTCCGCTTCCATTAGTGCGTTTACGCGGTATAGTATGTGGCATTCCTCTGTGGGAGCAATTATGAGCTCACGAAGCGTGATTGGGGATGGGTTTCGTTGTTTTACGCATCTCTCTGGCTCGTCCCATGCCCATGCATACTCGATCGCATTGATATCCGGGCTGCGGCTGAGTGCTCGCCACTCCATACGAGTAATGTTCATCTCTTGTAGATAGTCATTTACAATGAAACCTGTATGAGGTCGGGGATTGTCATGCATAAGAATAGCATCCTCACCCAAATTCACCATAAATGGTCCAACATGTTCATTAAGGATTTCTTCCACATATCTTACGCTAGTTAAATAGCCGTTTTCTATCAGTTCTGTGCGACTCTCAGTTGAAATTTCGGCCCACACAAGTATAGACCCACCACCGTAGGCTACTTTTTCTTCTATGCATGCTTGCTTGAATCTTTCCCCTGGTCTTCTATACACTCTGTGTCCTCCATCGTGCCTGTAGAGCATAAATTTTGATTCGTCGGAGAACATAACTTACAACCAATCTTCAATAGTTCAATTTAAATAATTCTAGGCATGTCTTAGTCTTGAAATACGATCACCACACTCCAGTTTTTTTGCAGGTCTAAGTGGTTTGAAGTTGGCTTTAGTAGGTCATTGCCTTACTGTCCGTGCGCTTGGGTTACTTCCTCCAAGGCGTCAAAACTGATTTATAAGTTCAATTCCTGTGAGAAAGCGATTACGAAACATGATGTTCACCAAGTATCGATCTTCTGGTGCTATGGCACACCTAGTTCTGCCTGTTTCTAGTCTACGTAGGATAGAGCCAGTTTTCTCGCAATCCAGGGGAAATCTTTGTACTGTTGACAGTGACACACCGACAGTCCTGGCTGTATCGTGCTGAATCCGGCCGGTTTCCAGCATTGTGAAAATTCTGATGCATTCTTCAGTTGTAAACGACATGATTACAGGTTGAATAATAAATATTGAACACTATCAATATGATTTATACATCCACTGAAATGACAAATTAGAAATAAAAGCAAAATCAAATGCAGTAATTTCGTAGTTCCTGTCTTCAAAAGTCTACGTTAAATGGGATATTTATAAAAAAAAATATAAAAAAGCTCAAAACTATGAAAAATATGGCAGAAAACCAATTAGACAAAAAAGGGTCCCAGTTATTGTTTTCAATTTAAACCAAGGACAGCTGTGCTCCGAAAATTTTGTTTAACAAATTATATTACTTGGCCTAAATTAAAGTTTACTCGCAATGCTCCGTATTTAGGATATGACTGGAAGATTTTACTCTTATCTCACAGGCAGACTTTATTTCTAAACTTAATATTCGATTTATATTAATGAAAAGAAAATTTTACTATTAGCAAACATCTCAAGGCAATGATCATGTCATCACAGCCATCCTGAACTGGTTTCTACCTTATCCTGACGTTAGAGTTCGGAACCCAGTCACTAATGGTGAAACGAAAACTTGAAGATACTTGTATTCGAAAGAAAACAATTGTGGGAAATCCAGTTTAATCCAATAATAACAACTTCCAAGAACATGCAACATCCACCAAATCGCGCTTGGCTAGCACGATGATCTCTGCTCGAGAGACCAGACCCTATGTACCAACAACGAGAACATTTAAAGGGCTGTTTATTAAGTTAGATAAGCGAAAAATAAAACTTGTGTAGGCACATCAATTTAGGTAACAATGAAAGGAAACAAAGAGGCCAACTCAAATTCCTTCTCTCTGAGAAAAGAATGACACGTTTCGTCAGACAAACAAGCAGATTAGATATAATGATGTTTTTGATAAATCTCGACCACACCAACATTTCTTGTTATTCTAGTAATATCATCAACTCTGCAGAATATATCTTAGTATTATAAATGATCCCACAAAGATAGCTTTTACATTACTTTATCTAATATCACAAGTGTGAATGTATAATAGTAAAATGAGTAAACGTTTCGATAACATACACTTAAAATCGATTATAAAAATAATAACAATAAATGATTATTTATTATAACTATTAACAACAAGGACATTCGAAGGTGTGATACATCGAGATATGATTTAGTTAATTTTATGAAAAAAAAATATTATTCTATATGTAAATTAATGTTAGGCTAAATAAAGGATAAAATAGTATTATTATAAACAAAGTAATAATAAACTTATTTTATGTTTTATAATATAGAAAAGTCTATATATAGCAAGAATTTTGTATATTAAATCACAGGTCATATACTTTTCGGTTATTGCATATCAAATGTCTACAAAGTTAATTGCCTCCGTGATTTACCTTGTAACGCGGAGTCCTTGGTACAATTCGGATGCCACATGTGGTAAACGGTATTTTTCGTTCTCACTTGGCAAGCTACCACCCCCATGTTGTAAACATGGCAGTATTACAAAATGTCAAACTAGGGTCAAAATACTAGCGTATTGACAGTAAAAACATTGAATTATTACCCACAGAACAATATGTGTGGAAAGTGAATAACCTAAATGCTTAAAATGGAAATGGTGTTGATTGCTCATTTGTTTGGCAGCCAATAACAAAATAAATTATTCGTTGCACATACATCGTTTTTCATACTAACTTTCAGCGTGGTACTTAGGTTTTAAGTGTGAAAACTTACGAGTAAACACTTAAAATCTAAGTACCACGCTGAAAGTTAGTATATAAAACTTTTAAATTTCTGGACATAAATACACACATTTCCGGTTTTTTATCTTTATCATCATCATTTGGTTATCCACTGCTTTGCCTTCCCCAATCTCTTCTACCAAATGCGATACTCCGATTCTCGCATTCACCCACTTCCAACCGCCTTGATGATGTAGTCGGTCCGTCTAGAAGGAGGGCGTCTTACACTTCTGCGAACTGTACGCGGCCTCAACTTCAAGACTTTTCTCCCCCATCGGTCGTCATTGATACAACAGATATGGCCGGCCCACTCCCATTTCAGCTTGCAGATTTTGAGAGATACGTCAATAACTATAGTTCTCCATTAAAATTTTTCGTTTTGGATTTTGTCCCTTAGAGAAATGCCAAGCATAGCTCTCTCCGTCGCTCACTGTGCTACTTTCAATCGTTGGACCAGTCCGATAGCCAGGTGCTATGTCTCTGCACCGTAAGGGTGGGAAGTACGCACTGGTTATACTTTCGTCTTGAAACATTGGGGTACTTGCGGAATGAGGATGTGGCGGAGTTTCCCAAAACGCTACCCAGCCGAATGCGTCTATCTACCTCTTTGATGAAGTTACCTCAACCAAGTTCTATAACTTGTCCGAGTTAGTCTTCACACAAACATATTTTGTCAAATTAACGCTGTCAATGTGTAAATGGTTAAGCATAACTAACTTTTTGAATAAGTAATATTCTAACCAATAAAGTTCAAAATAATAACATAAAAGATTTTTTTATATATACAGAACAATTATTTTCTATTATAAATTGCAAAGAATTATGATATTGTAAATAAAGACAAGATGCGTACGTATGACTGAAAAAAATTCTGAACGTGCATCGACTTAAATGTGATGATGATAATGTTTGTATGTACCATACGAAATTAGTTTACATAGGACAGATATGTTTCCGTCAGCCAATTATCCATATATAACGGTTAACCCACACGGATCCAATCACCAAACATAACATCGTCTCGATTAATTTATGCTGCCCTCGACCTAGTTCCAATGAAAGACAATTTTTCTTTTATTAATCACAACTTTCTAAACTATCAGTTATTTCCGCTAAGTGAAGAAAAACAGCATTAATGGATAAGTAAGATTCTCCATCGCGCACTTGACCAGCACGGTGGGTTAATAGCCTTGACAATCTCCGCGAAAAGAAAACCCTTAGTTTCAGCTATGAGAATAATATGAGTTGTTTATAGACATATATGTTTTACCTTTATTGATACCATAAAAAAACATCAACAATATTTTAATCGGCGTTCAGTATACTATCGCACATATAATATTATTTAGAAATCCGTAATATATTAAAAAAATATTAACATATTACTTTTACCAAACAACCTTCTAAACCCATTGCAAACTTTGTATCTATAATTTACTGTTGCATACTTAAAGTGTAAAATGATTATTAGATCATCAAGTATTACAGACACTTTGTAAAATGGAGTAAGCACTGCTCATTTATCAGTTTTTGTGAACGCATATTTATTAAATTTATATCAAACAACACCAAATCTAGATAAGTTTAATATTGACTATAGTGTGGGACATCCTTGGATCCGTACATTGTTAAATATTTGCGTATTCTCAACCGTACTAGTTTACATAGGACAGAAAGTTTCTGCCTCAGCCAATTTTCTAAAAGTCCATTATCAAACAAGCGCTTGGGCACACAAAGGGTAATTTATTTACCTACTACCTATCCAACCTATGAAATATGAACTGGACATTATTGTTTATATTATAAATCTTTTTTATCATATCTTATATAATATAGATTTATTACTATTCAAGAGAACGCAATAAATATTTTTGTATTATTATATTATATTATTTTTATTTATTTATTGAATTTTTATACTATGAATTGTTAAAAATAATTCCTAATTTTCTAGAAAGGGGCAGTTGTCTATAACAAGCGGGTATTATAAAGGAAAAGTTTAATTACAATAATGGCGTTAACATTAACTTTTTGGGGTTGATAACCTTATAACGGCACCTTTCATGCTATTAATCAAGAATAGAATAAATATAATTTTTTAAATATTATTGTACACAGAATCATACTGCAAACATACATGACATTAGGTGCTTACATATAAAATTAGCGTTTTGTCGTACTGACCACTTTGATATGAAATATCTCCTCCTTGGTTAAGAATTCCAAATTCAAATTTATAAATTCATTTAGCTGGTATATTTGAGTTTTGAAAACAGTCATTCATTTGTTTTTCCTCATTATTTTTTTCTTTGGCGTCGCTTATTACCGTACATTGGAAATCATTAAATATCAATATATTTACGAGTAAGAGTTCTAACGCTGCTCCAGCGCTGCAGAAAGAGGTCTAAGGATTAATGATGTGTAAGGCGCTGGTGTCGCAAAAAAAAACACGATACGTTTTTGGTTTCATCGTTTCCGTTCTGGAAATTTCGATCCTCAGAACCAACTCCGTGGACAGCCGGAGACCAAATTGTAACATGAAGAATTAAAGGCTATTGTGGAAGTGCATCTATCACAAAGCACTTCAGAGATAGCTGCAGGCTTCGAGATAAGTGACAAAACTGTATTAATCCAGTTGAAGCTAATCGGAAAATTAAAAAAACTTGAACGATGGGTACCTCATGAATTGAGTGAATCGAACTTGCAAACACGCGTCGACTGCTGTGTTACTTTGCTCAACCGACACAATAATGAAGTGATTTTAAATCGAACTATTACTTGTGATGAAAAGTGGATATTGTACGATAATCGGAAGAGCTTATCGCAATGGCTGAACCCTGGAGACCCAGCCAAATCCTGCCTGAATTTGGACTTCTTGCAAGGAAAAAAATTCAACTCTGCTGCGGCAGTTCAAACCGCCTTCAAAGAGTTTATTGATACTAGCCCATGATTGGGTAGTAGTAGTGATGATTATGGTATTATTAGTAAAAGGGACAATGAACTATCTATGAGATGGCAAAAGTGCATTAATAAAAACTGTGCATACTTTGATTAATTAAATATATTTTCCAAAAAAAAATTGACTTTATATTCCTCCCGTACAAAACGCTAATTTAATATGTAAGTACCTAATATATTACTTTTTATAACGAAAACCGACGCTAACAAAATCTTACCCCAGCCGCGGCACCTGATGTTGATAAAGTAATACGCCTGCTCAAAGCAATGAGACGTCTATTAAGATTTTTACACAGCACTTCATTGTGCTAATCACTTTGAGATATGACATGTTAACATTTGTTACTACACTATTTTCTCTACTTCAGCGCTTTCAAACGCACAAATGAAACCAAGTATATATAATAAATTATTTATTGTTTCATATAATATACAATAATCAAAATGTTACGTTATTTGGTACAAACATTAAGTATCAATATATCACCATAAGAAATAACAGTATAGCAATAGCACCCAACGACGACGGAAGCATAAATTCATACAACATCGTTTTGTAGGAACTTATTATTAGAATAATAAGTAATTTGGTAATAACTATAAGAAAGAAATATATAAAGATGGACTACATGTTCTAACCCCAGGAATTAAAATTAAATTAAAGCTTTTATCTTTAGTCATGATAACTTAGCAAAGAAAAAAAAATTATAAAAATTACTATTTTATTTAATTTTGATAAGTCAAGTTTCTGACTATTGCGAAAGCTACAGTAGGTCTTGTATACATCGCATATAGAAACCTTAATAAATGAAAATAACAGGCAAACATAATATAAAGGATATAATAAAAAAAGTTAAATATACTAAAAATAAAATGCCCAAAAGAGAGTTACTTAAAATTATTAAGGGGAAAAAAATCGGTGGTAATACTGTAGCGGTATATACTTAGCAAAGAATGTCGAAGTTCTTCGAGATTCCATCTTATATATATATATATATATATACCTTTTCCGACGAAACGACAATACGTACGAGACGTTCATCTGATAATAAGTGATAACCTATAACAATGTGTAGCTAGTTATACATTAAACCACATTGTGCTCGTCGCTTTGATGCATAAGATATTAAGTCTCGTTACTCCAGTAATTTCACTAGTCACAACGCCTTTCAAACCGAAACAGTAATTATTGCGCACTACTGTTTAGTGGCAGAAATAGGCGCTGCAATGGTACCTACCCAGACGGGCCTTTGGTAAGAGAAACCAACCACCAGTCTAAATACATATATTAATCTACAATGAGCTGATGATGATGAGCCGAAAATAGGGACTAGAGCCGCTCGCTTATATTACTCTGGTTTCCATATGCCAGGAACCGGAACATGGTGATACTGCTATGGCTGCAGATTTATAATATGAGACCGGTAGTTACCCTATCACAATCCAAACACCTCTAGAGAAGATCTTTACTAGGGAGACAGTAAAAAATGAAGTAACCTTTACGTACAAACAAGTGTTGATTACACTATATTTACATATTACATTCGTTTCCTTTTGTGTCATACATCCAATAATTTATGTGTGCTAGCTATGCCTATTTTAATGAACATGAGTTAAATTATCTCAACAAACATCCGGTCATAGTGTTTACAATAACATACTAATTGCTTTCTGACATGATTTGATGTAATACATTTTTCAAATATTTTGAATTTTTTTATTCTGCGAAGCGACAACACTAGCGGGACATTAACCTGATTATAAGTGATACGCCCACCCATAACAACGTGGCGTTAGACAGGATGTTATACACTGCACCGCATTGGGCTCATCGCCTTGAGACATAAGATGTTAAGTCTCTATACTCCAGTAAATTCGCGAGCTACAGCACCTTTCACAGCGGAACACAGTAATGTTTGCACACTACTGTTTGACGGCATAAGTAGGAGCTGCGGTGATATCCACCAATGTAACCTAGATAGTTTGCGACAGCAGAGACCTACCATAATACATTTGATGAATGAAATAGTGTAAACACGAAACCAATTCTTAAATGAACATTAACAAGAATTTTGTTATATTGTTTATAACTAATTCTCCTTTCATATTATGTGGGCGAGAAATCTATAGTGTAAAAAGAGGATTCGGTGTATTTTTTTTTATGAACACACTTGAAGGCTGAACATCGAGGTATTGTCTTAGTACTTGAGATTACAAATATTTCTTTGTATTCCAAATGAAAAACTACAAAATTAGTGTCAATCACCACAAAGGAATCAATTATCATCAACCGATAGGACGTCTAAAGCGGAACATAGGCGTTCCTCAAAGATCTCCAGAGATTCACCAGGTCATCGATTCATCTTATAGAAGACCTTACTGCGCAACGTCTACCCGTACGCGGTCGCCATATGAAGAACTTACTGTCTCATCGGCCAGGACCAGATATATTTTAATGCGTCATAGTTTTATCATAACTATTATCATCGTTAAGTAATATCATAGCACAGTTCTGAAGATAGGAACGAGTCAAAACAACAAATTATAGATTTTCAATCTTATAAGTAGATAAGCAAAGATAAACTTAACCTAATTTTTAAAATGAAAACATAAAAACTTAAAAACTATGCCTTGTTAGTAGTGATAAAAATATAATTTTTTTTTATAAAATGACAAGTTACTACTTAACATACTACGAAATTTTAGTCTCCGCGTTTTTATTTTTATTGGAATCAATCATCTCAGTCTCTGCATCCATATCCATATTATCCTTCTCATTTGCTTCGTTATCACAGTACATATCGCCTTGTAAAATAATCTGAATTTCGTGCAAACTCTTGCCTCGCGTTTCCGGCACAAGGAAATACGTGAAAACGGCGCCACTGAACGTCACGAAAGTGAATATCCAGAAAACACCGCACAGTCCCAGTGAATCCTTCATTACTTGGTAACCTCTACCTACCATGAAACCGAGTAAGCCGCCAAGGATGTTCAAAGACGTCATCGCTACAGCCTTGACATTTAGAGGGAAGATCTCAGCAGGAATTATGCCGACGATAGAATTGAAGCCTAGATTGGAAAATACCGTTGAAATTATGATTCCGACGAACGTAATTACGGCGTAAGGGCTGAGAGTATCGTGCTTTACTCGTACTACATCTAGCAAGAAGAAGTAGGTGCCGACGACAGCAAAGGAGAGGCCGGTGCCGAGGAAAGAGTAGACGAGGAGAGGCCGGCGGCCTACTCTGTCTACTAGTACCGACGAGATTAGAGCTGAAAACGATACATTTCATCACATGTAGCCACAGTTTAAATTAACTTTTAACTTTTTAAATAAACAAAATTCTTACCAATGCCAAATTTGAAGGCTCCATATACAACGGATACTGTAGCTGGCTTCATACTGAATCTGCTCTCCTGTACTATTACAATCAGGTACTGCTGTATCGCCATTCCACCAGTCAAAATCTGTGCGATTTTCAAACCTGTAAATACAATATATAATACAAATTATCGCATGGACTGATCATTTTTCTTATAACATCCCTATTTATCCTTAGTTCGATTCCGGGGCCACTGATTGTAGAGTTTAGTTGTTGGAAGATATTTCCACCAGCCTCATATTGTAAATATGCGAACATAACATAAACGTTGTGTTCTAGATGAGAGCCAGTTCAATCAGGTCGAACACACTTGTCAATCTACTATGTCATTATGACTCGACACCATGTGAAGTTAAGATCTAATGTTAGTCCATTCTAGATAAAAATAAAAGTATACTTTCTTATAAAAGCTGTCTGTATAGAGTATGGATGTAGAGAAAGGAAAATATACTGAAAACTTGTTGACAATTACTATTTTACTAGTGATTATTGAGAGATGAATATTAAAAAATATAACCTATACCTGCAGCTACATATACAGCCTTCCTATATTGTTGGCCAGTGAAAAGTTCCTTGGTCGAACTGGAGCCGCGCATATCTTTGTTGACGCCGCTTTTCATCATCTCTAACTCGTCGTCTAACGCCTATAATTTAAAAGAATTTTAAATACAAGGCGTCGTTGGCCAACCCACAACTGGTCTCTTGTCTCCTTGTGATTTGATGCTCGACTCTCAATAGTGGGAACTATTGAAAAACTACTAAAAATCGAGGCCTTCTTTCTCAATATGATAATTTAGGCGACTTATATACCGCGCTGGCTAAAAACGGGTTGGTGTGTGTCACATGTTCATGAAAATTGTTGATCTTGAAACATGTCGGTTACTTCGCGATGTTTTCCTTCATCTCATGCATATGTTTCGGGGATCAAACCTACGTCTCTTATACTCGTAGGTAGCGCCTTACAAAATGATCTATCGTGACTTGTGATCCCTCTTCGTATAATTATGATATATGAAAGTATTGTATTACACATGGATAGGTAATAAAACACTTGCATGATGTAATGGATATTAAGTATGTAATTGTTAGAACTTTTATAATTTTGGAAATCGTAAAGCTATTATTATAAACTAATTTATACAATAGGTTAAAATAATATATTTCTTATTAACCTACCAGACCGACCATCTCTGCTGGATGAGGTGGACCCGGAGTTTTTATTTTATCGCTAATAAGAAATATATTCTATTAATCTATTAACATTTAGATAAACTATTATAAATATACTTACTGCAACGTCTTTATTTCTTAATCTCGTTAACTCTTTTCTCGCAGCATTCACACGACTTTCTTTTAAATAGTAATAGGGTGACTCGGGAATCCACCAACAGGCAAGAAAATATATGATTGGCAAAGATAACAGGGAATAATTTAAAACTTCGAAGGAAAAGAAAGGGCCTATGCACATGACGAGCAGATTGCCAAGGTTAAACATGAATCTGGTAACAACATTTAGTGTCCCTCGCAATTCTTTATACGAAATCTCCACTAAGTACATGGTTATTACCTAGAAAAAAAATTACGGTATATGACTGGTTATTAATAAAAGGAAATAATAACTGTCAATCGATAATATTACTATATGCCGATAAGTGCTTTAAGCGAGAAAAACTTACAGTGGATAACATGCCCGTTCCGAAACCCCAGAGGAACTTAGTGAAACAAAGCATCCATCCTTTCGAAGCCAGTATAACAAATAGCTGAAATCATTTTTCTCATAACTATTAGTGTTTAACTACATAAATGCAAAATTCACCAATTTTAATATTACAAGGCACAATGAACAAGTAGATTTTTTTAAGGACAAAGGGTTTACGATTGATCTCAATATCCAATGACGGTTAGGTTACAATAAGAGCGAAGATGGTGAAGTATGTTTACCGAATATACTGGGTCCCACATGGGGACATCCGGAAAAAGCAATGCTGTTATAACGGTAGATTAAATGAGAATGGTAGCTAACGAGTCTGGTGCTGAACTATATATTAACTACATTAAAAATTGATGTAATAATAAATGTTGAGTACATTTTTGTTTATATTTTACTGTATGTAATACCATTTACATAAGTCAATTGTTGTTGTTAGAATCTTAAACATTATCCTTGTAATCAAGACATGCTCACCGTCCCAAGTGCGATTGGCGCAGCGCTGCCTAGAATTGTTACACGACGCCCGAACTGGTCGGACACATACCGAGTGAGTAGACTGCCGGACATGAAACCTAATGGTGACATCGCAACCATCCAAGAAGCTACATCCTACAATATGTTAAAGTAGATTACATTATATATAAACACATTTTAAACGGAGCAATTCGTTGTCAAACGCAATCTTTCACATGATTTGTCTAAACAATAATTTTAACACTAAAATTACATTTATCTCATATGTAAATTACTGAAGTAAATAAAAAATATATAGAAATTACTAGGGTAACAAGAGCGGACATATCTCAAAGCGACAACCACAATGTTGTGCTGAGTAATATAATTAATTCATCATTACCACGTCCCGCTTGTATCATCGTTTTATAGAATAAAAGAAATAAACAACTCGTAGTCAGTCATATATAAAAAAAAACGTGTACAAGTCGAATTAAAAACTAACTCCTTATCATTGGTTAATAATACGACTGAAAGATGTAACTTATTCCCAACTTTATGAATGAAACCAACTGAATTCCGCAGAAGTACTTTCAACGTATAAGACCTATATAAAAATCTTTACAATATTTCAGATATTATTAATGATTAATTTCTATATATTCAATTTGTTTAACTAAAAAAATAATAGATATCATATCGCTTACATCTGTAACTCGAAGATTAATCGCGTTTGAGTGAAAAAGCGGCAAAACGATCGTGGGCCATGCTGATGATACACCCATCGTCAAGGTTGCCAACGACACTGTAATTAAAAAGATCCAAAATCAATTGAGAAACCTGATACAGAGATAATGCAGATATTTAATTAATAATTAATTTATTTATACAATAATCTACATATCTAATAGACTCATGAAAAGCATTTTTGTGAAAAATGAAACGTAACAAGAAAATTTAAGCATGCATAAATAACGTAATGTTTTTTAATACTTCCTTAAATAATAAAAAATCTAAAGTCATAATTATAGAAGCTAATTATTAATAACACAAAATTTAAAATTATTTTTTTATTTAGCCTAATTTACGGAGTTACCCAAACAAGAAAGTTGTCAGAGCCAAACTTTTTATTTTTCCAGAAGATCACAAGAGTATTTTTACAAATTTCCACAGTCTCCCTTAACAGAGGAAATTGCGTACATTTTTAATTAATTTGGCTCGAGCTCATTATTAATTATTTAAAAAATCTAAGACTTACCGGAAAAAGCCACTTGAAACTGTGCTCTCTTGCCTCGGTCCATTATAACTAAAACAGTTTAATAAAAAGAAAATCTTATGCAATTGGTTTTATAAACAAAGATCTATAATAAATTATATCGTGTTTGCCAAAAGGTAGGCATTATTCTAATACCATCTACCTTTTGGCCTTGACTCTTTCCTTTTGAGAGAAGGCCTAGAGTTCCGGTAATAGAAACAATAAGAAAGTGTCTTTATTTATTTTATTATTTTACGCCAATAAAATAAATTTCAATGATATATGTATCAAAATATTCGTAATTAAATCTGCATAATTATGACAATAAGTGAAACAAAGGTTTATGATAACATATTTAAGATTTTTTTTAAAAAAAAGGCTAAGTTCGACTATATGCTAAACTCTTAATCATACAGTTTTAATAATAATACATGAAAATACCGGAAATATGTTAGATAATTTATAAAAATTAATCACTAATAAACTATAGTGTCAGTTAACCAAAAATAGTAGCTGTAAGCTGTAATAACAAAGAAATAGTTATTTCATAGAAGCGAATAAAACATGTATATCATCATTATCAACCGACAGACTTCCACCCCACATTGGCATCCCTCAAAGATCTCCACATCGTTTCTTGGAGTTCGTTGTGAGAATTGGGCCATAAACCCACCACGTTGGCCCAGTGTGGTTGGTGGGTGGTTGGAACCTCGTCTGTTATTCAGCAGGGTACATCGCGTGCATGTGAGGTTGACTTAAGCTCCGTAAGATGTTGGGCGGAACTCCTTACACCGCAAACATGTATATATTTATTTTTAACACGACGATGACGACGCGAGCGACATTTTTTCACTTGAAGCTCTTATTCATAACAACGTAGCTCTAACTACAATCATATATACTGCGCACGTTGCTTTGAGACATAAGATGTCATGTCTCGATATCTCAGTAATTTTACTAGCTATTATATAACACTCTTTAAACCAGAATACGGTAATGTTTGCACGCTACTGTTCGGCGGCAGAAATAGAGTTGGAGATGATCTGCGGCAACAAAGACCACAATACAGCATACAAAATATAAATTAATATCAAAAAAATACTTTGGTAGGTCTCTGTTTTCGGACACAGTCTAGGCAGACATTACTATGTTCCGGATTTAAGGGCGCTGTAGCTAGTGTAATTACAGAGGTAACGAGACTCAACATTTTACGTCGAGCATGATGGACGAGCGTAATGTTGTGCGACATATAACATCCTAATTATCATAACGTTGTTATGGGCAGGCGCATAACTTAGCTCCTCTCGTCGCTTAATTTAATAAAAAAAATATTAAATAATTTACACACTAATTTAACTCAATTAAAGTCTTACAAATGATTATATTTTTTTAATAAAAAATATTATCATAAGCTAAACACAATACTACATCAATAATGAGAAAAAAAAAACGAAAAAGCCATCAAGAAAAATATCATCCACGAACAATTATAATTTTAAAACAACATGATATTGAACTTAATAATCATTATTAACATCATATAAAAAAAATATTATACTTACACATAAATTTATTATAAAATCTAGTTAAATATGCTTGCTATAAACTCGAATCTTTAATATTCCTGTATAAAATGAATGTGTGTACATTCTAGAACGAAATTGAAACAAATATTGAATCGGACTGTGCCGTTAAATCTCGAAGCCGTTATTTATACACGAAGAGTGTGGACCTCCCCGTACAATTTTTAACCAACCGGGAGTCCCAGCATTTAAAATTGTCTGACGAGTGTAACACAAGACGTATCAGACTTCTGGCGGCGACAAGACTTATTAATCGTTACATGAAAAGACTTATCGCCGATAAAAATTAAAATCTTTAAAAATCGTAGCTAGAAAATTGGGGTAATTAATTAAATTTTACAATAGTTACTAAAGACTCTTTATATTTTAGATTCAGACTTTTAAACAATTATAAATTAGATTACATCATTTTTACCTATTTGGAAAATCTATATATGTGGGTTAAATGGATTTTGTTTGTTCGAGCCAATCACGTAAAAATTAGTGAACTTATTGACATGGGGTCATGGCCATTTGACCCAGAATGATGTTGATGGTGATATACTATCAATTTTTAAAATTTTATAGATCTTTCATCATTTTATTTTTAATTAACTTTTATAAACACTTTCATTTCGTTTTATTTATGCTGTTGCTATAGAAAGTAACATGCAGTTGTGGTTACTGCTCTTAAGGGATATTTCAGACAAAATTCAAGTCTAATTTTATATTACGGCCAGCATAACGGGCAGAAAGCAGCTAGTAAAGATATGCCCTTTTTTTATTAATTTATCTTATAACACTGTTTGTTTTCGCCCGATGTTGTAACCTTATTTCTTTATTTCAACGAATATATTATTAAAACAAATTATGTTTAAGTTACGAACGTTGTTCATTGTTAGCATTGCTCTTCCAAGAAGCACAAGGGTTTCCTAGAAGCTGGACAAAGATTAAACATACACCCACACAAAGATCCCTTACTTTGTATACAGTTATGGTACTTCAGTGCATCAATATTATTATTTTATGGTGAATGATTGATCTTTAAAAACAACTCTTTATTGTAAAAGTTAAAAAAAAATTAAATTGTATGCCAAAATTTTATTTGTGCACCCAGTTAATAGTTTACGGAATTAACAGTTTTTGTTGTACAATAGATTGTGAGGTCAAATTAAAAACTTCGATTTTTTTTTTCTTAGTTTGAATGTCATCAGAACGAAAGTTCGAATCTTAAAATATATTTAACCATGTTGAGGTTCTACCAATTTTATTACATATATCACTAAGGTATATAGGTAAGATTTGTAATCTTTATACCGTTAAATATTTAAGTAAAGGACCAAGATGCACTATGTGTACTTGCTATCGTTGTTCTTAACAGAAAGAACAAAATATATATAAAAACAAACCAATAAAATATATAACATTGCAATATGCTCTTGCATTCTAGACATGCTTCATGCATTTGCTTTATTTTAATAGAGATCATGACTAATTATTTTATGTATTATTATATATGATTATCTATATTATCACATTATCCTTAAAAGATAGTCGCAGTAATTTAATATAAGCTTATAAAGAGTGAAATACCTTTGTGATTAGTGTGTGGATATAATTTCTATGAGAGCAGTTCACAGACAACAATGTTAATAGTTTATATTTCGACGATTATTTATTATAGTGGTTATCTTCTAACGTAAAATTAAATTAAAAAACAAAACAAACGTATAGGTTATTTTACGATTTTTTTAATTTTAACATAAAAACTTAATAGCTTTTTATACTTTTATCACTGATACCTAACATTATTTTAAAAATCGTTTAGTTATCAAGTTAAAAAATAAACACAAATATTTAACATAATGAATAAAGTTCGCAGTCCATTCTACTCTTCTTGAGTATACCATATAGCTAATTCGCAATTTCAGAATTCGCACTGCTATATTAATAACAGTTTTAATTTATTGCATAATTTGTTACTATTTAGTTATATTTATAAAAACGATAATACAATGATCAGACTTATATTAGTTTGATCTGAAAAATTTGTTAATAATAAACTTATTTAGTTCTAATGGCAACGTAAACTTAAATTATTTATAACAGGCAACCCTACTAAGGCATTTATAATTTATAACACGAAAGTGTCGTGTGGCAAGTTTTAAAATATACTTACAGAAATCCAAAAAAGCCTACTCTCATGTCTGAACACGTATTACCGGCTGAAGAGCCGATACGGTTCATAGCCCCAATAATTCAGGATAATCCTTTAGGATGGGGTCCATGCGAAATGCCGGAGCAATTTAGGGACATGCCCTATCAACCATTTAGTAAAGGTGATCGTCTAGGAAAAATTAGTGACTGGACTATGGTGCAAGATAAGAAATATCAAAGTAAGTTTTATAGATATTGTAAACTTACTTGCGAAACATTGCCTTCGCATAAAACATTGAGGTTATGTCAATCACCAATAGTCCTTTCTCTTTTAATTAGTATTATTAATGTTTTTACAACCTTGGTATATTTTTAGACAAGTATGCTTCACAATTTGGCCCTGGATCTTCCTATGCCTACTTCCACGATGAGGATGAAAGCACCTTCCATCTAGTTGATACAACAAGAGTGCAAAAACCACCTTATCAACGAGGCCGCGCTCGGGGACAGAGAGGTCGTGGTGCACGCGGTGCTCGCACTCCAGGAGGCATGACTACATTAAGCAAGGTAATTGATCAATATTTAACACCTTAAACATATAAGCTTTAAGAAAATGAAAATTTATAAAAATGTTTTGTTTCCCGGAAAATTATTATCAATTAATAGAGAAGAGTTCCAATAAACGAAGTACTTCTTTAAGTTTATAAGTGCCTAACCTGTCCAAATCTTTGGAAAATCTTACAAAATATGAATTAACTTTTTGTCATATCTTTTACTTTATTAATATTTGTGAGGTACCATTAAGACTAAACACTGAGTCTTAATATATACCTATTTGTACTGCAACTGGTCTAATGATCAGTGTTTAGATAATGACTTCATTTTGCCAGATTTAATAGAGAAATTGATTTTAATAGGGAAATATTAAAAAAATAACTTCTAGGTAATAATTATAAATAACTATATTTTTTGTCATTTTAAAAAAGAAAAACTTTTTTAATAAATAATTCATTGAGCTCTGCATTTTTTACAGATGCCTTGCATCCAATGCTGGTTTCAATGTACATTTTGCGCAAACATATTTCTTACATATAGAATTTTGTTGTGGTTTTATTGTCTTTACAATACCTTATTTAACAGGGTTAATAAAATCTGTCTTAAAATTGTGTTATTGTTATCAATGTTATTTCCGTATTTGTTGTTATTATTTGTTTTTCTCTGGCATGTTTTTAATCAGCAGCAAGTTCTACTGTTAAATGGACTCTCACCTATGTTATCTCTTTCTTCTAAGTACTTTGACTGTGAATAGCAGCTGTATTAATTAGCTTTAACAAATGATATAAAATTAATTGTGTATATTTAAAAGAAAGTCATGGAGTCAAATGAGGAAAAGCGATAACATTTCATGTGATTTTTTTAATAATAAATTTTCAACCGGTCATGGTATGTTTAGTGTTACATATGTTTAATTCAACATTTTCTTCTTAAAGAAATTTTTGAAACCATTTTAAATTCTATTACACATTTTATCTTTATTACTATAAGGGTGTAAATAGTCAACTTATTTTAATATTCTGTCAACTTTTCCAGCAACGAGACCGTAAGCTTGGTAAACGTTGGGGCCAACGAGGTGCTCCAATGAAGATCCGTGATGCCTCTGTTACTGTTAGACCCACTTGGGTTACTATTGAAGACATGGACTTCCCTCGCCTTGCAAAATTATCACTTCCTGGAATTAAAGAAGGTATGTATTAGATAATTCACCCCATGTTTTTTTTATATAGTTATAAGTATTTTATGGTAGTTGTGTTAGAATATACAATTGTAGTTTCAATCTTTATCTTTTAACAACATTAATACAATCTAACTTAATATATAGCATATAGACAATAATGGTCATTGAAATCTTATCAATACTACATAGTTAATATTTTTGAATAATATTTTCAGGCGAGGATATTGTATGCTGTGGTACTTTGGAGTACTATGATAAAGGCTATGACCGTGTTAATGTTAAGCATGAGAAGCCTCTTCAACGCATTGATCGTATCTTCCATACGGTATAGTACTTTTGATTCTTATTGTTTATACATTTTCTAAGATAAAGATTAACATTTTCTTATAAAGAAATAGAAAAATTATTTGTTTCAGTTTCTTAATATCTTCTAACAAAAACTAAAATATTTAATAAGTTTCAGAAATAATTTGTAAATTTTGTAGGTAACTACAACTGATGACCCTGTAATCCGTCGTCTCAGCAAAACAATGGGAACAGTATATGCAACTGATGCCATTTTGGCTACCATCATGTGCTGCACTAGATCTAATTACTCTTGGGATATTGTCATTGAGAAAATTGGTATGTAGACACCATAATAAGTTTTCAGTATTGGAAATACTTTCATTGTCTTTTGTGGATAATGTGTAAAAAGTATCATTATATCTAAATAGTTAACAATCATTTAAAATTATATGGATTGTCAATTCCAGTGTGTTACAAAATTGATGCCAAAAAATAATATTTGCATACTGTTGTATGGTGACACCAATTGAATAATACATGTTTATATACCAGGGATATTATAATTCTGAAGCAATGAACCTTAGTCCTCTTAAAGTTTATTTCTAGCACCAACAATTTGACATTACTTATCAACAGACTGTGGGTCTGGGTCCATGAGTCCAGTATCAGATGAGTGGTAAAAATCAATATGACTTTCAAGCACTTAACATCTTTAGAGAACAGACAATACTTATGATACAAATTCTTCAATTAACAATGAAATGTTCATATAGGTTGCTTGCACATAATCTTTAAAAAAGTTGCATCTTATATATCCTCTTCCAAGAGGTCATACAACTGTTACAGTTTATACTTTAAACATTACTTATAGAAACAATATAATGTCCCATTAAAATTTATAGTTATCAAAGTTGCTATAAAGTTATTAATGATAGGACATACCTTTGCATCATGTATATGTTTAAATATATTTTATTTGTACACACAGTGTTGAAGATACCAGTTATTCCTAAACAATTTATATTACAAGAATTAAAGATTTCATTGCTTAAATTTTCCAAAACGTTGTTATATTATTTGCAATCATAAAATTTTGTAAAGAAATTTTATTATTTATTAAACTGAATCACTGCTGTTTTCAGGTGATAAGTTGTTCTTGGACAAGCGTGATAACACCGAGTTTGATTTGCTGACCGTCAATGAGACATCGGTAGAGCCGCCGGCTGATGATGGCAACTCCATCAATTCCCCGCGTAATCTCGCCCTCGAAGCAACGTTTATTAATCATAACTTCAGCCAACAGGTAGCCAATGTTAATATTCTATTCTAACATTGGTAATTGCCAATTTGACCATGCAGTTCAAAATATGTATCATAAAATTTATATTTCTTTTTTGTTTGTGCCTGTAGCTACATATACATGCTGTCCATAGTGTACACCAACCACCACATGAACCATTAAAATTTCGTGGTTTTATGATTCTGTACTCATTGCTTATTCTAGTCAAAGATATATAACCTAGTTTAATCACTGGTTTACACATTAATGAAGGGAAAACTCTTCTTAGATCCAAAAGCGACGATGCTATGTTGGTTATGATAACAAATCATACCTAAACCTGTATCATAATAATGTTGTTTAGTGTATCACTATCAGATAAATGTCTCATCTCGTCTATTATATCGATCCAATGTTATCTAAGAAATAATAAAAAAATCAACTTATTTATAATAAGTAACTTATTTATTCAAAAGCATTAAGATGTACATGTATGCAGACTTACCACTTGTCGTTTTATTAATTTAGTATACTATTACAACAGCTGAATTATTCATCTTATTAACAGGTGCTGAAATCAGGCACAAACGAGCCAAAGTTCAAGTTTCCGGAGACAAATCCATTTGTATCAGAGGAAGAAGGTGAAGTTGCTTCTGTGGGCTACCGTTACCGAAAGTGGAATCTTAACAATGATGTTGTAAGTTTAATTACCACAATTTTTGTAACAGTTTGTATTGTGTCTCGTGTTATTTTTTCTATTATGGGTTGCATTAAGCAAAATTCTAATAGTTGAGTCGAATTTTAGTATTTTTGAATATTACATTTAAGTACTGAATAGCAATAGACATCTTTTAGCTAATAATGAAGATGATTACTTTAATATTTCAAATAAACCCTCATCTAAGTTTATGTATTAGAAACTATTTCATTAAACCATAATGCACACTTTTATTGCCATATAAATAGTGACAATGCTGTGTCCACATACTACGTTATGTTTTAGTAAAATTATATTCATAAATAATATTATTTATTAGAGATACTTATTATGTCACTTTATGTTGTTATAATGTATAATATTTTACACTTTCAATGATCATTACATTATCATACGTTTTTAAACAACAGGTGCTAATAGCTCGCTGTGAACACGACGCTGTAATGCAGGGCCCGCAAAACGAGACCCAGTTCCTCTCCATCAAAGCTTTAAACGAGTGGGACTCGAAATTGGCCAATGGTGTTGAGTGGCGTCAGAAGCTGGACACGCAGCGCGGTGCTGTCTTAGCCAACGAGCTGAGAAACAACTCTTGCAAGCTGGCTAAATGGACTGTGCAGGTTAACAAAACACAAATTCGTTGTCATGTACAGGCTGTAATTTAACTGCCTTTGCCCAAATATCCACGTTTTTACCTATGAAGTGATCCCAGATTCAATTTCATGGCCGTGTATGTGAAGTTTATTTTATATAAGAGTTTTTCTAATTGACTTAGCTAATTATAACCCTCATATTACAAATCTGTCATGATAACTGCATTGCACATATTCCAACTGTAAAATTATAAGAACCAGAATATTCTAGGGAGGAACTCTTCACAGCCTTATTCTCATTTAACACCCCAAGTAGCTTATAGAGGGTAATGTTTGTTTGATAAAATTTTTATTCTATTTCTATTCTTCGCAACGACGCGGCGTCACATGCTTAAAGCATGCTTTTGTGAAAATATTAGCGTAGATTTACCAGCCGTAATGTTCGTCATTTCCCTGGAACATCCAACTTTCTCTGCATCTTTCTTATGAATTGTAACATGTATGTACACACATCAGTAATCTTGCTAATCGTTCAGGCATTGCTCGCGGGCTCGGACCAGATCAAGTTCGGCTATGTGTCGCGCGCGCAGGTTCGCGACAACTCAAGGCACGTGATCCTCGGCACGCAACAGTTCAAGCCGCACGAGTTCGCCGCGCAGATTAACCTGTCCATGGATAACGCGTGGGGCATTCTGCGGTGCATCATCGACATATGCATGAAGCAGAAGGATGGTGAGAAATACAGCTATTGTTTCTCCACTATATAATAATTTTTCATACATATATATATATATATATATATATATATATATATATATTTATATATGTATATACAGCGCCTCGTTCCCAGTGGGGTAGGCAGAGACCACCTCTCTCCACTTGCTACAATCCTGGCCACCTCTCGCTTCTTTCACTTTCATGAGCATCTTCATGCATGCATATACTTCTTCACTATGTCCATCAGCTTCACTCCAATTATACTTCTCAAGCTTCTCATCTTCACAGCATTAATCCTACTTTCATGTTTCTTTTGCCATACTCAACATTCACTACCATACATCAGTCTGGGGATCAACACATGTCTATGCACATCCAGTCATACTCTCTATGACACATTCTGGCTATTCATAAAGTTATGAAGTGCTTCATTCACTTGATTCCCTTTCAAAACTCTTCTTTCTATATCACCATCACACTTGCCATCTCTCGTAAACTGATGTACAAATTCTTTCACTTGTTCCACTTTTTGTCCCTCAATCATAATATCACAGTTTGTCATACATTCTTCTCTTTCAAAAATCATCACTTTCGTCTTGCTTACATTCACTTTCATTCCTTTGCTTGTTAAAGCACCATGCACCATGTCTTCCATCGCTTGCAACTCCCTCTCCAATGATGACAATAAAACTTGATCATTGGTGTATAGGAGGCATTTAACAGTTAACTCATTCATTCTTAGTCCATACTGACTATTGTTCAAATCTTTCAAATAATTGTCTATAAATAGGTTAAATAGCCACAGCGAGGCCACAGATCTCTGTCTAACACCCTTCTGGATGCTAAACCAGTCTGAGTAAGCCCCATTTATCCTGACACAAGCACTGGGTCCCTCATAAAGTGCTTTCAGTGCTTGTATGAGCGTGCTGTTTACCCCATAAACACACAATTTAGACCACAATTCATTCATCACCACTCTGTCATAGGCCTTTTCTAAATCCACGAAAACGCAATAGACCTTTTGTCTATGTGCCAAACATTTTTCGGTTATGCTACGTAAGGAAAAGACCCAATCCATGCATTCCATTCCACTTCTAAATCCTGCTTGTACATTCCAAATTTTCTCTCCAGATTAATTTATCACTCTTTTAATCAGTATCTTTGCATACAGTTTGCCGACGACGCTCAGTAAGCTAATGCCACGGTAGTTTTTACAGTCTTGCTGTGACACTTTTCCTTTATATAACAGAATAATTACGGCTTTGCACCAATTATCTGGCACTTTGCCGCTCCTCGAACAAACGTTGAAAAGGCAGTACAGCTGACTAACTACCACGCCCTGTCCAGCTCTCAACATCTCCACCGTAATCCTATCATACCCTGCAGCCTTACTCAACTTCATACTATTCATTTCATCTAAAATCTCTATAATACTAATATTACTTCCAACCCCACTCTGTTTGGCCCCTAACGGGGGTGTATTATTACATAATTATAAATAATGATAAAATTATTTTCAATGGTGGAGCTAGTCAAAATGATATACACTGCATTACATTATGCCTCATCTATTTAAGACTAAAACGTAGATATCATTCCCTATAAACCAAGAAGATCACAACTTTCGCACACTGGAAATGCGCAGCAACAGCGCTAGCAACATAACAATGAAAAAATAGTTTTGTATTCTGTGGTGAACATGTGTTACCATCAAAAACCTCATCGTCACTTATCATGTCATACTATGTTTAAGGATAAGTATAATGTTTATAATAAAAAAAGGCTACTTATTGTGTAACTCATTCAAATTTATCACGCATGTCGGTCAGATGTTTTATTTACAAAATTAATTATAATTATTAATAATAATTCCTTAAGCATAATTAAATACATAGTTAGATTATAAATACAAAAATAACTATCATTTATGAAATATGAATGTGAATATGAAGTGCTTTAACTGTTTTCTTCGTTCGCCAGGTAAATATTTAATCATGAAGGATCCGAACAAGCCTCTCATCCGTCTGTACGATATACCGGACAACACTTTCGAATCGGACGCGTCCGAGGAGAGCGGCGACGAGCAAGCCGACACGCCGTTCGCACCGCTCTATTCCTACGGAAATTCGAAAAGAATCTAGACTAACATTGTTCCGCGAAATTACTTTTCTAGTATTTAAAGGTTTCTAAAATTATCTACATGTATATCCCATATTTAATGTACATGAGAATAAATTTATTTCAAAAAACCTATATTTTTTTATTTGTATACATTCACGAGTTCAAATAATACCTCATATGTTACACAAATAATAACCCCGCAAAAAACTTAATTATGAAAAACAACAATGTGTAATTTCGCCATGAAGTGTACTAATTTAATTCACGTAAATACTTTTTTTAATTCAACGAAGCGAAAAAACAAGGTGGTAATCGATGCTCTCGCCCATATCAATGTTTCGCTAAGTTACGATTGTTTATACTGCACTAAAATGTCCCCCTCGCCTTGAGACATGTTTCGATATCCCAATAATTTCACTAACGACAACACCCTTCAAACCGGAATACAATAAAAATCAAACGTTTAAAGAAGATGATTCTCGTCAATAATCGAAAGGTCTTATAAATTTTAGCTTGATACTCGCACTATAATTATATACATTTACAGTTTCTTTTTCATATTTCGCTCCATCACATTTATAAATTATTTAATAAAGATGAAATAATAATACAAGTAAATATATGTTACTTATTAACAACCACATAAATTAATTTTATATGAAATCTACAGCACTGTCTGAAGATCCCACTGTTACACGGACTGCATATATATAATAATACTATTAACTAACTACACGTCTGTACATACAAAGTGATACACATAACTATAGCATGTGTAAGAAGTACTTCGATAGAAAACTATTTTTTTTCTATCCTCATACGTAAATAATTTTGTCATACAGGATAAATAACAATTACAATACGAAACAATACGTTTTGTTCATTCATAATAATGTCCTGTATGTTTTTTTTATTTTTCTTCTGTTATCCGTTTGCCTCTTGTAACGTTAAGCATTTCTGTTTCCGGTTGCTTTCTCTCTTGCATAAATTCCTGTATTTCCTCCAATGTCTTTCCTTTCGTTTCGGGGACGTAGAAATAAATAAATAATACACCAAAATACGCTACCAGTGCAAATGTCCAAAATACTACGTGAAGGCCAAACACGTCTTTAATGCTTTGGTAGCATTTTATTACTATGAAGTTAAAAATGCACGCCATCACAGTGGCAGTACTGGACGCAACGGTCTTTACATTCATAGGAAACAGTTCTACCTGCATTATGTAAGGAATGTTGCCAATGCCGACTGCGTACAATATGTTAAACGCCAATACACCAATCAAAGGCATTGGGGAGATGGTCTTCAATGTGTCAACATTGATTTTTATGGTCTCCTGCAAAAAGAAATAAAGGCCAACCAGTGTCAAAGAAAGGGCTACCCCTGTACAGGATATTATCTGAAGGATCCTTCTACCATAGTAACCCGCTAAGAATGTCGCCCCTACACCTGGAATAAAATAAATTATTATTTTTATATATATTAGTAATTATCTGTTATCTAATCTATTAAAATAATATTATTCTTTATACTATTTTCAGAACTATGATTTTTTTATTTATTTATTACTTTTATAAATTTAACATAAATTGGAAATCACGGGTTTCAAACGGCGCCAGATCGAGTTTAGTGGTGTACATCAAAACTTATCTATTTCCAGCAGCGGAGGTAGAGATGATGATGGTGAAATATAATTTTAAACAATTTTTCTTATCATTATACTAATTGTAGTACAGAACAGTCGCACTTTAATATTTTTTGTACAATGTTTTGTTCTTGCATAAACGGATCCTAATTTGCAATTATTTTTCCACTTTTGATTGTAAAATTCAAGACTCCAAAATCAGTTTCATGTTTTGTGTATTACAAAATCTCTGGTTAAAGTTAACTAGGTGTTGAAATACCAGATGTTTGTTGAAGAAACCTGAACTCCGTTTTAAATATTTAACAAAGAACATGTCGAAGACATATAAGAAAAAAAGAGATTAAAGGAAGGACGGGTTTCGGTGTTTTTGCATTATCTTCAGTAAATAACATGATTCCGAAACAAGAAGGTATCGCTGTAGTGGAATTTTATCTTAACCATACTACTCTGATGTATGTATTCATTTACATTTTCTATTTCGCGATGAAGTAAGAAGTTAATCTTTAATTTCTATTAAATTCAATTCTTAAGGTACTTAGGTAAAAGGATTCAAGTGACTTACCCGCCAATAATTGAACTAGACCATATACGATGCTCACATATGGGCCCGATATTGAACTGCTTTGAGTAAAAATTATTTCTAAATAAGTCTGGATCGCTAAACAACCGGTCATATATTGAATCACTTTGAGACCTGGAACAATGTCCAGAAATTTATTACGAAGAATTTTCTTTTACGGCCGTCTTATCTAAATTGTGAGGATACCATAATGACCAGGAGATTATTTTTAAAAATGTTTAAAATAACGGGAATTTGAAATTATTAATAAGAGTTGTGCTCGTTTTATTACAGATATTATATAAATGAAAATTTTAGTTTCCAGACAATAATCTATTATTTTACGCTAGAATCTAAAGATGCACAGATAGCACGTTGAAATAGAACAATATTAATAGGTATGTTAAATATTATTATTGGCATCAGTAGACTAAACAAATCATAAGTGCAGATAAGAGAACAATAGCTTCAGCAACATTGTCGGGACAAGTCTCTTAAATATTACTACTGTCTTTCGTAACGTTGTTTATAAAACAATTACCATCTTTCATTAACAATATCGTCACATAGATAAGTGAAAAACGATTCTACTGTATCATTAATTGTGCCTAATCAACGGAAATAAAAAAAAGATATGAATTCGACGCATATATTTTTGATGAAAGATTGCATTGATCAAAAGATGCGCGTCGAATTACAAAATCTTAGATTCTGAAAAGAGAATTTGAAACTTTTTATGTTTATTATTTCTTTTGTAACTATGCTTTGTTCTAATGTTTATTTAACGTCTGAACAAGTTGTGTAAAACAAAATTATTATTGTACATAAAAAGCAAGCGTAGACATAAATTAGTAAGACAAAATTGATAAGCAAACGGGTTTGTTTTCATATTCAATTAAAAATTACTTTCATGCTACTGTATTCACAAGTTGGCCTTAAATCATTATTATAGTAACGCTAATTATTCATTTTATTAAGGTTAACAACGACTAAATTCGCCAAGTTTAACGCAGCCAGGGCTTTGCTATCGCCGGTACCTCCGGTGACACCCATAATGTACTTAAGACGACTACCAAACGAATGGGACGAAATTGAACGCATTCCTTGAAATGAAGGTGTGATCCTATTAATACATTAAAAGTGTACAAAAAGTTATAATAAAATGGTTATTGGCGCCTGCACACATTTATTTGTTATCCCAAATCAACTTTACTATTTAATGGAATTTCGGAGAAGGCAGTAATTCCGATATATTTTCCCTAATTTAAAGAAGTGTGACGGATTCATTTTAGATACAATATGTAGCTGCGTGTTATACTGTTTATAACTCCACGTCATTGTTTACTTATACGAGTCCATGCTATTTGCGAACGATTCAGGTGCTGATAATGCAAAAGTATTCCTAAGCTCCCAGGTTTCGCATTGCCTAGATAGATAGGAATGTCCAAAGTAGATAAAGATACGAACATCATAAATAGGAATAAAAGCATCTATTTAGTACGAAAAATAATCTAGGCTCTTACCTTATTTAAACGATTGTTTGATAAACATATTGTAATTGTGATACGGACAAGGCATAATCTTATGAAGCTACTTTTCATGTGCGCAAGTAATTTATACTATAATTCTGACTAACTGAATACTGATAAGGCTTTTTTACTTTTTACCAATTTAACTACAGACCTTGACCCGAGATGATATGTTATAATGTACCTGTTACTATATAAATAGCTTTTCTATATTTCACATTGCTCACAAGTTCTTTTAATGAGGATTTGTTTTCCATGCTTTCTTTCACATGCACTCGGATTAGACCCAACTGTTCCTCGATCCACTAAAAATAAATAAAGAAAATTAAGTCTAAATGCTACAGCGCCGTTTAAACCAGATCATCTGGCCAGAAAAACCTACTAACAGTGTACACTGAAAATATAAATACGTTTTCTACCATGTATGATTATGGACGGATTGATATTTTATTATTACATTCTGTGAGTCGCGTATCATAACCAGATTCTTTTTTAATTGCGACACATCACTATAAATAATCAACTTATAAATACAACCTTTTCATCTTTACACCCTTTGATGACCATAAACTCCTTTTTAGCCTCTTCAAATTTTCCGTTTTTGAGGTGATAGTACGGTGTTTCCGGTATCCATAAACAAGCGAGCAAGTTGATCGCGGGTATTGCCGTAATTAGACAATTGAGTGCGTAATAAGAAACGAATGGTCCTATACCATACATTAAAAGAGCACCAAGATTAATCATAACTTGCACTAACATTCCCATAGCACCTCGTATTTCTTTGTCTGCTATTTCTGTTAAATATACCATTGTCACCTGAAAGAACGTTAATCGAAATAGATCAGTAGGTACCTTTTGTTGGGTTTTTGTCCCTAACGCATATTAATACCATTATATTATTTTAACAAGAAAGTTTGAAAAAGTAATAAATATTAAATAAAACACTATTATGATGTTGGTCCACAAGTGCACTTTAGATCAGTCCAAAATTATAGATCTTTAATCTCTAATTAGGTGTTAATATTTGTTATAAATTAGTTTTCACATGATTGGCGAACAATCGAAACCATTTACATTATATATACACATAAAAAGCAATATATATATATATACGAGTATGTCTCACTCCGTACATTATCGTGTAGGGGGATTCACTTTTTAACCCTGTGTTTCCAATTAAATCTTAATACGATCTCTTCGTGACTCCTTTTTCTTTTGTCATATTTCTCATGTTTTGCCTGACAAAACTTCTCAAATATCATGTGCAGTACAAACAAATAGTATTACATACACACTATATGTAGTTAAGTTTTGTTGCGATGTAAATATACGCAAAAAAATACAATACAACTAAATAACGTGAAGGCGGAAGTAATGGCACAAGGACATTCACTCTCTTCCAATCGACCTTTGGTATCGTGATAAGAAAATAATTATAGAAAAAACAATTTACGCAATTATGTAATAAGCAGAGAATGTTTACCTGAACCAATATTTTTAAGATTTACATTTGCTTATATAGTACTGAAAAGTTAATTTAGCAAATAAAACATACTTCCAGTTTCGTTGTTGGATCGTGTTGGAAATTGTTAACAATTACCATTACATTAAATACATCATGTAAACACTAAAATAATGCATACCACAGCGGTTATTCCGTTCGATATTCCTGCAAAAACTCTTGCAAGGTACATCACTTCAGGAGTTTTCGTAAATAATATCATACTCTGAAAATAAAAACAAAAATGATGCTACGTTTTATAATATGGGAAAGGTTACAAAAACATAGACTCATGAATCTCTTATGTATGTTATATCTAATAATTGGTAAGATGTACAAATCAAAATTCTTTTTGCAACTCATTAATAGTGGTAGGTCTCTGTTGCCGGAGACCATCTACCTAGGTACCATCGCAACGCCTATTTCTACTGCTAAATAGTGATGTGCAAACATCGCTGTGTACCGGTTTGAAAGGCGTTGTAGCTAGTGTAATTGCGTGGTAACGAGACTCAACATCTTGTCTCAGGCGACTAGAGCAATATGGTGTAGTATGTATATATCATCCAGTCTACCGCCACGTTGTTATGAGCAGGCGTATCATTTACCATCAGGTAAACTTTCCGCTCGTATGGTAGCTTTATTGAAAAAAAAACAAAATTTATTGCCTGTATCAAAGTAGGATACATACACCATGATAAAAACTAAATATACATCATTAGTATTTGCTAATACATGTAATCACTTCATTAATGTTAGGTCCTTACATATGAAATTGACGTTTTGTACGGGAGAAATATAAAGTAATTTTTTTTGTAAAATTTATTTAATTAATTATCAAAGTATACACAGTTGTTATCTATGCACTTTTGCCATCTCATAAGTAGTTCATTGATCCCTTTACTAAAAAAACCATGAGGGGCTAGAATCAATAAGCTCTTTTAAGGCGGTTAGGATTGCCTCATCGGAGTTGAATATTCTTCCTTGCAAAAAGTTGACCAATCTCGCTTGTTTAGCAGCTAGTTCTTCTTTCATGGTTTACAGTTGCTGACAATAGATATCTGCCGTAATCGTTTGGCCAGATTTTAGAAAGCTGTAGTGAACTACACCGAGGCTAGTCCACCAAACACTCACAAGTATCTTTTTCTGAGTCAATTTTCGTTTAGGACAGGATTTGGCTGGGTCTCCAGGGTTCAGCCGTTGCGACGAGCGCTTCCAATTATCATACCGTGTCCACTTTTCACCACAATTAATGATTTGATTTAAAATCCCTTCATTATTGTGTCGGTTGAGCAAAGTAACACAGCAGTCGACGCGTGTTTGCAAGTTCGATGCACTCAATTCATGAGGTAGGTACCCATCGTTCAAGTTATTTTACTTTCCCGATTTGTTTCAAGTGGATTAATACACTTTTGTCACTTACCCCGAAGCCTGGAGCTATCTCTTAAGTGCTTTGTGATGAACCCGCTTCCACAATAATTTAATTTTTCATTTTCCACTTTGGTCTCCAGCCATACACGGAGTTGGTTCTAAAGGTCGAAATTTTCAGATCGAAAACGTTGAAACCAAAAACGTACCGTGCTTTCTTTTGGGACACCAGCGCCGTACACATCATTAATCCTTCGAGTTGTTTCTGCAGCACTGGTGCCAAGGTAGAACTCGTACTCGTAAATATACCGATATTACATGTTTTCCATTGTGCGGTAATAAGCGACGCTAAAGAAAAAAATAATGAGGAAAAATGATGCAAATGAATGACTGTTTTCAAAACACAAATGTACCAGCTAAATGAATTTATAAATTTGAATTTGCAATTCTTAACCAAAGAGGAGATATTTCGGATCAAAGTAGTCAGTACGACAAAACGCCAATTTCATTATTCGATGTTTTATGATATTAATCCTAAATTTTCATTAAAACTATTATTACAACATACCCCACCTAAAATACCCGGCAGAGCGGCTGTGCACACCGTGCGACGGCGTCCCAGACGCTCGCTCAGCACTTGTCCTATGTAACAACCAGGTAGAGCCCCCAGAGCTGCCAAAGAAGCCGTCCATGAAATCTGCGCCTGACGTATTAAGATTTTTTTAATTATATCATCGTGCAAACTGGGGGTAATCTATATATATATATTGGAGATATCAATAAATTCATTGATTCCTCACGAGATCTCCGAAACCATTAGACGTAAACACTTAAAATTTGGTAAAGATAAAATATGCACATATTTTAGGTGTATAAGTTATTGATTAACATCCCGAAATTTGATCAATAAATTATTTAAACAATATATAAAAAGAATTTATCTTGTGATGCAAAGATTCTTACAATTACTTTTTACATAAATAATAACAAACAAATATAAACGTAAGTATTAAAACCTTTAAATATAGTGCCAACAGTTATTATTATTATTTTCCATATATTATGATCATTTTAATATATCTAACGCTAATATATCTATATTTTCATTGCACACTTGCTTTAAAAAAGGTTTGCCACTGCTGGTCTATACAATCTTACAAAAATTATACAAATCGATTAGCCACAGACTCATGATAAACGTATAACTCTCTTTTTTTAGACCTCGGTTAAAAACAGAGAACAAAAAAAACTGGATATATATAGTATAAAGTTAACATAGTAAACTTACGTCTGTGAGATAAACGTTTGCTTCACCACTTTTAAACTTCGGAATCACCGGAGAAGACCACGCGATCATAGCACCAGTAAACGTGAACGCCAACGATGCTACAACAACGAACGTATGTAAAAAGAAACAGTAGAGGGAAATATGTAAAAAAAAATACGGTTTATTATTCACTTATTAAATTATGATTTTTTTACCACATATGCCAGCAAAATATTGCACTGTCCTTTTTGTCTGAGTCATATTGTATTTATTTTTAAAACTCACACACGAGCTGTGTCGAAGACGGCAAATGTCGGTCTACGTACTCCGTTCGCCACTATATAATCATCCGTTTATACGGCAATGAGTACTAAATTAGTTATCTCACAGTATCTAGTTATAACACATCATTTTAAGCATTTTACATTTCTTTAAGATAAGGAAGATAAAGTATTTTTTATAAGTATATTAGCAATGTAGCAGCTTCGCAAAAACAGTTTATTTCCGACCTTGGTTCTATATCAAATGCTTACGTCTCCCTAAATGCCTATTTTATAGGAGAGTGTAATATTGATATTAATATTTTCTGTTTAACTCTAAATTTATGAAAATTATAAACTATTATGCAACAAACAAACAATAGATACTTCCTTATCAAATCCTAATCATATGACGTATTGTGCAAAGCACAATTACAAAAGTATATAGGTTATAAAAGTCGAACAAATAAGGATCTTGAATATGCATTAAGAGTTATTTACGTTTTTCTCGATTCATTTATTACTTCTCTCATTTCTTGAGACCTCATTACAAAGGTCACGAATAATGATATCAACAAGCAGAGTATAAAAATGTCCGAGAGACTAATGAAACCTATTTTAAGTGTGAGTTATGCCTATAAACTAAATAGATGACCTCTCATCGCTCATAGGGACAACTTGTACAACAAGCAACAGATATTTGTTTATTATTCTTTCGCCACCTTAAATGCCATTTTATACAACGCAAGTAAGAAAGTATTTTTTATTCATCTATATATATATATATATATTATCATATATATATAGATATATACATCTATCATATATATATATATATATATATTTATATTTATTACCTACTACTAATATATAGTCAGTCGAGTAAAACAATGCTATAATGCTAACCTAAGCAAACCTTCGTAGTTTTTAGAGACGGGTAGAACATTTGAGCTTTTATTTAAGATAGTAATATTAAATTAAAATAATTTAGTTACTAAAATTTCTTTAACGCAACATAATGCGTCAAAGAAACCGTACATATACGCTTCAAATATTTTCCTCTAAATTATTAAACAGTCCTTAATGTTCCGTAACAAGAACAGAAAATATATATATATTAATTACGTTAACGAAAACCATGAAACCGACAGCAAGAAGTTATAAAAATTTAAATAACGCATCCCAGGTCGTAATAACACGGAGTTGAAGAACAGTGAAACTCACCGTAGAAATGCTGGTTTCCAATAACCACATTTGTTTATAAGAGTGAAAAAAATAGCACTACTACTACAGCTTTTTTTTTTAGCAGAATATTACGTGTATTTAGTATCTTCTCCTTCTTCGTCAGTATTACTCTTAACAAAGTGGTCGTCGTCATCACTGTAGGTGTTGGTCGCAAGCTTAACTGATGATATTTAATATAATTACATATTTATTTGGAATTAAAAGAAGATTCAACTTTATATATTCATTACTCTTATTGGTTATGGAACCTTTATCACAATCAGTTTGGGCAAGGTTAGCCTAAACGAGTTACATTTGTTAGAAAGATCTCACTCTTAGGACATGTTGGCATTTTACTACGATATATATAATGCAATAATAGAATGATAAAATGTGATATCTCCTGAAAACTAATATATTAGTGGTGAACTGACTTTTTTTTTTACATACAAAGCTTATCTCATTACTTACCACGAAATAAAAGCAACTACATGCATGAAATAACGCCACCAGAATAATTTGGCTTTACTGGTGTGACAACGTGTAAACTATTATTTTAATAATGAATGAAAATTTAGTTTTCAGGAGATATCACATTTTATGTTAATCATGATGTGAAGCAGCTCAATGTTAATTTTTTAATTGTACCTAAGACTTGCTCGTCACGTCTTGTTTAATTGTATTGTTCATCACCACAGTACAGAAATGTTGACTGCGGAAATGTAGACAATAGACTAATTTCACAAATTTTCATTTAATACCAATTACAAATTATGCAAATACTTTGTGACTTACAATTACATTCCGTCATCCATTCACAGTCGTACTTTGCACAGGGATGTCACATAATCGGAAGTAGAAATAGACACCGTACGGAGAATAGTACAAACATATATCACTTGATACCATTTACTAAGTGATATCTGTGTTAATTACTTAAGACTACTACAAACAGGTAAATTAAAACTTACCTACAATGTTATTATGTAGACATTGCAAGGCGATTTGATTTGAATAGGAAGACAAACGAAAAATGATAATATGAAATTTGGATAAAATTATGACCTTTGTGTGGAAAAAATTGGATTTGAAATGTACAATTGGTTTAAAAAACCGACCAAAACCGTTCTCTGTTGTCTATGTTGAGAGACGACGGAACAATTTATAAAATTCCATTACATTAAAACCATATCATTTTTTTGGCGAATTAAGAGTGATATTAATTATTGTGATTTTTATAGTAATAAGTAGTGTAATAATTACAATGTAAGGTATGATGGGATTGATAAACGCCTTAGAAGCAAAAATTCCAAAATAAAGATATATAGAAAAATAAAGCCATGTTAGTTGTCCCTTTAGTTTTGTTTTACGAACATTTTTTATTATTAATAAATATTAAAATGTTTATGAGGAATAATAAAAAAATATATACATATTTTTTAATATATTTATATCTCTCGGTGGACAGGAATGTTTCACATAATTCACCATTTTCTAGGAACCTATGTACCATTTTATAGGAAGGTCACTAAATATCAATTATTTTTTAATATACCTAGCTTGTAGTGACCTTAACGTAATGGCAACAACACATTAAGAATATTGAGGTATATAGAGAACATAAACAACACATAATTTTAAATACAAATAAAAACAAATCATATGTCATTAAATTTACTTTAATACATTAAACAGTACTGCTAAACACCATAAGAAACTGAACATATTTCCCAATGTGTCATAATTTTTAAGTACTATTAATCCTAATAAGTTTTATTCAAAATCAAGTGGCATTCTTTCTATTATTTTTCTAACTTGCATACATACAATAGGGTTATCTGTACAAATATTAGTGACTTTATATGGAGGTAAAATTATAACATTCCCAAAAACTATATTGTTATTTGACTCAGACACTGGTAGTAAGTTCACTTTCAACCACTTCATAACCCTAGTTTTTGTTGCAACGATATCAATACATGAAGAGTCATCTTCTAATATTTTAAATGGTGAAATCAAACTTTCTTCACATTTTTCACTTAAATTTACAATTGCATGGCCCGGTATCAAAGTAATCTGAAATGTGTTTTCTTGAGGTATTGCGAGGATTATACTGAAACAAATATCTTGTTAAATATTTTATGTGAACACAATACATGGTAAAAATTTTATCTCTTAAAAACACTGGACCAATACTACAAATTATTTTATATATTCTGAATTGCACAATGTACTAGAATCTTGCAAGCTATTCAGAATAAAATTGAATACACTATCAAATACACAAATGTGACAGATATTATTTTTATGAACTAGTTGAAGAATAGACTAGTCATACTTACTGAAAGAATTTATTTCACTTATATATATTATTAATTATGGTGCCAAATTCACGAATTTAAAGACCTGGCAATGAAAGTCCTATTGAAATCGGTCCATTTCAGAGATTGAACAATAAACAGAATAGTGAAAAAATTATGTTCGATGTGGGTCTATTAAAATCCTAAATGGATAACTTTTAAATGCTGTAAAAGGTATTAAATTAAAAGTAAACAAATTTAAGGAAGAAACTGTATTTGTCATCTCATGTGCAAAATATGACAAAGACAGCAATGAAGGCCTATGTTAGACAAAGATCAATATAATCATCAATATATAAACAATTTAAAAATATTACTTAGAGTATAGATTGTCTTTACCTTTTAGAGACGGGATCAATAGAATGTATAAAACCAGAAAAACTAATATTTTTAATAAGTTGTACTGTGCAGCATTTATTGACAAATCGAAAGAGAGATTCTGGTTTTTCCTTGAGCTCAGAAACGTTTCCTGGGGTGGATAAAATAGGATCCTCGTCCATTTGCTCAAAATTTTCGTAATTTACAAAATTTCGTATTGCTCGTAAATTCACTAAAGAATATAATAAGTTATTAAATATCATTAGCAAACAATTTTTTAGTAAAACAGTGCTTCATTTAAGCGCAGCTGTCATAAAACTAGAATGGGTTTTTGGACGAAAAACTTTTAAAAACAATTTGTCTTGAAAAATTAACTATTTTTGGACTAATCAAAATAAGTTTTATAACAAACAAAACAAATATATATGACAAACTTCATTCCGTCACCGTTCCGAAATAGTGATGAATGTATTAGTGATTCCGCGATCATGTTTATAAACAGGTATTTCATGCTAAATACATACACCCGGTCCATGATAGTTTAAAACTTTAAATATTTAAGACATGATACGACCATTTCGAAAAGAATTTTATTTATATCGCTGTTCATTTACATACAAATTTAACAACAATTTTATCTTAAAATTTTTGTGTACAAACTACACCTTAGTATTTAAGTATATAATTGAAACAATCAGCGATAACCGTTAGTCAGAGCTAAACATATATAGTTAAAGCTCCAGTTTTTTAGTAATTATATAGACATCATAGAGTATAATAAACGACAATAATATATGAATTAGGTACTTACATTGTAAATGTTTATTAATGAACTATACGTGTGGAACGTATAATTCATTAATTGATTTACGAACCCCATAGGAACGACAGCCTCTAGTGCCCGGTGTTACCGGATGCCATGCTGATTGTGACGAATGTTAAAAAATGCGGGAACTAAGGCAGAGCAGCACCGAACAATGTGGAGATCTTTCGGGGAAGGCCTATGTCCAGCAGTGGCCGTCTATCGACTGATGATGAAACGTTTAGTAAACATGTTTTTTTCTATTATTGGTAGTAACAATAAAACATGACAGAGATTCTGCTTCTCGTCTTTTGATAGTCCAAACCTACTGGATTCATGATGGTGTCAACGCTGCGAGCCATTCGATTTTAAACAGCTTATCTGACATTGGGCGCGTGGACCCGGATCCACGGCGTGTTTCCAAACCTACTACCAATATAACTCAACAATGGACCCAAAAATCTTAGTTACAAGCAAACGGGTTAGCATTGATACTACGGTGGCAGATATATCTTTCTTTAACTTGAATCATATCCTATTCAAGCAATGCATTTTTATTACATGTATACTTACTGAATTCTTAGTATAATAATTAACTATTATTTAGCGTCAACTTTTTCTTCCGAAGACTTCAAGGAAAGAAAACAAACATAAAACATTGACCCATTCGGCAGTCCCTTGTTAGCTTTGCACATTATCAATCAAATCATTTTCACTAGCTTAAATTAAAAAAAAATAATAATATTGAAATAAACAAGTTCTTACGTTTTAAAATTTGATACAGGCATTTTTTTCACGTATGCAACACGACTGTGATTCGATACAAGTAAACATAGAACTAAAAACATGTTTATACTGGTTAATAAATAAGATTCTTTACATAAACAAGTATTCCATCCATAACAACAGCAATAAAACAATATTAAAATTCATATTCTTTATTTTTACACAAAATTAAATAACAATTCGTGAATATTTCTAGTAAAGAACTTACGATAGTGTGTTATCGATTGTAAAATATTGAACTCTACTAAATTTTTGGTGCATTAACATTAACACAATGTGTTCTAGTAACCCAATCATAGAATTTTAATCAAACACAAATGTTATTGAAATAATAATGCCCGTGTTTTATAATTGAACCACGAATTATTAATAAAACTACCAGTTATATTTTAGGTGTATTACATACTATTAATTAAAGCATATAATTATAAAATACGTCGTTAGTCTTACAAAAAAACCCATAACCTAAAAATTACAAGTTTCTGATTTATTTTTGTTAATTCTTGCATAATTTTTTTCAAAGTTATGTTCTTTAAATCTTACAGTTAATGAAATAATTCTAACTTAATGTAATAAAAAACCTAACAGAGTGTGTGTGTGCGAATCTTAGTTTTCAAAATTGTAAATCATATAAAGTTTTTCAGGACTTTGAAAGAAATATAATTGCATAATGATTCAGATATATTACAAAAGATATGCATATTCAAGTAAAAAAATATAGCAATCGACATTAGAATATACATATGTATTACTGCATAACTATTGTTTAAAAGTAAAGGTGGTAGTATTTTTTATATTTCTTATAACAAAATTTTTAAGGTTTTTTATTTCCTAATCCTGCATTTAAAGGTAGTCTTGGGCCAGGACTTTTGAAACGGGGATTATTTGAGTTATTCGGTTTTGGTCCCTTGCAACCCTTATTTTGTTGTTTATTCTCATTAGTATTATTTGCCTTTTCAAATTTGTTTTTAGGATGCACAGTGTTTCTCTTGATGAAAAACTTAAATGAACATTTTTTGTGTAAAATAAAATTTGAAAAAACACCTAAAGACATAATACCACATTTCCCTTTACGGTAAACCTCATCTGCTGTTAATGCATCATTGAAGCAATGATCAATAAAAATTACTTTCCTCCTAGGATCTTGTTTACTAGTAAGGTGTACTTCATAAATATGTTGCTGAGCAGTTTTCTTACTTCCAATATGCTGCACAACCCAATAAACAATTTTTTGCAAAGTATCAATTTTCATTGTCACAATGAAAAGGAACTTTCCTTGTGACACCAAATACATGAAACGCTCATCTTCATTAATAGATACATTGTTAAGTTCCACATCAGTATCAGTATTGATATTGCAGTTTTGCAGGATGACGTTCTTTAAAATGTTGCATCATCTCTTTAAGTTGACCTAAGTGTAGGATAAAACGTTAATTAAAAAAGCTGAATTATAACTCCATAAAAACTTAATTAAAACAAACTAACCTGTCCATGAACACTTGCCAAACACAGCACCAAGAGGACATACCATATCTCGAAATATACACTCTTTAAGATGTTCTTGTACACCTTCGGAAAGCATGGTAAAGACACAACCAATTGATTTGTTCGGGCATGGTACATTTGCCTAAAACATTAAAATAAAAGTATTTGGAAAAATTACTAATTTGTGATGCTACAAAAGATTGTAGAGAAACATACCTTTCCTATAATCTCTTCTAGTTGCCAATTTCTCATTTGAGTCATGGCTTGACGACAAATCGGACAAATTGGAGGACAAAGGACTTTAGTACAAGAGTGGCAAATACTGTGCCCCGATTGACACTGAAATATAGGGGCGGACATAGTTTTCATACATACAGGACATTCTGGTAATTCAACAGCAATACCTATTATTCTAAAAGAGAAAACTTGACTGTATTTTGATGCCATAATATGTTATTAAGTCATATTTAATGTCTTTAGATAACGATTAAACATGATTGATTTCAAATAAGTATATATACTTACTTTTGTCCAACTTTTGCTTTTGCCATCTTTAAGTTTCAAAATTTATTTCTACTATAAAAACTTTGAAATATAACTAGTAATATCAAGATAAAACTATATTTGGAAGAAAGAATGTATTACACTTTCAACTTAAACCTCTAACAAAGAACAAATGCAATTTAACAAGATGGAAGACTAGTTACGTGGATGTTCGCAATTATTTATATTATTCTTATCAATAACTTTGGACTGTAACCAGCAGCAATAAAGTTTATATTTCACAGATTCAATGTTTCTTAGAGAGTGGGTACTTCCCTAGGTTATTTGCCAGTAACAAAAACGTTACTACTACTAAAAATTTCACACTCAGTGTGACGCTTATCGACATTATCTGTGGTATAAAATTATCTCTGATAAGTAATCACAAAAGTTATATAAAGGTTGATATTATCATAAAAAACTTATTTTATTCGTTCATAATACAAAAACTGGAACTTGTTTTTAATAGTAGTGGGAAATTTAAAAGAACTTTATAATTGTTTTTTTTTAAAATAATTTTTTGATGCAATTCACATTACAAGTAGATTTATTTAATACTGAGTCTTTAAAATAAGTATAACTTACACATATCAATGTGATTTAATCTTTTAATTAGCTTTAGATAAAAGAATTAAATGAATATATTTTTATTCTATTTGTCACTGTATGTATCTAATACAAAAGCAATCATAATCAAAGCTTAATTTAATACTTTCCATTAAATAATTGTTTAGGAAATTTAGATCTGCGTGACAATATCTTTTTCATAGAAGTTTTTTTATTTTTAAATCGCAAACGTCGATCGCACTTTTAAAAACAATCATATAATTAATCTTCAAACTAATTAAAACAGAGCAAAAATTTTTGTCGCATGTGTATATAAATATTAATTTCTATCAGATTAAATACAACCACTAATAATGATGAAATTAGAAAAAAATTGTATACACTACAGAAATTTCTTTAAAAATATTATGCAACAAAATGAAACTACAAGTCTAGGACTTGATAGGTCAATACACGTGATTATGTAAATAATACTAATACATAATCATTTCGAACAAATCGAATACTGTCTACTAAGGAGTAGTAATACTGCTTAATATTTAAAAAACTAAGGTACAGACATATAAATGGGAAGTTGACATAACATGTCAATAAAAAAACGTGCCAAAACTCATATGCTAACTCACGCACACTTATACTATTCAACGATCCGCTTTCAAAGACTTTAATATAGTATTGGTAAAAATATGTCTCTCGTCTTGCGCCTGCACTTTATTACTATAAATTTTGTATTGATTACTATACTCATATTTATTACATATCTTTTAATTTAATTGTATGGGTAAGGATATGGGTTGATGTGTACCGAATATTTGACGCGTGGACACAGAATTATTTATAATACCAGTTACGGTGAATCAACTCAGCTTTGAATTAATCTTTATACGTTAAGACGCAAACCGTTAAACTAGGTGAAATAAGACTGAATTTGAATGTACTTATTGAAAATACTAGTATTATTCCAGCCCGTAGTCATATCTCTCCACGTCTTTATAATTAGTCTATGCTTAACATGAAATCGCGTAACAGTTACATTTAAGTTCTATTTCGGTATTTTAAAATATAAGACACCAGGATATTTATATTTTAAAATAAGATTTTCTAGTCAACAAGACATTAATTGCATGAAGTGCGCCTACCACTCAGTTTTTTCTATCAGGCCACCAAATGTTGGGATAATATACCTATGCCGGAATGAATTTAACTACTGTTTTTAGTTTTCAATTGTTCTTATTGGAAAATCAAAACATTAAAAACACTACAACGTAGCAATGGAGAAAACTCATGTCAATTTTAATTCTGTTAATGTTAGTACCGCCAAAAGAAAGAGATAACGTAATTAACTTGTAATTGGATTAAAACGGATAACAATATCATTCAATCCTGTTTGTGATATTGATAGACTTGCTTTCTTTTATATCATGTGACACTAAGGCATCACCATAAAAGTTACGGTATATACAGGTGCTAGCACCTGTATATACCGTAACTTTTATGGTTTTACGTAAGTATTTTCAAACATGCTAAATTATGCCGTAGTTAAAATGATTTTCGAAGATTACTTGACATGCTGAAAGTATAATTTTAGAGCATAGTTATTACATTTAATGAATGTGTAAACACGAAATAAATTCTTTAATGATTTAGAACTAGAATCTTTATACTATTTAAAACTCTAATTCTATATCTTAATACCTACCATGGATAATGAGAACTAGGTGCGAGTACAGCCTGTTTGAATTATTATATAGACGATATAAAAATGTGTTGACATAAGGATAAGGTCATATTAATTGTTTATTAATATGACCTTATTATAATTGTTTATATAAACAAAACCTCAAAAAAATTTTCATAACAAAAATAAAACATAGCGATTGATGTTATTTTTTTAATTTCTTATAAACTAAGGGTTCATTTTTTAGCTTTAGCTTCACGGGCCGCTTTTCTCTCAGCAGCTCGTGCTAGTTGTTTGGCTGGTTTCAAATTTCCCTTTTTACAAAATCTTTGATTTCTTAAGAATTTAGGGTCCATCTGTAATGAAAAATAAAACAATTTGCAAAAGATTCTATAAATCAATTTCCCTGTAAAATATTTTGAAGCTAAAAGTTTGTTAAATGATATATTTTAGAAATATATATGTAATTGGAAAAAAAAACATTAAAAATATGTTTACAGTAACTATCCACATATGTTATGAAAAATGTAAATAAGAACATGTGTTATTGTTAATTTTTAAAGATTTGTGCCCCATAAAATAACTTTTTTTTAATACATTGTTGACTGACAATTTTACTGAAAATTTATCTCATGATACCAGTTATTATTTCGTAAAATTTCGTGATTTTTCTATCAGGATCTTTGGTAAGCCATGGTTTTCCTGTATGGTACCACAAACTAGCGTGTTTTTTTGAGTAATAGTTAGGCTGTAGATACACTGTTATAATAATTGTCTTGGTATATATGATGCCACAGACCAAGATGTAGCTCCAACACAGGCAATATTGTTTTTTGATATGTTGATGGCCTAATATCAGTGGCTATCTTCTGATACAGTGTCATTTTCAGTTACCACAATTTGATTCACAACTACTCAGATAACTTGATAAAGCATCCGCAAATAATTTTTTAAAAGATTTTTTATTATGTTCCATCCTCATTTTTTTAATTATTAAATATTTTTACAATGAATCCACAGGTTTTATAAGCTAGAGACACAGCATGTTATACTGACCAACAATTGTACTGTATGGTCACCAACAGAGAAAACAAGTGATGCAAAAAAACAAAACATCACCAGTATACTTATGGTCAGTCAGCAACATTCAGCCATAAAAACACAAGTTAACTTGTGACTGGTCAACAATGTCTTTATATAGAAATTCTGAATACAATAAATTGTCTTGCTATATACAAATGAGCCATGGACATTCACATAAGGTTCCCAAGCTTTTTTGGTTGGCCCATCTGATGTTACAGTAATTAGACCATTAAGGAAATCAAAACCTGATTTTTATATACATTTTTGCACCCTCTGACATTATGGCCATGCATACTTGAAATATATTTACCCATTGAGATAACATTATTCCATGATAGTCAAAAACTTGAAATTTTAGAAATGTGCAAAATAGTGAAAATTTGCGAAAGTGTATAATCATCTTATCAAACAAACAGTAAAATGTTAATTTACTTACACCAAGGGTTGATTCATGCCTGAACTTCTTTGGCTTTTCAATACCGTTTCTGTGGGCTTTACGGTCTGAAATTATAAACATTTTTAAAATGATAACACAATGTATATACCATGAACAATAAACTGCTTTAATAGTAACTTAAAAAAATAAATCGGTATCAGATCGTTTATAATCATAAAGAATACAAATAAAGCGTATTGTCATATACATATTTGAAAAAGATAGCAAATTTGGCAAAAGATTTATATCTCAAAAATTAAAAAAACAATTTTTAATATATACTGCTAAAAATATATCTTACTTTGATTGTGATTCGTGTGGTTCTTAGATTTAGCCATAGCGTTTTTTGTTCAGTTCTGTAATAAAAAATATTTTAGTAAGTATTATTCACTAGCATAATATTAAAAATCACTTAAAACAAACACGTTAAATAAAACAAGATTAAACAGATTTTCATAGAAAATTAAAATCATGATAACTAGCGCTAAACCTACCTAAACCAAAACTTAATAGAAAAGGGCGTTTGTCAAAAAAGAAACTGACAAACGTCATAATATAACAGAATATAATTGACCATAGATTAAAAGAAGGAAATTAGATAAGTTCTAAATATAATTTCTCACGCAAAGGTATTAAATGTAATCATGAATATTTCAATAATCTATTTCTACCGTACAAATAATATAATTAGAAGTTATAGTTTATATATAAAACTATTTTTAACATGAAAACATGTGTAACATTATAATGTTCATTCTTATTTATTCAGTACAACACAAACAAAAACACTTTTCCTTGTTTGAAATTTATAATTCATATTTTATAGTTTTTGCCATTTTGCAGTTTTTGCAGGATTTTGTACTGTTTACATACAGGCAGTAACAAAACGCAAAAAAGTTAAAAAAAACTGTTGAAATGATGAAATAAAAAACAATATGTGTGGTGATGTGAATAGAATATCCCTACGTTACACTATTTATAATATGTCACTTTCAAATGTCAAAATTTTCTGACGACGTGTTTCAGCCAAGTAATCATATTTAATTCTTAGTAATTTTATACATTATAACATAAAATTTTTATTATTTTCTATCATGGTGATCTTAGAAAGTGATGGTGGTGAAGTAAAAGAAATATCTAAGGAAGACGAAAAACAAGATTCAAAATCAGCAGCGAATGTTTTATCATTAGAAAGTATCCTTTTTATGTTTTAGATATTTTATCAATGAATTCTACATGAAAAGTTATTTTGTCTAGCTTTTTTTAAAAACTATTAGAAATAATATCTCACCTTTAAGTTGCCCTTCAACATATTTCTAATTTATATCCATATATATATATACACGATTAGTGGAAAAGTTGAAATGTCTCTAATCTATTTCCTAGTTTTTCTATTTTCCTAATTTTATTTGAAGGGTTAGCTTTCTAAAGCAATTTAAAATTATTTTAGTACAGATTGTGTAACATTTCAATAATGTATTCTAGCTTATAGTTTTTCTATTTTTTCATTGACTTCATGTTATATTTATAGTCATTAATAATATTGAATGATTATTAACTGCAGTAACAACTTTCATTTTGCCTTTTTTCCATTTTGCTTAAAATCTTTCACATTGTGATAGTATTCCGTATCACGAAAGATGCGCAGCAACAACATGGCCTCCGTCATGGAGACTATCAACGTTATCGTGGATATTGCTCACGAAGACTTCGCAGAATGCGTAAAGTTCTTAAAATCCCACAGGTTGGTCTCTTTTAATTAAATGTAATTTTGTTTTCTAAATTAATAATTGATAAAAATGCAAGAATACAAACTATTGATATTTAAAGATATTTTAGTACTATGCCATGGCAAATGAAATCAAAATTATTTAATTGATAGTAAATTTTTTTGATGAAATCTGACAGTAATAAAATATATTTGTGCCAATTACTATAATTTTAGGGTGATAGGCGCCATTACCGTCGGCGAGATGTTACAGCAGCACAGTTGATAGCAAGTAATGCAGAGAATCGGTTGCTATGTGTGCCTTTACTGCAAGCAGAAAGAGCTTGGGCACATGCAATGCAACTAAGACAAGAGGCAAACACAGAACCAAGAAAGAAGTTCCATCTTGTTTCGAGATTAAAGAAGGCTTATTCCCATGCTCAGAATTTGTTACAGTTATGTGAGGTAATAATATATTTAATTTTAAGTTAATTTATGTTTTATATTATTTATAGATAGACACTATAAGATGTCTTAGACATTAATTTGATACATACATAAACAAAGATAATAAATTTAGTTGTCACACCTTAGTAAATGAGTTATTTTCCTGTTTCGGGATATTACAACAACACCACATTGTGTTTATTGGACATGAGCACCATTTACCTGGAATGCTATAATGTCTACTTAGAACTGTTTGACATGTGAAATAAGTGATGTGGTAGTCCCCACTTGTACATTAAGTGGTTTCTTATTTTTATGAATATTTTAAAGAATTAGGTGTCACCAGTTGTATTACATATTGAACCTGGTAACTTATAAAAAAAGGTTTACCCTTTTTACAAAGGCTACAGCAAAATTTTTATAGATGTCTATGGTTGAAAGCAATCAGTTAACATGTACAATGTTTTGGATTGTTCCCTGAAGAAAATAAAATTATCATCAGTAGATTGTTAACATGTTAAAACAGATGTACTAAAATTTTGTAAAATGAATTGAGGATTAATTATAAAATTTTTCATATTGAATTTTTGTATTAATGTTAACATAAACTCATCTAGATGACTCATATGTAAATAGTTATATAACATTAAAATAAATAGTAACAACTGAAATTAATAGGTGCAATATCAATAATTTTAAATACTATTGCACATTACTGTGTAGTTGGTCAAATTATTGGGGGAATGTGACTTGGTATCTCATGTCTCATTGGGTAAAATAGCATTCATGAGTATATCGAAAAATAATATTCTCCTTCTTCTGTTAATAAATACGTGTATGTTTGTCAGAGCGGTGCATGCGATGCGCGCACGCAGCTAGAGGCGAGCGCTTACGCCGCGTGGCTCAGCGGCGCGCTGCTACTCGAGCTGCAGCAGTGGCGAGCCGCCGCGGATAGCCTGCAACGCGCGCAGCTTGTGCTCGACAACCTCTCCGCCGCACTGCCCGACGATGAGCGGCACGTTTACAAGCAGAAGGTATTTTCCATATTATTCAGACAGTTCAAGCTAAGTGGCCTTATTGGCAGAGATTTATGTCCGACAGGAGATTATCTCGGGTCAATGATGACGCAATCCACCACAGCAAATACATTGTTAAGTTAAAATTAATTTTACAATGTTTTTAATGGTAATAATTTAGCCAAACTTTTAACTGCCTCAATAGCTAATAGTTTTCTATCAACACTGGAATCCCTGGTTCAATTTCAGTTATGAATTTTCGTTAGTAGTTTTAACTCACCTCTACTAGCGCTTCTTCCCTCCCCATACTATAACTCTGCTGTCAAAATACATTTGCTGTAATCTGGATGTCAAAATGTAAGAGCCAGAGTATCCACTCTTCACTATTCTTGGCTTCTTTAAATCATATGAAATTGCGATGAAGCATTATCTCATTGCAGTTAAAAAGAGTTTTAGATTATTGTAAATTATCTTATATTGATAGTAAGCAAAAACTGATTTAACATAAGTAGTTATTACCTTTGTGGGGCTATAATTAAGCCACTTGTCTTATAACCGTTTGGATGGAGGATGATGGCTTTTGAGAAAACCAGTCTTGCTAGCTACTACTCCCATTGTCATAACAGCATTGAAGTGTTTCGCTAGTTGTTGCCGTTTAATTTAATGGCTAAATTAAAGCACCTTTTAGGTATACTTTAGATCGTGATCATCTGCTAATAGACTTTATTTTATTATAAAGTGTCTATTGTCAGGTGGAAGAGTTAAAACCAAGTTTAAGATACTGTGCCTATAATATTGGTGACCAAACGGCGGCTGGCGACCTAGCTGCAATGCGCGGTCAGGGGCTAATTGAAAATCTGGACACACTTATGGCACAAGCTAAGTATGTATCTAAACATGATCTTTTTATGTATTTGACCCAAATTAATAAAAATTTAGCAGGCATAGTGATAAGCTATCACGAATTCGAAATCATTGAATGTTGAACGAGTGTGGTTCTGTTGGATCTAGTACTATGTGTGACAGTAAAACGTACAAATGCATCTGTGGCGTATTGGTTAAACACTTGCCTGGTTTCTGGATAGATGCCAGGCCACGACTTTTAGTTTGGGTGGATGTAGGGTTTTTTCTAATTCTTTTGGCGACCTGCCACATTCATATTATAAATCTATCACTATAACAGAGTGCTGTTGGTAGACAGTGGTCTTCCAACTGTCAATAATATGACAGCTGGAGTATTTCTTTATATATACACTATAAATTTTTTTAACTCGGTGTATATAATAAAATTTTCAGGGAGTCTCGTTCTGGAGTAATGCACGAAGTAGAATGGCGTGGTCGCCGCGTGACCGTACGCCCGGAGAAGGTGCGACTTTTCCTCATCGCTTTACAGGACTACGACAAATCCGTCGAGAGTGCACAAACCGTAGACGCCAAGATCGAAATTCTCGAAAACATTTTAATGGACTGCAAAGATGCGATCACAGCGATCAAAGATGAGATAAAAAACGACCCTAAGCTCAAATCGGGTTCCGAGACCCAGTTATCGGGTATCAATTATCTGCTCTCCTATTTGATGTACCTGCGCCTCATGCGTACGATTGAGAGGAATAATTTGTTGGTGCAGCAAGCCGAGGAAGCGCGCAAGAAAAAAACGCATATAGACGGCAAGAAAGTCCGTCCGCAAGATTTAACTAGACTATACGAGATAATACTGCAGAATTACACTGAGCTGCAACAGTTGCCAGGATTTGAAAACGACACTACCTATCAGAGGGAAGTCGAGATTGCGATGAACGCTTACCGCGCCTTCCGGTGCTATTACATTGCTCAAGTGCTGACTGGACTACGTCGCTTTCGGGAAGCTCTCGCGATGTTGGAGCGTAGCGCTAATTACACAAGCGAATCGATGGCGAAAATTAATGACGAACAATTGCAAAAAAAATTAGGTCTCCTGGAGAAGGATGTAGAGAGCTGTAAATTCATAGTGCACGCGGACTCGGTGCTGGAGGACGAGGACGAGGACGAAGAAAACAAGTACACTTCAAGCGGTAAACCTTATAAAGACAAGAAGCCACTGGTTGATCGTCTCGATGAGTACAGAGAGGATACTCAAGTGCTCACTAAGAATCCAAATGTATATAAATTGCCTCCTCCAATGGAGGCTATACCGTGCAAGCCTTTGTTTTTCGACCTCGCGTGCAATTTCATCGAATTCCCCAACCTGGACGATAAAACTGGTGCTGCCAATAATAAGAAGCAAGGAGCTGGTATTACTGGACTTGTAAAAGGCTTTTTGGGATGGGGAAGTGATAAATAACTTAGACAATGTCATTCATATTATCTTCACATGAAATAAACATGGTTGTATAAATTAATGCTTATTTATTGTAATCTTCCTTGCGTTGTCATCATATTACAACATCTATGTGCACTGGCGGTAGGTCACCGTCATCGGAAACCGTTTAGATACGTATCATCGCAACGCTGATATCTGAAGACTAACAGTAGTCTTAAAACGTTATTACTGTGTTCCAGTTTAAAGTGTTCTGTTTAGTAAAATTATTTGGATGACCAGACTTAACATCTTGCTTGCTTCATTCAACATGCAGGCAGCGCATCATGGACCGCTCTGCCACAATCAGTTTGACGCTCACGATCACTGTCACTTTTCAAAGAACCAATAAAATAGTAAAATTTTACTGTTTCACTTTAACTAAATAATAAATTTTTTCTTTATTTCTTTAATGTATATACTTATACCTATGTAACTATTTATTTATATAACGGTGCATCTATATTGTTAAGTGGCAAAAGACGGCAATAGAATCGGTCGTTGCGTCTTTGCACTCTGGCGCAGCTCTGAATGCTAGTGACATGTGCGTCACAGGCGGTGGTTGTTTGGGACGCACGGGAAAGATCATTACGTGTTCGGTGAAGTGCGCTTTAGAAGGATATTTAACACCTGTGTAATTGTGCAGAATTAATAGTGTAATTATAAATTATGCGGTTCTATTATTTTTCCTCATCCGTTTACCCACGCTTTGAGACAATGAAAATACTAACAAAAAGATCTTCGGCTTTACCCTGGCACACCCGCATGTAAGCTCCATTCAGTCATGTCCATTAACTGGTTGTCTAGAAGAAATCGCTTTGAACGATTAGACCTCAGAGAGATTTCTTCCATCGGGAAAATATTTTGTTTTTATTTATATTGGGATACATGTACACCACGAGAGTATAACTAAGAAAAAACAATTTACTTCTCAAGGCGAACTTTAGGCACGTACTTTAGCGTTTTCTTTATTATTAGACGAAGGGCCGAGACGAAGAGTACCTGGAGGTAAGTAATCCGCGTGCACATGACAATATCGCATAAAGATTCTCTTCACATTATGCTTTGAGGTATTAAGTCACATTGTTTCAGTAAATTCACTATCTAGGTTATTAATGACACAAATTATAAACAGACTGGTGTTTTCATCATTTATTACGAGAGCACATACCAACAACAGTTTTTTTTTCTCTTATGACATTGTTTTTATTTCCTAACGGCCAATTATAAATTTAAACATTACGAATATTGTTAGAGTTAATCGAGTTTTCTCGTTTACAAAACGAAAAAAAAAAGACTAAAGCGTTTCACTTTGAGTACAAAAATAGAATAATTAAAAAAAATATGTTACAATTTCTAACATTTACATTATACATAATGGCGTTTACTAATTACTGAGATAATTAAATAATGTGAAATGTTCTAATTGAGGTAAACTATACATCTATTAAATTACATTCAATTGAAGTTATGAAAATAATGAGCGTGCGTTTATGTTCAAAATGAAAGTACTGAAAAACAACCTTTTTTTACAGCCATCATAGCGAATATTACGGAATTTAATAAAAATCTATAGACAAGTTTTTTTACCAATAAGGTGACTGACTAAGTAAAAATAGAACACAAGTAATATGGTAAGCATTCCAGGCCTTTGTTCCAGGGTTTTGTGTACAACACTGTTTAATGTTTATAATATTTACTATTAACACGAGTAAGTAATTTGCAGTAGGTATCACAATTAAGCTTTATACTAACGAGGAGCTAGGGGTGGCCAGTGGGCAGCATCGTGAGCGATACGGTCACATGGCGTAATCAATTGACCACAAGTGGGGCAAACCTCCAACAGTGGCCTGATATCCCGTCCAACTACCAATTCTTGCTGCTTAGCGATATCTGGCAAAAGTGCCACAAGGTCCGGAAAAACTGACAGCAACTGGGAGCCCAGTGCATTTTTGCAAGTTTGAAAGAACTCTTCAGCGCCGATGATGCTGTCGCGGAAGGCTCGTGAAGAAACTTTGAAATTCTCAACCGCATCCGCACCACCCAGTGCCACAGCAAACCTTCTAACCAAATCCCTGTTTCTCTCCTCAAATTCTGGTGGTGGTATGTAAGTATGAACCGGTGCGGGAAACACTTGGCCCGCTGAATTAGTGAACGTCATCCCGTCGCATTTTATTGGCGGTCGTTTTTTAAAGCCTGGTGGGTAACTCCCGTTCGGTTCACTTTTGGGAGGTGCATGGTTGTCATTTCTAGGGTTCAGAGGTGGATACTCTTTTGGTGTTAATGTGAAGGTTTGGTTGGGGTTGGGACGACTTTTCTGATTCACGATGGAGTTGCAGGCAGGCTTCTCGGTTACTGTTTTGATCTTCCTGTCTATCAGTGCACTTTGGTTGTTGAAGTTTACACTTGAACTGACATAGGAGAAATCATCATTTTTATTATCATTTAATCCATTAAATTGGCTCATCTCATACAAGTTTTCTTTTTTAGAATTGTTGTTTGGCTTCTTTTTTTCTTTCTTAACTTTTGGATTTTCCGACTGCACCATATTTGTTGAAGGTTGCTGCTGAGTTTTTTTGGTTTTAGATTTTGCAACATTGACAGGTAATGTTGGGAAATCAGCTACTGGGTTAAATATTGGTCCTTTAGGTTGAGGTGCAGATTCATTCTTGTGTTTTGTTTTGTCTTTAGATCTGGAGACATTAATCCATTGGGGAGGAGCAGATGGCGCCGTTGTTGATGATAATGCCGGGAAAGGTTCAGAGTTCTTATGATTTGTTTTCTTTTGATGGTTATTAGTCTTGTTGTTTTTAAATGCTTGCATCTCCTCGCTGTTAATTAACGAAACCTTTATAAAAAGGAGAAAAAAATATATCAATTCATGATCATTATGAAAAAACCTTTATTGAGTCTTGTAACATAAGAGTAAGTCTAGGATAGTAGACTCATGTAGGAACTGAATGATTAACATTGTTACAAATATTACCTTAGGTGGTTGTATAGTACCAGCGCCAATACTGGGATGGTCATCTTTACCAATGCTCAACGAGGGAAAGTCGTCATCACTCAATGGCGGTTGCTTCTTCTGCGCCGGTATGGATATACGGTTCGAGCTGGTCTGGGTCAATCGGAAATTACTTGCGCTAGCCGGCTGACTGTGCAGTTGTATGGACACACTTGGTTTTGCTATATTTGGAAGATAAAGTTTAACATAATGTTATAACTTATAATCTTTTGACACAAACGTCACTGTAAAACAATTAAGTAAAAATTACTTTATTACATTTATACAAATGTCTAATCGTCAATTGTTTATAATTAATAATAGTTTCTTATTACTCTCGCTTATTCCCGAGTTAATCTAAATCTAAACCACTGTGTTCTAATCTTTAACATCATTCAACTGATCAACACAAATTTAACTCTTCTATGACACAATAGGAAATCGCTTGGTTTTTAAAAATAACGCTAGGTTATTTCAGGGCTGTACTTTGTGGAGTTGTCAGCAGTCAAGTTTCATAGAACCTAGCTAGTATCTACATATAATTGGATGCCGTAACAGCATAGATGTTCCATTTGACAATATATAAGAAATTGAGTATGAGCACTCTTCACCATCTGCGATCTCACTGCCAATAACATCATGTGGAATTACGATCGCGTGTTAGCCCCCCATTGTCAAGAAAAAAATACTGTCCACCACACAAAAACTGGTCAACCTAATACAACCAACATAGTAATGTTCGCACACCACTGCTTCACAGTAAAATTAAGATTTTTTTGATACCGACTAAATTGTTCGTTAACTTATAACGTACAATTTCTAACTATGGTTGCGGCTACTGGAGCTTGGTTGCGAGTAGTCGGCGGCGGTGGTACGCTGCGTGATGGTCCAGCACCGCCTTCTAGAGCTGGGAAATTTTTATCGTTGCGAGTCAAGCCATCAGCACCTATAAATTTTATTTACAAGTAAGGAACAAGATATGCAGGGAATATTTAACTGATTTTAAGTGGTACATCAACTAGTAGGTTTCTTTCAGGGACACCCATATTAATAACCAGCAGTTAGAACGGAATAGTAGAAATTTATAAAAAAATGTGGTGAGTAATTAATGCAAGTGTTAAAAATAAACAACTTAGCTATTGTTCATTATTTACTATTGAATCGTCTTTGTTGTCGAAGACCGTCTATATATTATAGTAGCTTCTATTTTTCTCGCCAAACAGTGAAGTGCAAACGTTATATTTTATGGTATAACGAGTTCATGCTGGCGTTGAAACCAATGGTCTTTGCCATTAGACGAGGACGTATCCAGAGCACAAAACGATAATTTTTCGTAAATCTTTCATATTTATATTGCTTTAACATTACTGATGTAAGGATTGGATAGGAAAAAATACCTTAAAATTCTTTTTATTCTCTCTGAATCTTCTGAATTTTTATAGAATTCTCCAGGGAATATACACAAAATGTTTAATTTCAATTATATGGAAATTATTTTTACACACAGCGGTGGTACTAAACGTTTGATAATACTGATGCGAGCAACTGGTATGCGCCATTAGATAAAGCATTCTTTGGAAGTCCATCAATGATTAATATATGTGGATAATAATACTTAACGTCTTATGCCTAAAGAAAATGAGCATAGCATGGTGTCATATATCACCTTAACTAGCGCTACGTTATTATGGACTGGCGTATCACTAACTTACTATTTCTGTTCATCTCGTCACTTGGAAAAAAACTTGTTGCTTAGTTTTTGTATATACAGTTGAAAATGAATGTTACCTTTGTAAGACCTGGTGGGAGCCATTACCAGATTTGCCGGTGGTGATGCACTAGAGAGACGTGGGAACTGTTCGTCGCTGCGCGTATCTATACGCGGCGTGGGCGCAGGAATTTCCACTGGCGGAGGTACTGGCCTTTCTCTGAAAAATTAAATAATATAAAGTTTGTAAAGAATTCATAAAAATTATTTCGAAACAAGCTAAAGTCTAATTAAGGATAACGGGTATTATACACAGAATTCAACTAAATTAACTCCCTAGAATTAGATCCGTTCTTGATCGTAGTCTCTTTGTAGATGACTTAAAAGATCTCCGAATTCATGGGCTTTTAGATAAGATTCATTGTGTGCGCTCGGAGCCATCGACAAATACGATAAGGTTTTAAATTTGCTACAGCACAACAAGTGTGCAAGAAGTACTAAGACGTGGTACAAGAGGACACCGGTGCGACCCGCAAGATAACTCATAGCTCCCTTCTAACACACTGCGGCATACAACCGAGATATCTCTTTAAAATATCACCGACACCAATAAAAAAGGTAATGTTCGAGAGTGACTAGTACGATGCTGGGATACAAGCTCAGATATTTTTCGGAAAAGGTTAAAACCTTACAGTACACAATTTTACAAACGCGACATTAGCGCTCCTTGGTGGTCTTTGAAGTTATGACTATGTTTAATCCAGATAAAATTAAGAGGTAAATTAGCGAGAGCAAGCGTTAATAGCGATGTTAAAAAGAGGACTAATATAGATCTAAGATATTTATTGTAGTCTTAGAAATGTTGGTCTCATTTTCACTTAAAACTATGTGAAATATGGTTAAATCGACACTTGACCTCCGTTACCGTCGTTAAAAAATATACCTGGGTGCTCTTTGCACTACGGGATGTGGTGTAATATTAAATTGTAATTCCAGAGTCCTTGCTTGCCGAGCTGCACCACGAGGCATTCCTCTTCCGTGCACCGTAGCCTTATGAGCTGACAAAAGATACGATTTTATCATAGAATAAAAATATCTATACAGTACAAACTAAAATTACCAAATTCAACCACATTAATAAAATATTAATGAGCATTGTAGATAGAGAAATTACTGAAGTGATAGTTCCTAACATCTCATGACTTGAAGTGACGAGCATAATCAAGTCAATGTATGAGCTTACTAGCTCTATACCATTTACGGTTTTTTTTTGTTTTACGAGGGGGAAATATCTACGCATACTCGTCCTCGCGGGGGCAAGGGACGGGTTATTTCGGACTTGCACCGACTAAAACCCCCACGATGTTCCGTCTCATCGCCTGATAGCAGGATCACGGGAACGCTTTTGCTCACAACCGCGAAGCTGCCGGCGCTGGCTGCTTTCGCAGCCCCACCTCGAGAAGAAGGGATGAACCCTCCCTTTCCAGGGCCCGTCGGAACTTGCAGCGCGCCCCCTCCTCGGCCTCTTGCAGTTGCCCAGAGACCGTAGGAGCCACGGAAGAAAACCTCTCCCGGTTCCCTGCGGAGGAGATATATTGGACCCGTCGTTACCCGTTAACGGCCGCGGAGGATAGGAAGAACGGCGCATCGCAATACCGACACTCCTTTTCGCCCGCAGCCTCACCGCCACCGCATCGCCGGTGCGACACCGGTTAGTCGCAGAGGGTACTCCCTCTGGGACTCCACCTCGGCAACAAGGGGCAGTATGAAACTGCTCCTGCAGCCTGGCCGCAAAAGGCTGCATAAAGCCGCTCCTGCAACCTCCGGCCGCTCCGATGAGCTCCAGTTATCCAACCGGTGCTCTAACCTGGAGCGACCGCATCGCACCGGCCCTTCGCTGCGGGCCGGCCGGGTAGGTTCCTCTTCGCTTTACCGTGGGTGACCCTGCCACGGCTACTGAGCTCGCCAGCATATTACTTATGGTTAGGTTTAATGAATAAGGTGAACCTCCATTTGGTATTATCGATTTGTCAAAAAAATATTTTGAAAATTGTGGAAATTAAAATTATCATGCTATTAAGTATAATAATGTCTCAATAAAAGTAATATTTACCTTTGAGGTCAATTTCACTTCTAAAGACGGCAGTCAGATGTTCTCCAGCGCAGTCACCTTCTTCGCACAAGTAATGGTCGTTGCGGAAATGATGGGCGAGAGCGGAGTGAGACGGATAATACAAGTTTTTCCCATCAGCATCGCACAGGTGACAGTAGAGATGCTCCTTACGCAAGTGCCGATAGAGTTCATCAGCATCCATGAATCTTTCTTCACAAAACTCGCAAAGAGGGTGACCCCTGTACATCATAACTATCAGAAATTAACCAATAGATATTCTCTGCAAGTTTACGATAAAAAACTAAAACGAAAAGTTAGTAAACAAATTAGATTAGTCTTAAGAAAATAGCACTCAACAAAAAAGGGAATGATAATTGCAATGGAAAATGTTAAAAACTTAAAAACTTTATATTATCATTTACCTAGAGCCATAATGATATAGACAGTTTAGCTTTTTTTGTTTTGTAGTAAATAAAACTATTAGTAAATATAACATTAAACTAATCACACTAATCAAGTAATGCTATTCTAAATATTTTACCAACATGTGATAATTGTTTGTTTATCACAAACTAACTTAGATAGAATCCTATCAATTTTAAATTTCATAATTAAAGAGTATATTGACCACATGAACATTACATTGCTGATGAGATAACTTCGGAATTGAATTAAAAAAAAAGTATACTAAATATATTACCTGCTACTAAACATACTCAGCACATGAGACATGCAAACGATATAAGACTATTCGGTGAAAGATCTAACAACATTTATGGGGAACAACAAACATGCAACTAATGGCTTGTTTTTTAGATAAGAAGTGATAATAAAAAAATATTGTAAAATAATACATACACATGCATGTTTGTGTGTAATATAGATGAATATAAAAAATAATAAAAAAAGTTAATAATTTAAAAATAACAAGTTATGAAATAATGCATCCCTGTATAACACACCATAAATATAATTGTGGAGTAGGTAGTGTTTTCATAAAACTACCCAACAAAATAATGATGAACAAACAGTTTGTACGATATTATTTCTGTTCTTGATTTTTGTTTGTTATCTAAATTTAGTCAGGTAGTAAGTAATAGAAACTAGTATCAGAAACGGAAACGATTGTTACACAAAATGTGCAGCGCTGAGCCAAACCACTCAGTTTACCAGAGTATAGCAATCAAAAAAAAAATGTATGTAAACCTTTATAGATAATAAATAATAAAAAAATGAAAAACTATGTCCAAAACTGCATTGCTACTTAACAACTTACCTAAACAAATATAAAAGAAAACATTACAATTTTTCATTATGTTGTCACATTAATACAAACAAAATTAGAAGCTACAATTGTATTTATTATCTATAAAAGCATCTTAACATTCATTACCTATGGGAAGTATCATCCAAATCCCCTTTTCGTCTATGACGTCCCAGCTCCTGGCGTGTGTAACATCTTCGTTCACTGGTAAATATCTAAAGAGAGCATATGCTTGTTTTAAAAATAAAATTGCATAAGTCACAAGAATAGAAAATGCACTTAGCTAACACTTATGTTAATAATACAGAGTAATGATAGTGAATAATCATTACACCAAATACTCTGTATCTAATATGTCAACAGGCACAATACAGCTATGTTAACATAGCAGCATATTTATAAAATTAAGATGGAAACTAATAAAGCAGACCTAAAAAAATCTTATCATCATACAAACTCCATAACATCCATATTGCAAGGCCAACAATTAGTCACTACACCATTTTGGCAGGTGATAACTTGAAATATTACTCCTACCAATGATGATATATGCTTGTTATATGCACTGTGTGAATATTATGAGGTGCTCAATTAAGGATGATTGTTTTTAAGTTGAGTTTCTTTTGTATTTTTAAAAAGGTTTATTTCAAGCTTCATATTTACCTTTACAGTAATACTATGGCAAACTTTACTCTACCAATATTTTGATTCCCCAAGCACAATACTATTATCTATAATTAATATAAATATCAACAGTTTAAATATAAAAATAAATAATACCTTCAAATATTTAACACAAAGGTCACAGTAGTAACGCTCATGCACCCGTCTCATATGGTCACTAAGCATTGTAAATGTGCGGAATGGTGGATTATCACAGATTTTACAGCAATGTTCCAGCAATTTTTCATATGCATTCTTGATTGCCTCACTGCAGAATCCAATCTTGAATTGCCGTTCAAATAATCTGTCACTGAACACCCTATTTCGAAGCTCTTTGTAAGGATGGATCAATTCAGTAAATACAACCTACAAAATAGAACATGCATTATTTGGACTAATTTTTAAACACATTTGTTAATTTGCCATTTATTTAAAACATATAATTTACTATCAAAATGTTCAGAATACATCACCATGAAGCAGATGGTGTACATGAATAATCATATTGATACAAAATGTAAAATTAAATTACACATAGTTAAAAAAGTATGTTGTAATATTTAAAAGTAATAAAATTTATTTACCCTTGAAAGGTCCTGTCGGCAGATAGGACACTCATTTTGCAAGCAAAGTACCCGCATACGAGTAGAACACTCAAAACAAACAGGATGATCACATTCGCCAATAGAATAATATAGTACATTTTTAAAACAAACTACGCAAGTAGTATTATCGTTCGATTGAGATTCGGCCATGATTATTACAAGATTTCTGTAATTAGAATAACATAACATTCAGTAGAAAGGTCTCTTCTAATAGTTTATGCCAAGGACATGCATTTACCTCAAAAAAGATTGACTGGTTACCTGTTTCACAGACGTTATACACGAACAGCTTTGATAAAATTCTTAGCACAAAATGACAGAAAGAGGGTTGACAGCGTAAAAACAGTGCCGTGTGTACCGAACTATATGACAGTTTAGCACATGCGTAAGCGTTCAGAAATAATTTATCTACGTATTATTTTAAAGTTATTCATGTAATAGCCGTACACATTACATTATTAACCAGATAATGTCCACTACCGAGCGAAGGCTTTCGTCGTGCGGCGATACAAAGATAATGTTAAATAGTTTATATAATTTTTTGCTTCATAACAACGAAAGCTGCTTGCTATTGTATTTGTAAAATTTAAGTTGCATAATAAATACATAAATGAAAAGGAAAAGACATTATGTGCCTAAATTTAGTAATAAGTTATAAAAAAAAAATATTTTTGCTAAAAGAAACTGAAATACTTTTACCAATTTTGATATTAACAAATACAATTATTGTTATTTCTGTGCCACATAGACGTTTATAGATATGCAAAACTAACACAAATTTATGAACACATGGATAGGAATAATTTAATATCCTCATTCCTTTTATTCCAAATAAAGGATAGTAACGTTTTTTTTTGCTATAACGAGATTAACACACACACAACTGAAATCAAACAATTTTTTCCATTGTTAAGCTATATAAGACGTAAAAACCAAAAAACAAGTGTTTTATTTTCTGCGAATCTTTTAATTTATGTGTTGAAGACTGAAAGAACATTATAAAGGGGTCTTTATATGGCAAAGCTCATATATAAAAACACCTGAAATTATGTGTCGTCGGTTTTTTGTGTTTTTTACACATTTTTGTATGTTCAAAGTAATATTTTTTGTTAATGGCTAGAAATGTGAAAGCTGTTAGTAATCGACACGTCGGAAAGTATGACTATACAGTTTTTACTCTAATTAATATTATTCAATCGACAAATTTAACGTTCGCAAGAATTAATTTTATATACTTGCATGTTTTGAGAAGCCATATCCAGTTATTTATCAGTTTTTAAAAATGCTGCTTCATTTCATATGGGTTTATCGAATGTATGCTTATCATGATTATTGCGTAGGTTTTCAAAAAATTATAATATGAAATTCACATGGTTGACCAAAATAAAGAAACAGGACTAGAAGTCCACATCATCTAGTGTGCTATGTGCTCTAAACACTCCGATGAACTGTAATGTAATGTGCTCGATATAAGTAGACGGAGAAAATTATGTTACATAAAAATAAATGATTCTGAAACAGATGTTCGTATTTCCTTCAAGCCCATCCATTTACAATAGTAGGTAATTATTAAATGTATATTTCGAAAATTTGTGTTTTCGATAAATAAAACATTCAAATTTACTGCCTAGTTTCACTTAGAGTAGTGATTACATCTTAAAGTGAATATCAAGGATATAATGTCTAGTTTAAAGCAGAGTTCATTCGCCCTATCTGATATTACAATAATTTTGTATGCGCGTGAAATATTTTATAATAGTTAAGTCATAAAAATTTGGGAATAACTGAATAACCATAAAGTCATATTCGAAAATCAAATCACGATAAAAAGAAGTTAAACATAAATGAAAACACTTAATGTAAAAAATAACGTGGGACTATATTTCATTGTAATTACCTTAGAATAATTACACGCCCTTGCAAAAGAAATAACAGATATTATATAAGCATATGTGATTTTAGTATATTTGAGTTTTTGCCTCTCTTTTTTATTGATATGTTCGGTCACACGTCTGTGATGTTTTAATTAGATAATCAAGTTAACAGAGACACAATTATTCATAGGCTAGAAAACCAGTGTGTTGTTGTCTGTGGACAGTAGTCTTAAGTTTTATTCAAAATTCGATTGGCCAAAAGGTGCATACTATTGGCCTAAAAGTACCATAGACAAGTTGGAATTCTATTTGCAAGACGGTTATAGTACATTTTAAAATTCAAAAGCTGTATTAAACGACAAGTTAACATTAAGTAAAGTTTTAAATGCATACTACGTTTCTTCTAGATGTTGCAGTTGTGTTTGATATGTTGAAGAAGTAATTATGTATTTTCAAGTGAGTATATATGATCCGTATTCCTAATTGAACAATAAATGTTAATTGATTGTTTTTAAAATATTGTTTAACTTTTAGATAGAAAATACTCCAGAGCGTATTAAAAAAGCATGTAGAACAAAACCTATTCAGGAATCGCAGGAAGAAATATGTCCTAGACTTATCTTAGCACCATTTTCAACGCCACCTCAAATTGTTTTTGAAAATGTTCAAATTGGAACTTCATGTAAAAGATATTTGGAGATATTTAACCCATCAAAACAAATACAAAAGGTAATAAAGTTTACGGTAAAGCTTAGATGTGTAGTTGATAAGTTTTTATATTTTACACGTTTATCTATTTCTCGTATTTCATCTGATTTAAACAAATTTGATGTTAGTTTTTGTGTTCATATGTTAATGCTTATCTTTACAATTTAATAAAATTGGTTATTATTGTGTCAATAAAACAACGTTGTTTCAATAAAACATATACTAAGTACAGATAGAATTGCAAATGTCATGAGTATATTCATAATACCCACTTCAATCATTTTGTTTTTTGACAACATGATTTAGTTGGATATATGTATATATATATATACACACATGCATACATACATATATATATACAAAAATTTTAATACTAAGGAGAATATATTATATATATATATATATATATAAAATATATTAGTATTAGTAGTAGTAAAGTATTGTACTTAGTATTAAAACATTGTCATTCACCATGTTGATCATATGCGCTCTAAAAATGTACATTGGTTCTATATTTAATTTCTCCTCCTGCTGAGTTTTTTCCAGACTCAGGTACCCTAAAAATTTTGGCCCATATATTTGAACTAAGTATTTCAATAATATCAGCTACTTCTGAATATTGTATTTCTGTTCTCATTTCCCCTTCTTCCCCAATGTTTTTGTCCATTTTTTTCTCACTTTCCTGTTTGTTTTCTTCATTCCTTGTCTATTATATAATCACCCTGTTTAGATATATCACATCTGATTGTATATCATTTTAGTATTTGATCAATATGACAATTTACTGTTGCACTATCAGTAGTTTTAACTTCGAAGTTGACCACTTTTGAATACTATTTCTCCAGACAACCATGTCAGGCTGCTATCATTCCTGAAAGTGACTTATCCACTCTTTTTTATTTCTCTATTCATTGTTATCTGAATGTATAGTTTCTAAAAATATTTTTAAATGCCTATTCATCAACTAATCTGCTAGACTTTTATGAGTAGTTAAACAAACCTATATTATATAATGTTGGTTTTAAACCCTGTAAAATATTTAGCACTTTTATGTCCCATGGTACTTCATTCATTTTATGTAGCTTTTTGTTAATTGTCTGAACCATGGGTTCTAAGAGGCGATTAATAGGTGGATGATATGAGGCTGAGGGTAAATGTCTAATTTTATAAGCAGTTAAAAATTGTTTTAACTCTGCTGATATCAATGCAGTTTCATTGTCTGATACCAAAGTTTCATATAAACCATGAGTGGCAAATAATATGCATAAGTTTTTTATTACTGTTGTTGAAGAAATATTATTAACTAATATCACTTCAGGCTATTAGGAATAAGCATTTACAACAATTAAAAATGTTTTATTTTGAAATGGTCCTGCAAAATCTAAGTGTATTATTGAGCATGGATGAGTAGTGTAATCCATTTATTTGCAACTTTGGAGGGTTGGGCACATATCTATTCTCAAGACAATTAGTACAATCATTGACCTCATTTAAATGTGGCCACCATACATAACATCTAGCTTATGTTTAATTTGTAGTGTGTTTGAGTAGATTAAAGGGCTAGTAGGGCTATTGTATGCTTTGATGTGGGTATTATAATGTGACAATTCAGGAGCAAACAACCATTTTGTAGTGATAATTTATCTCTGTTTAACCAATAAATGCATACGTTCTAGCCTCTCAATCTTGAAGGCCAACCCTCTGTTGTACATAATAAACTACTTGTGATAAGATTTTGGCTTTTCAGTTATTAATAGTATTTCACTGAATAGATCTTCTGATTTATCAGGAATTAGTTAAGGCCTCAATGCTCCCAATAGCTCCATGCCTCAGCATATACTATTTCTCTACCTGTAATCATGTGATGTCAATACAATAGTTATCTTGAACAACTATGGTGTATCGAAATGGTCATATCGAAAAATTACAAAGTTGTGGCTTGTGATCAATGATTATAGTAATCTTCCTATTACATAATTGTGGCTTTTCTTATACCAAACGTAATTGCCGTCACTTCTTTATTGATTTGTGCATATCGCCGTTCATGTGAATGCCTTATATGAACGTCGTATTCCTTGAACTGGTTGTGAGTCTCTGTTGCCGCAAACTGTCTAGGTAGCTACTACCTCAGCGCCTGTCGTAGCCAAAAATCGATATTGTGCAGGCATTACTGTGTTCCGGTTGGAAGGGCGCTGTAATGTAATTACTGAGGTAATGAAATTTTTCTCTCAAGGTGACGAACAAAATGTGGTCTAGTGTATATCATCCTAACTAGCTCTACATTGTTATGGGTGGGCGTATTACCATCAGGTTAATATTTTGCTCGTCACATCGCTTCGTAGAATAAAAAAAACTCATTGCAATTGGTCGCTCTTGTCCATTTTCCGTAGAATAGTACCATCCCTACACCAAATTCAGAACTATCACAGGTCAGTAATAATGGTTTCATTATGTAATAAAGGTTCTGGAGTAATCATAATTGTCTTGAATAAACGTAAATGCTTATTCAACATTAATCAGATTTTTCAACACTTTCTAAAACAATATCCAGCTTTTAAAGATTGCCTCCCCTGATATAATGATGTCATCGATAAGAATTGCACTCTGGTAAACCTGCCAACAATGAAATCATTAACCTTTGGAAAATTCCTGGGCAAGAGTTACAGTTAGTTTACAAGAGTTAAGTGTTAAAAATTTAAATATTATCTCTTCAACAGCGACTCAAAAATGGTAGGCAAGTACAAATCAAATGTTGTAATAATTACCTGCTGTTCCTGCTATTGTCGCAAATATTTCATTCATAGTAGGCATTGGATATGTATCCGATTCTGTAGTTTGATTCATGGTACTAAGGTATTCCACAAATGGACGAATTTCACCTTGACTTCTCTACTATAGTATCAACAAGTGTAGCCTATTTAGAAAAAAAAAACTGTCTGTAGCACTCTTTATCAAACAAACTATTTTCTTCTCTACTCATTCCTTTATTGCAAAAAGTATAGATCGAGCTTTTAAGAACTTTGGAATAACTTCTTCTTTAAAAATGTGACAGGATGGCCTCTCAAGACCGTTTCTGAAAACATCTCTGTGTTTTGAAATCATTTTATCAACTTGTAGTAAATGAATATTTGAAAGAAAATTTACTTTCAATGTTATATTAAGTAGTGCAGCCAGTCCCAATAAATTAGCGCCATTGCCCTTTGCAACAATTACATCCAGGTTGCAAATGACATCCTTCTAGATCACACTCAGTTTTTTGACCTATTAGTTGGAGTCTGAACTGCATAGTGAGCTCTCTTATACATACACTTGTAACCTGTGCTATGTACTTTCATTAAATAGAAAAAAACTTGTACGGGTGTCTATTTAAAACATTACCGGGAATTCCTCTAAAACAACTGCACTTTGTATGGGGGCACCAGTGAAGTTTTCGACACATAGTATATGCTATATAAGTAACTGTTACTCTATTCACTTAATATGTTAAATTTTCTCTGTGCATTTCACTTTTTTGTTACACAAATTTTCCCCAAATTCTCTCTTTTGTTACACAAATGACTTACTGAATTAATAAAACGGCACCCTCCAGTGAACACGGTCCACTACGATGATCACTAAACGGATAACATAAACTGATTATGTTTTAGCTTGTACAGTATGGATGGTTGGATGGTTTTGGTTCAGGGTACATAAGGAATTTACACCATTCTCCGATTGAGATGGTTCTTTTCTAATCATATGTAGATCTTTTCCTGCACTTTCTGAAGATAACATGTCATTTATTACATTTTGATTCTGTAAATGTTTTTTTAACAGTTCAAATTGCAATCTCTCATCATTTCATACCACATACTAATCTATCACGAAGCATGTGCTCCAAATCTGAGTAGTTACAACCAGAACTTACTTTTCTTGTTTCCTCAATATAGTCAGAGGTAGATGCCCCCGATTTTGATTTCACTTGTAAAATTTGTAAGATACGGAGATTTCATTTGCTTTGTGGTTATAATGTGCAGCAAGAACCCACTCCACAAAAAGTAACAACACAAGCTTTTCCAGGTGTAATTAACAGTAGTAAAGTTTCACACACTTGTGTACTGCAAATAGTAAAGAAATTAGCTCTTTTATTATTGTAAAAAATAATGCCATTTTCTTCCAAACAAAACATTAATTGATTACTGTAACTGTGCCAATTATCGCTCTGTGGTTTAAATTATGGAAATTTTATAGCTTTATGCTCCCTTTTTTTAATCACTTTCTCTTTTTACACTCTTTCGCCAATGTTATGTTCAATGAAACAACATTGTTTCAATAAAATATATTCTGCTAGGTAGCCAAGTAGAATTGGAAGTGGAATGTCATTAGTATATTCATACTACCCTCTACAATTATTTTGTTTTCTAACAAGATAATTTATTTGGATATACAGGCAGACATACGTGACAGTTAATTTAGGAGTTTTTTTAGCTTAAAATCCAACAGTGGATGTGGTTTTAAAATCTTATGAACCTATAATAAAACTGATTGGTGATCAAAATTCCACTAATTGATTTTATCTAGTTAATATCTAAAAAAAATGTAATACTACAAAAAATTAAACAATTTGCTTTATTTACAGATTGCACTTGGTCGCACTTTACCACCAGGTCTAGTAATACATTTGCCTGGCGAGTGGCTATTGTTGGAACCAGAGACATGTTACTGTTTAGGTATGATATGGACACCTACGCAGCCGACGGCTGTAAGAGAGACTCTACGATTTACTAATGAGAACAGGGGCAGATATGATGTCATAGTAAACCTGAAGTCTGTGATGGTAATATTAATTATAAACTGTATAGTTTTTTCCAACTAGCTATTTAGAAATAAGTTAGAGCAATTACAGGCGTAACAAGGCTTACATAACATGTTAAAATGTATTAGACCAACCAATATAGTGGAGTGTAGTATTTGTCCCCCTAACAAGCTGTGAATTATAATAGGCAGGCATATTACTTACCATCAGGTGAATGTAAAACGAAAGTGTTGTTTGTGTTATTACAAATGTTTAGTTGTTATCATTGTCTTTTCAATATGTGGTTTAAGTTAGTTTTTAATTTTATTCTAAAGTAACTAAATGCAGTTGGTAAATATGTGAGTTGAACATAAAATGTATATTATGTATTTTTTTTTATCTATTCCAGAATATAAAAAGCAAACCCAATCAATCAAAAACTGTAAAAATATCACCAGGAAAGGTTCAAAAAAAAGTTACAAAAAAATCACCAGTAGGCTTTGTAAAGAAAAGAGTCAATACAATTTGCAATACATCAAAAGTTAAGTCATCTTTAAATATATATCAGACCTCAGAAAACATAACTATTAATGTATTAGACACAGAATCTCAGAAAACATATCAGGAACATTCTATAGATCCATATGTCATTCAATGCCCCTTTGATCTGTCCCCTAATAATGATATTAAATTTGATACATCAGAAATATTTTCTAATATGAGAAAAAATAGAAAAGAAAACCAAGAGAACACTTATGATAAGACATATGACATAAAAACTGTGACTACTTTGCAATCTCCCTTCCATAAAAATGTTTTAAAACCATCAAATAGACAAGAACTGAACACTTCTTTATCAGATATATTTGACAAACTTGAATTTACACCTTTAAAAACTGGCAAATCCGAGAGTGATAAACTGAACATGAAACAAATAACAATGACCGAAAATTCAACAAGCGATTTCGATGATAGCCTCAATTGCAAAAATTCAAACAAAGAAAACGAGACTTCTATATTTGTAACTCAATCAGTACCATCAAGTAAATGGCTATTAGATAATGCCCAAGAAGCAAACAAAGTACTTGAAACTCCAAATTTAATAAATAAAAAAATACCAAACACATCATCACCAAAAGAGTTGAATAGTCCAAATTTTTCAATAAATACAGATTTTTCGCGCATTAGTGAACTGTCTTTTTTCCCTCAAAGATTTTCAAGTGAACGAAAAGTTTTGCCTAAATTTAATAATGACAGTCAACTACTAAATGACACTATTCCTTGTTATAGACTCAACTCTGATACATACACAAAAGATTCGCCAAATGCTGTAATGGATTCATATCAGCTGAGTGCTGATCCAACACATCAACCATTTTGTTGTAGAGACCAATACCCAAAAATGTGTAGACAGTGTTTGTTTAAAGAAAATCCAAATTTTAGGGAGTCGTATGATAAAAATTTGGCTAACAATTATGGACAACACACGCCCCATGATTTAGTGACAGCAAAATCTCCACTTAGGTCTCTTTCTCCACCATTGCAATCAATACCAGAAGAAAGTGGACAGACTTCTAGCTCACATGTCTTTGATAAAACTGATGGACAAATGACAACATTTACTCTAAATCGTACATTTGCAAGTAATATTGACAAAAAACTTTCATCTGATACAAGAAGGCAAACTTGGTCGAAAAGGGATGTGAGGGCTGAGCTGGGTCTATGGAAAGTTGCAACCCCATTACTCAAAAAGATTGTAAAGGATAAGATATCAAGAACGACTGTGGTTAATGATAAAAGTAATAACGAATTATCAAGCACAGTTACAAATTTTACATCCGAGAGGAATAAATCCATTAATCAAAATATATCATTCAATCATATTGGAAATGTTTATTCTCAGTCATTTACTACTGATCCTTTTTTGTCTACAACTTATTATTATGATGAAGAAGCTGTAGATAAAATTGAACAAGAATTTAAAAGATGGCTAAACTATATTTTAACACCTCCAAGTGACCTTGATATTAACGATGAAGAGAAAATAGACGTGGGTAAAGCATGGATTGAAAACAGAAATAAAGATGTACCAGCCGCACCTACTAAAGAGCAAGTGAGCAGTGTATACCACAACAGCCACAGATTAGAGAGTCTCCGGCGATCCGCACGCGCTTTGTTATTGAGCCCCGAAATATCTGAAGTCGCTATGAAATTGAATGCACAGATAGAAAAGAAATTGATTGCTATAAGAAACGACAAAAATCTTCACCTAAATGTTGGATTGCAAAAAACTATATTGGAGCTGTTATTATCCTACAATCCGTTGTGGTTGCGTATCGGGTTAGAAGCAATTTATAGATTAGTCTTACCTCTTAGATCGAATAATGATGTCGAAGGCTTAACAACTTTCATTATACAAAGAATGTTTAAAAACCCATATCTAAAGAATAAACATTCGAAATCAAATGCTACAAATATCGTTCTACCCGCATATGTAGAGGCATTAAAAAAGTTTACTTTGAAAAAGTTTTACTTGCTAGTGTTTTTCTTAGATCAAGCGAAACAGAAAAAAATCATACCTCATGATCCTTGTTTATTCTGTAGGAAAGCAGTGTGTAAAGAAAGTAGGGAAATCGTAATATGTTTCACGAGAGAGCTGATCGCAGGTATTGGTGACATAACCAAGCACTTGCGACCCCTCGGTTATGTTGTTTGCCATAAACAATCGTTCTTAGATGAATATAAATACGCCGTTCACAATATAGCTTTGGATATTAGGGACGGAGTGAGATTAACAAAAGTTATGGAAATAATTCTAATGAAAAATGGGTTGCTCAGTCAGTTAAGAACACCCCCAAACTCGAGGATGCAGAAAAAACATAACGTTAAAGTGGCTCTTAAGGCTTTAGAGGAGGCTAACTTTGTTATCCAGGGTGACATAACGCCTGCGGACATTGTTGATGGGCATCGAGAAAAAACTTTGTCTCTATTATGGCAACTGATACACGTCTTCCGAGCTCCATTGTTCGTTAAAGCGGCCAACGTTATACAGACCTGGTGGAGAAAAAAATACGCGGTTATAATTGAGGTGAGAAAAAAAGAAGAAGATTTGCGGGAGAAATTAAATAGTGCCGCTAGTACGATTCAACTTTGGTGGAGGCGGATACAGTATAGTCGCACGATTGAAATGAAAATGCGAGAACTTACTTACGCCACGATTGTCATACAAAAATATTTCCGTAAATGGTTTTATCGAAGACGTTTACTAAAAATGAAAATGATGGTGAAAACTATTGAACAATGGTATTATGGAGTAAAAAAGGTCAGAGAGGCGCGCCTGATTCTTCAAACTCTACGTTTGAAACGGGAAGAAAAGTTAAATTCAGCAGCTACCAAAATTCAAACATGTGTGAGGCGATGGATTTGTTGGAAACGATACCAAACGACACTACATAAAGTAATACTTGTACAGAGTATTGTCCGTTGTTTCCTCAAAAGAAAATACTATTTACGCTTAAAGCAGGTGGTTTCTTATGTTCAGGAAAAATATAAAGGAAAACTAATGATGAGAAAGCAGATTAAACAATTTGCTGTAGAAATCAAGAGCATTATAAAGATTCAAAGTTATTATAGAATGGTTAGACAGAAAAGACTTTTCCTCATACACAAAAAAGCTGTGAAGAATATTGAAGATCGTTATATAGCATTGTTAAAAATGAGAGATGCTAGAAATAGTTATTTAATATTAAAACGTGCTATTGTAAAAATTCAAGCCATTTATAGAAGTAAAAAATGTCGTAGGGAATTTACAAGATGTAGGAACTTAATTGTTAAAATACAACAGAAGGTTAGAGCTAAACAACAGATGCAGAAAGAAAGAAATAGATATTTGAGAATCAGAACGGGTATTTTGATTATTCAAGAGCACGCAAGAGGATATATGGCAATGAAGAAGGAAAAAATGTATTATCAGTTGCAAAGGAAAGCTACAGTAACGATTCAAAGATATTTTCGCGCATACCTTGTAGCGAAGGCAGAAAGAATAAAATTCTTAAAATTACGGACTTCTGTAATTGAAGTACAAAACAGATACAGGAGTTTACTGAAAATGCGTCAGGAAAGAAGAGAATTTATTAAAATGAGGTATGCCGCCATAGTTATTCAAAGGCGCTACCGTGCTTTAATATTAATGAAAAGTTGTAAAACAATTTACGATAACTTACATAAAGCAGTAATCATTGTCCAACGTCGATATAGAGCTAAAATACAAATGCGTAAGGAACGATCAAAGTACCTTAGCATAAAAAGGTGTTGCGTTATTATCCAAAATACTTATAGAGCTTATACTGAAGGAAAACGCGAAAGGCAAGCGTATATACAACAAAAAGAGTCTGCAATAAAAATACAAGAATGGTTTAGATCTTGCATGAAAACTAAAGAGGTTAAACAACAATATCAATTGAAGAAACTAGCGTGTATCACAATACAAAGAAAGTATAAAGCATACGTAATGTGGAAAACTGTAAGACAGGAATACGTTCGCATTAAAATTGCAACAATCTACATACAGAAGTATTATAGAAATTATCTTCTAACAAAAAGAATTCGACATGAGTACATAGATCTAAAAGCAGCGACAGTTAAGATTCAAAGGTTTTATAGATCATGCACAGAGACATTTAAACAAAAGGAGAATTACCTGAGACTTAAATCTGCTGCATTAAAAATACAGAAATATTACCGGGGTTACAAAGAAATGCGTAAATTACAACAAATTTACAATGAGTTAAAAGCAGGTACTATTAATATACAGAAAAAGTACAGAGCCCTGCGCGCCATGAAAATTCAAAGACATCATTACTTGAACTTAAAGCATTCAGTTATTATTATACAACAACAATATAAAGCTTTAACTGCTATGCGATATCAAAGACAAATCTATTTAAAACTACAAAAAGCTGTAACTACTGTACAACAAAGATTTAGAGCCCAAAAATCCATGAAAAGAGATAAAGCGAAATATTTGAATATCATAGAATCTTGTAAGAAAATACAACGATTCTACCGAGCTTATAAAATTGGTAGAAAAGTGAGATCTATGTACTTAGACTTAAAGAATGCAACTTTAATCATTCAAAGGAAATATAGAGCAAAGCTTGTAATGAGAAAGCTTAGAACTGAGTATTTATTACTAAGATCATCAACTATACTAATTCAAAACAAATTCAGAGCTCATAAACTTATGTTGGACGAAAGGAAAAAGTATTGTAATATCATAAAAGCCGTTGTTACTTTACAGCGTTATTATAGATCGTACAAGCTTTCCAAGAAAATACGGCAACGATTCCTCCATATGAAATCTGCAGCGATTGTGATTCAAAACTACTACAGAAGTGTGCTTGAGATGAGAGAAATAAGACATCATTATTTACAACTTTTACACACTGTTAAATATGTACAGAGGTATATAAAAAGGAGAAACTGTTTACGGAAAATTCGACGTGAAGAAGCCACAAAGAAAATACAGTTCTGGTATAGGAGTATCAAAATGCGTAACAAATGTCGTAATGATTATTTAGAAATAAGAAAAAAAATTGTAATAATGCAATCGGTGATACGTATGCATATCAAGAGGAAACAATACCTGGAGTTAAAACGCGCAACTATCACTATACAACGATTGTATAGAACGTATAAACTTGCAGCGTCACAAAGGCTACATTTTATACATATTAGATCGTGCACTATAAAGATACAGGCATGTGTTAGAAGTCACATCCAGAGGAAACGGTTCTTGAAAATTCGATCAGCCGCTTTAGTTTTACAAGCTCTTTACAGACTTCAAAAGCAAAAAGCACTTATGCAGCAGAAAAGACTAGCAGCTGTTATATGTATACAGAGAAATGTAAGATGTTATCTCACCAACAAATGGTACAACAATTACAAGAAGCATGTGATAATGATACAAGTTTTATGGAGAGGGAAACTTTTAACGAGACTGATACGGAAAGAGTTCTTGCTGAAAAAGGAAATTATAAATAAATTTCAGGCGATAGCTAAAGGATATTTAGTGAGGAAACAAATGCAGAAGCAGAAGGAGGTATTAAAAAATTTGAAAGAAGAACAAAGACGAAATTGGGCTGCGTCTAAAATTCAGGTAGGTCCGGAGTTCACATAAATTTTTTTCGTCAATAAATATTTGATTATTACTAATAATAGTAGTGTGCAAAGGATACTTATTATCTGTCAGTGTAAAAGGCGCTGTAGCTTATGAAATTACTGTTGTAAAGAAATTTATCGTCTTGTTTCAAAGCCACGAGCACAATGTGTAGTGTTTATCATCCTAACTAAAGCGACATGGTTATCAGTGCGCGTATAAATTACCATCAGGTGAACATCTTGCTCGTCTAATAGCTGTGTGGAATAAATAATTAATATGTTATCCCCTATAGGGTCTTTTCCGCGGAAATAGCGTTCGCGTGAAAATGGAAAAAGACAGCACCGTTGGTGAATTGAGACGCAGGTGGAATAGAGGCGCGTTGCAGTCGAAGGAGAAGTCCTTAAGAGAACGTAATGACGAGGCAATGGAAATCCTGCACAGAATGGCTGACATCGAGACTCTTATTCGTACATTCAGATCTCTGGGTGAATATTCTAAAAATAACTTAAATTAATTTAAAAAAAATATTTAAGTATGTGCAGTTTAGTTTTGATGTGTACAACTTTTATTTACTAGAAACTTTACTGCAGTTTCAAGTTTGTTTTTAGCTTTATTTTTTTACATTTTATTTTTTCTTATAAAAGGTTACATTAATTTAGATGAACAAAAAGTTATGAATGATAGATGATCTCCTCGCCGACATCAGCTATGAGCCCACGGCGATATATTGTTAATAGTTCTAAAAACATTAAGGCGATATACCCACTAAGGAAGGATGCTAAGATGATTGTTTACCGGAGAAATAACCCCACTTCTTCACTGTGAATTAAGAGAAGAGACACCAGAACTTTCTATTTCCGCTTTACAGCTCCATGTCTACAGGCAAATGCACTCTTTCGAGGCATACGCATTGACTCTAGTCATAGTAATATGTCCAAAGCCGGTGTTGTAGATTAACGTTTCTTTCATCATAGATGACTTGACCACCATTGTTAACCTCCGAGGCTATGACAAGACAGAAACTAGTTACAAGGGATCCCTCACACGTATTAAAGCAGTCTAGAATTTTTAGTTGATTGAGAACTTTGGATATATTAATTAGGTTTAATATACTACTTATACTTTATTCTTCAGAACTATTGACCGAGGTCTTTCCAATGATGTATGAAGAAAATGCTTCATCTGTAGTTGGACGAGTTTACATATACATGTCCTTGATGAACAGATCCATTTCGAGCATCGAAGTGTTGAAATCTGCAGCATCTTTGCTTGTTAATTTGGCCCGGTATAAAGTTACTGGTCCTCAAATATACAAGGTAATACTAAATAATTTTATATATCTATAATAATTTAAATATAAACTCGTGCTATAACCATTTTGAATATGTTACAGAGAGAGCGAATACCACCAGTTCTTAAACTCATGTTGCGGTTCAGCAAGAGTGAACATCAGTTATTCTGTATATTTTCAACATATTTATGGCTTTTCTCAAAGTATAATTATGTTAAGAAGGTAATGTTACGTTGTTTTAGATGGTTTATTCCATTTTGTCAGAATTAAATTAATTCTATCCTGTTTTCCGAGTGATATTTAGGTGAAGTTTTTATTTGTCATTTTTATTGTACTTACAACCAAAATGTCTAAAAGAAAATTAGTACATTAACGTAATTCGCCACTTTTTGGCAAAAAATTTTTCATCTTATATAATATTTTAAAGAAAACTTGTTACTAACTTTCTGGGAATTTAATGTATTATAAATTTAATGTTTCAGGATATTACAGAATTTCTTCACATTCCGGAAAATCATAAAGTACTCGTGTCTATAAAAACTAATGTTGAAAGAATGAAGAAAATGGAAAATATTACGAAGAATCGACTTCAAACTCCGCAACCTTTCAAACCTAGGCCTCGTATCAGTAATCATTCAATTCGAGACAGTATGAACTATAGTAGCTTATGTAGCACAAGTAACATCGCTAGTTTGTATAATTTTCAATTGCCGTCTTTGGAACCCGACTATGGAATCATCAGAGCTGAACAACCACGATATTTTGAAGATGCCCAACAAGCTATAACTTGCTTATTTAATACTTACGAAATATAATTTAATTAAATTTATTTATAAACATTATATAATAACATTTGTATTGTAATATGACATTAATCGATAATAAGTGTTTAAAGGATTAGTTAGATGTTGCTAGTATTTTATAAAAAGACAATTGATTTTATTTTTTGTTTAATAAATGTAAAATTAAAAAAAAGATAATGAAATACAAAAAAAATGTTATTTTTTATTTTTTCTGTTTAACAGTTATTCACTAATAAACAATTTCCATTTCTTTTGCCTACCTCTCATTCATTCTAATCTAATAAACGATTACAAAACTTCGTTTTGAGATAAAAAATTTTAGCTCAATGCTTTTACTCGAAGGTTCTATAACCTTCTAGTAATTTTTTACAATGTTAACTCTAACGCCAACAACGATTTATTAAGGTGAGGCAGCATCAGAATTTGTTTAATGAAAATAAATCTTTCGGAATAATGACCATGTGTACAGTATAAAGGGTAGATTCAAACAATAATTTGGTACATCGATGTAGAAACCATGTTTTTCTTCTAAAATTTACTTTCAACATTGTTCAATTTAACGACAGACAATATTGTTTCAGCAATATTAATTTCTTAAATTTTCTGTTATCGTTAGAGTTTTTATTTTAATGTGTTAAAAATGCCCATCTTTTCATTGTCGATTTGAATAAAATTTAAATTGAAATTTTTGTTCTTATTAAAAATATTTAAGTAAATATCAAAAACACCTTCGGTATAGGCTGCAAAGTCTCTGATCTTTGCCTGTTCTGATTGAGACAAATTCAACACACGCAAACACGAATAACTTGTTCATATTAAAGCCTTCTATATTATAAATGTGACACAAATGTTATAGTGAACAGGTGACAGTGACAGTAATATATAAGAAAAAAACGTAATAAATATATGACGAAATCGTGTATAAGAAGTGTTATATTGTATAGGATAATTTGGAAGCGACTGTATATTATACTTTGGTATAAATGGATGAGTTTGTTAATTATCTCCTTTTAATATTGGTGATACTACCAGTACTTCTATTTATAAATTTATGGGCCGGTATTGGTTGGGAACTATTCGTGAATAATTAAAGTATTAATTTTTGATCAGTTGTGATGATTTGCAAATGTTATTATAAACACATTTGTTTACATGTGTTTATATTGGAAGAAATGCATGATGTTAAGAGAGGAATTATTCTTAAGTTTTGAAGAGAACAGAAATTGGAAAACAGCCCTTATATTGCTAAGAAGCAGTGCTTTAAAATAGCTGGTATTTAATTGAAGTTTTTGTAGTTGTATATGAATAACTTAGTGGGTGCATGTGAAAATTATTTATATTGTTTTATATTACTTCTTAAAATATTTATTAATTGATAATTCTAAAGGAATTTGGTGTATTTTAAAGTTTATATAAATTTTTAGGTATTTGTTTAAAGGACCACAAATGAATATAGTTATTCTGTAGTAAATTGTTTCAAATATCTTATTTTTTAATTGAACATTAATTAGCTATCAAAATAAATTAATACAATTTCGCTTTGAAAATGAAAAAACAATATAATGAGATAACCTTTATTAATTCTATTTATACAATAAAATGTTTATGGCTTATATACCTATTCACTAAATATAATTTGTGATAAACTATATCTCACTAGACAGCAATAACTCTTCCATACCCATGTGTCCTCTGTGTCTCCAGACCCTGTATCGGGCAATATCTTTGCGTGTGACCATACCAACAACCTATAATATAACGCTAAGATTAATTAATTGAATTATACTTGATTAAACTCATTAATTTTGGAGAGAATAAGACCATTGAAAAAGCAGTAGTTTCTATTGCAATTGTCATTTCACCTTCATCACTTGCAAGATAATTATGTCAAATATCCCCTTTTCCAAAATATTATATAGCATATTAATTAGTGGACATAAGTGTGTGGAAATTTTGAGTGATGACGAATTCTTCTGTGTGCAATTTGTTCAGGAGTGTACTTATAAAAAGGGGATGTAATTTTTGTTATTTATAACACACAGAGACCTCGAGTTTATCCACAATTGAACATCTTAAAAATCTTTAAGATTTAGCATATACAGTATTCATTAGAGGATACACAGTGTTGTTATAAAACAATATCTGTTCAACCTATTTGGACTTAAAAATCTGGGATTATTTCTGCAAAGTTATTATTTTATCATATTAGGCTATTTCTTTGTCATAGAGTAATATACATACTTCATTAACATCATTAACAATTGGAAGATGTCTCAGTCCAAGAGCTCTAAATAATTTAAACAAGCGAGGTAGTGAAGCTCGATGTGGTAATGTATATGGGGAAGGATTCATGAAGGGGCGCAGATCTATGGTACATGTTTTTTCCCATTCCTCTATTATCAGCTGCAAGAAATGTAAAAAAATATATAGCAATTAATAAAAATTAAACATATGTTTACATATTTCAGAAAACAATATGTTGTTTTTTTCTTAATTTTTTTTTAATTTACAGTATGCTCCTCTACAACACTTACTCAAAGCAATAGCTTTATTGTGGCACATAGATAACATAATCAGTCATAGCCAGATTGATTAACTTAAAAATATCAACATGCTTTAAAATTTTTCACATATACCCTCAATCCAGTAAGTTATAAGGCAAGTGGAACATGACTTTATTAACACAATTTGTTGTAATTACTGTTATACTAAATGGAATAATTATAAAACTTAACCATGAAGAAAATAGTACACCAACCAAACTGAAATCAAACAAAGATGCAATATACTAAATTCATATTATATAAAATAGCCAATATGACCACAAAATTATCAATCAGTTTTGCTAATTGGTAAAAAGCAACTGTTTTTTTTTTATTATCAATAATTAATTTAATAAAAAAATATCTCACCTCATCAATCGATGGATACCTTGGATATTCTTTGCGAAACATATTCATATTAACTTCTACATTTGACCACTCTGAGTTGGCATTCTCATTATAAATTTTATTTTGAAGCAGCACTATCAGCTGAGAGCGTAGTATTAAACCTCTTAAACGCTTATAAGTAGTTACTTCCACCTACAAGGATAATTAAACTCATGTATACTCGGATTCGGCGGGAATATTAAAGATTATATATATAAACTTTTTTGTCTGTCATACATTCGTGTATTTCATAAAAAATTTTTTGTTTGCAATGGCCTTGCAATATTTGATCAACCTGTAGAAATTGTCATCAATGTCAACTGAAAAAGTTATAGGTAGCAAAATAAATGCATTGTCTACCAAATCTTGGATATTGAATATGTCTGATTTATCTCAGAATACTCTCGAATGATGAAACTATTTATTTCCTTTTTTTTATATGAATCCCATTTTTTCATTTAGTTGTTATTCAAATATTTTAAGTATTCTTATCATTAAACTCGCTGATTTGCATTTTTAGTTCTATAAGAAATATCGAAAATATTAGTGATAAATTCCCTGGATGGTGATACCACTGATTATAAAAATGTGACGCTAGTTAGGCTCGTGTTTCTTTTGCCAATAGGTTTTTGTTTATATTTTCTAAAATAATGTAAACTTACATGGTCAGAGAGTGGAGGATCCACTACGGGGAAGCCGTTATAAGAGACGAGACGTAGTAACTCTAGCACATGCCCAACGCTCTCAACGGTGCGCAGCGTGAACACCGGATGTGACATTACTTCCGAAGCGTACACCGTATGCGTCAATGGAGGGGGCTCCCATCCCAACAGCGGCACACCCGCCAGCTGGATGTGGATGTCGTAAATACCCTACGACGCAAAATAATGTTATCCCAATCGATTATAATATAAGGATTGTATGTCTTTATTAACAATAATGAGCTAACATTTTAGCTCAATTTAACGCCATTTTAAGTTATCAGTGATGGTGAAATAAGCTCGCACAAAATACAATATAAGGGCGGGTTCGTTAAAATTATCAACCTTAAAGGAGTATTTTAATTTGTATAAATACTTTATCTGTAAAACCATTAAATTTTACTCGTTATAATTTCTGAAGAAAGAGGCTTTATGTAGTTAAATAGCTTAAAGTCAACTAGACGTTGGTGATGACTAACTGCTAACCTCATTGAAGAAATCTCCAGTCCATTTGGCTACAACCAACGTGATGATTATAGGAAGAGCATTAGATATCTGCCCTGTCGTTTCTATTATGATGACGGTTAATGATATTGTCATTCGGACCACACCACCTAATTGCGCGGCGGCACCCACTAAAGCGTATTTCGCTGGATTAATGCTCTGTAAAAACATTTATTTACAATCATAATTTTACAGTAATTGGTGCGTCTATCACTAGCTTTTTGTACACCCTATGGGAGAAGATGATCAGATATGGTAACCAAGACTCGCGACGGATCCGGAGACTGTTGCAGTCACCGGCATGAGCATAGAGATGGCGCGGTTGTGTTCCAGATCTCGTGAATTATCCAAATATTGAGGACGACTGGTCTCTTCCATTATCAGCCGATAAAAGTCCACTGATGGACATAGGCCTCCCCCAAAGATGCGCACGTTTACAGGAGTTCATATGGGTGGACTGGTCTCTTAGTAGGTAAAAATGTTCATAAGAAACCGACATAAAACATTATATAGCCTTCACAGCGCAGACAAAACTAGTGATGGATTTCGTCACGCATATTTAAACTGTGTCAAGGTACGATAAAATTAAAGATTCTCTAAACTTGTACGAAACATAACTACCGTACAAAAACGAATTAAAATTTTTTCGAAAAAAAAAAACCAGGTCATACATAAAGATTGCTTTAAATTTTTCTCATATATTAGTTATTACCATTGCTGCAACTTACGTTGGAAGGTAGCATGTATTGTATTAAGATTGCCAACAATCTTCCCCAAGCGGCTCCCGTCAATAAATTGGGAATGAAGAGTCCGCTGGACACGGCCAACCCGAACGTCCACGTAGACAGCAGAAAATAACAAATTATAAAGACGAGCAGCGACCACGGTTTGTACGAACCGATGGGATCGTGTAAAAAGGAACGCACTGAAGCCTCCGGCGTTTGAAACCAGATTGCTGCTAACGCGTTGTATTCACCGTCCGCGCAGAACAACTGCAATTAAAAATAAATTGGATTGTGATCGAAACTTAAAACTTAACGTCTTGTTTTAAGTAACGCAAAAATAATTATATAAGATGGTCACATGGTCATTGAGGTTCCAAAAAATACTCTATTTACTTAGCATATTTAATTTATAGGTTTACTCTGTGAATATTATAGGAAATAATTGTATATACCTGCAGGGGATTCCTGGTTGGATCTTCGCCTAGGGGCCGGCAGTCATCGAGTAAGAACATCATAAGGAAGCCGCAGGTGGCAGTAGCTGCGGCCACCATGCACGCTTCCACTACCCGTAACCATGGCGCATTCACGTACCTATTTTTTTATAATATACAAATATTGTTTTTATGACAAGATTTGAAAAAGAATACCCTATCCCCGATTTCCTGCTTACATATTATATTTTTAAGCAATCCTACTATTCTGCAATTTCTCCGCTAAGGAGAATCACGTATGCCCTACGCTAAACAAGTCCGGATTGGAGAATAACACTAATGTCATAAGTATGAAAGTACATTTATCTGTTATACTATAGGCCAAACATCGAACAAGTTTTAAATATTTTCCTATAGATAGTGAAGTTCGTGAAAAGGAGTTTAAGCGTATTTTTTCCGTAAAATAAAACAACACCTAATGAATATGAATAATAGAAGATAAAATTTTGTATAAATAATTTTTTTTTACGAAGTTGGTAAGAAATGTTATTTGATATGCTTGTAACTCTAACCTTTTCAAATAAATTCTGTGAATATAATTAGGTGGTTCGGGTAACAGTTTTATGAAAGTATATCAGCCGGTAGAAGGCAGCAAATTTGGAAGTTACCTTATTCTAAACACGGAGAGTTTGAAATTGATATAGTTCCACAGTGCGCCCATGACGCCGCCAACTGCACCAAAGAGCATGAACACGGGGAGCTCGTAGAATTGAAAAGGGAATGGTTCCATTTTTCCTAAATTTAAAAGACCTGAAAAAATAACAGTTTTTATCGCTTTTATTAATTTATACTAATCATATATACATAAAATAAAGAAAAATTTTAAAAAAATTGTTAATAATACTCTTTGACCGTATCATATTTTTTCAAGTCTTGATAAACTACATGGTTCGATTTCGGAGCCGCATGTTGTAGAATTTGAATGATGGTGTAGTTTGTCGAAATCTTTGTTTTTATAAAGTTAAGAAACGAGACGAGCGGAACGTTCACCTAATGGTAAATGACACGCCGGCCCATAAGAACGTGGCGCTAGTTAAGATGATATACACTGCACCACATTGCATTGCTAGTGTGATTAGTCACACTAGCTACAGCGTCTTTCAAACCGAAAAACGGTAATGTTTTTGCACTACTGTTTGGCGGCAGTGATGGACGCTGCGGTGGTACCTACCTTGACGGTCTCCAGCAACAGAGACCTACCGCCAGTGAAAAAAACCGTCTAGTTAGTTACGACGTTCATATTATTATAAATCGTTATCAGAATTCCTGTGTGACAACATATGACGGCCAGAATATGTTGGCAAACACGCATCGATACCCACTCTGACCTCATTGTCATGTAACACAATGAGGAGATAATAAAATATTTCTATTTATTGAAAAAATGTTTGGGGTTTTAAATACAATGTAACCCAAGTACATATCAAAAATATAATATATATAAATAGTGATCAAATGTCATAAACTAATGTATATTTATTATATACAAGGAAAAGACAAGTTTTTATCATACCTGGAGAGTAGATACAAAAAGTTGTGATTAACCCCACCTGGATAACTTAATTCCCCTGGATGACCATGGTACGCGGATAAAGCAAAATTTAAGGTAAATGTGGAGACCACAGTTCCAAAGAAAGTCCTCCAAGTTAAAGCTTGATTCCAGAAACTAGTTCCCTCTTCCAAAGAGAACAGAACTCCACCTTAAAGTTGAAAATAGATATTATTTTGATAAACAGTAGTGTTTATATTAACATTCAAATGTTCTTACATTTTAGATGCTGTCTTCAGTATACCCTATAAAATTAAATATAATGTACAAACTTGATGCTCATATATAATATTTAGAGAAGAATACTTGCTAATATTCTTAGGATTTATTTTTAAATTAAATAACTATCTTTTTTCAATAATAGACTGCTCATTTTAAATTTTATATAAATGTGTAGGTGGTAGTGTTACTGTTGCTGGAAACAGCCAAGACAATAACAGCCGTAGCGCCTATTTCTGCCATCAAACAGTAGTATACACACATTACTTGTTCCAGTTAAGAGTGCTGTAGTTAGTGAAATTACAGGAGTAACGAGACTCCATATCTTATGTCTCAAAGCGACGATAGGCAAGCATATAACATTTAAACTACAAAACCACAGTATAAATTAAAAATATTTTTAAATCTCATAGCAATCATCTCATAAAATGGTAATTTATTTGTTTTCATTTAAACATAAATATAGTTATAAAGTTATGTGATAACAGCGAAGTCTTAACTATGGATAATTTTCGGATCCTGATCTTACCGATGGGGGCTCCGAAAGCAGCAGAAACACCAGCGGCTGCGCCCGCCGAAACGAAATCACGCTTCTCGTGATCCTCGCGGAAGTATTGAAATATCTTAAAGTCTTTATTGAAAGTTGTACTCTTTCCTTGTGATATACCTGCCGCCACTACCGACCCACTGTGGATCATAGGACCTTCCTAAAAGCAACAACAAAACATTTCAAAATCAAGTATGCAAAAAAAAACTTTTTTGCATTAAACATGCTGGTCCATGCTCTGCTTCCAACCTGTTTAACAAGCTATTCCTCATTTCTAAGTGAACAAAATCTTTGTACTATTACTTTCTTGTTAAGACTTATGACCATATAGAATAATATATTTGGCTTTACAACTTTATTTTTAATGGTAACATACCTTTCCTCCAGCTAAACCTCCAACTACAGCAGTAATCACACCCACTGCTTTTACTATTAATGTCTTGATACGAACAACTCTAGGAACTTTTACACCATTCAAATAGCATTTTACTTGTGGAATTCCACTTCCTGCTGCAACAGGCTGTAAACAAATATATAGATAACATCTATGTACCAATTTGAATAAACAGTGATACCAAATAATCAAAGTATATATAAATAGACTTTTAAATGATATTTAAATAATAAATTTCCATAAACAAATGTCATATTAAATTTGGTAATAAAATAACATCTTTATCTATAAATTGGTATAACTGAGTTTAAATTCATTGATGAATTATGAAACAAAAATACCTGATAAAAGAACAATATGTAGTTACTAATTTTATATGACAACATTATTTTAAACCCATAAAAATATATTTTTTGGAGTTAAAAAAACTATTATAAACAAGATATTAAAAAAAAAGTACCTGCCTCTATATATGCCACCAACACTGATCCAAAAAATACTATACATATGTTTGACAATACCCACAATAGGTAAGGTATGTAAAGTTTATCTTCCATAACGAATATGTCAACAGCTTTAATATAAATTAAGGAACTACAATAAAAAATAAGCCAAAAACATATATACAGACAATGAAATTTCTTTAAATTTTAAACATTAATAAATATCCTATAAATCGGAATAATTCTGGAGTAATAATAGTTAATTACAATTTATTAACATATAGGTAAAGGATACATTTTTTAAGTTGCTTATATTTTATTCCTGAGAATTCTTCTATACAAATGTCAATAATAAAAGCTATTAGAGCAGTTACTACTCCTATCTGTAAGATTATAAACCAGCGAGCCATGTCTTTCCATATTATATATGGATAGCCTCTTTTGCGTTCTTCATCAAGAAGTAAATGATTTTCACATGTGTCATAGTCTAAACTCTGTAAAATACAAAATAGTGTAAAAAATTAAAACAAACATCATCATACTAATAACACAAAAAATATATACACACAATATATTTTTTATAATTATAAAGTTACCAGATATTGAACAACAAGCAAGTGTAATCAAATTAATTTCCAATAATGTTCATAATTTTGTGTTCAAGGAAAATAATAATACTTGCCTCATATTTAGCTGACAATATATTCATAGAACCGGGTTCAAATTTCTGAACTGGTTGCCTTCGTCTAACTCCATGGCTACCAAGTATATCTTCATCATCTGAATGCTAAAACAGTGTTACACAAAACACATACATTTTCTAAGAATGTATAAACAAAGCTTTCTAGTACAATATGACTTTATAGCGAATAAAATATATATTCTGGTCAAAACCCAAGATAAATACTCTTTCTCGTAAAAAATATGTATCAAAACGGAAATGTAATGATTCATCTACCTTTATTTTTATAAAATTATTAACCTGTTTATTGGATAAATATTAAAAAATCAATAAACACTATCTTAAAGTACAAACATTTGCGAAAATACCTGAAATGTAACTGATCTGTTAAGCTGTGTGTAATTAGATGTATTAGCCTCATCATGGCTTACTAATTGCGCTGTATCTGATGTAGCTTCGCTTACTTCTTCTAGGTTCGAATTTAAATCGTTTATCATTTTTGAGGGCCACTTATATGCTTATAAACTTCAGAAATAACCTAGAAAGTTACGAATTCTTTCAAATTTCATACTATTTGGTAAACTTATTGTGTTATTAATACTTAGTTAATTTAAAAAAAAATTAAAGTAGTCAAGTGTTGTTTAGAAAACATAGAATGACAGATTGTAATGACATTACATACGTACCATTTTATCAGCTGTGTATTGATAGTTTGTATATTCAATTAGGTACCTATACTGCATATTATACATTTTTAAAATAGTTTTATAAAAATTATCTTTTTGTTTAACGATTGAAAATATTTGCAAAACATTTTACTAAAGCTCATCATATTTGTAGACTAGAATGACTGGAAACAAACAAGACTAATTTCGATTTAAATAAAGACTTCAGTTTCTGAAATTTTATTAGTTCCTTTATTTTTTAAATAATTTTTATTTGCTTTGACATACTATAACCTAAATTTTTATTTTTAAATTTAATAATGGATAATGTTAAATCAAATCTCATTGTAAAATCTAGTTACTAATAATTAGACTTTACGTTCGCTTATCAAACGGCTTAAAATAATGTGAATTATTATATAAACAGGTCGTTTATAAATTTAATATATTACTTTTTTTTATGTATTCCTTATTGTGTGCCCAAACATACTTTATTCTAATGAATGAACTTCAATTTTGTTATTTACGTTAATTTTATTATTAATAAACAGTATAAGACATTTTATAAAGATTTTCATAATTAATGCGAATGGAAAAAGTTTTAGTAAATATGATTAAGTGAAACATATTAATTTAAAAATAATACAGAAACATTATATGTGTGTTAATTTATGTAGCGGCAGATCAAAAATTTTTAAAGTTTTCTAAATTGCACAGTTTAAAGAATTCAGATTTTTTTATTTAGATTACATACTGATAGCAGAAATCACTTGACAATGTTATCATTTTATCAGTATGTCAACTTCATGAACACTAGCGCCACAACTATGCGCATACACGCGCATTAATCACCGTACCGTAAACAATGGGGTGTTTCTGTGTGTGTGAGGCTTGCTCGTTCGTTTGGTTGACAATCGCGATGTGATGTATTCTACACCATCGCATGCTGAGTTATATTTTCAACAAGACTTTAATTTTTATATTAGTTAAAAGATTCATTTCTAAATGTTTTCTTTCGTTGTGATTACGTTTCTCTATTTTGATTTCTAAATATGTGTAATTTGCCGCCGAAGTTCCATTCAGTGTGTCGCCTTTGTTTATCATTCTGTGGCGATAATTGCAGTGATGTTAAACTTCCAATATTCGATCGTGATAAGGATAAATCACGACTCTCTGAAATGATAATGACTTATTTATCGATAATGGTAATGCATCGTGTCGTTTTTTATCATTTACCACTAATAAGATACCGTTTTCTCGTGTGAAAGTTTAGTCTTAGCGTAAGAGATTGTGGATACTGATAAGCGCCATTAACTTTCTCGCGGGTGTTAGGTATTTTCGCATTGTGATATCATATTACGGCCCACGCGTCGAGTGCTCGAGTGTATGACTAATGTCGTTCGTGGAAGTGATAGGCGAGGCGGGTGGCGATCGCTGTATCAGCCGCGCTGATAACAAAGGAGCGCGCTGAGATGATCGCGCTATGTTTTGCTTGCTCGCGCTGCCCGACTCCCGCTACCGTTACTGCCTATGAAATTCATGTTCCCTACACTGGATATTCTCATTTTAACGACATACATACTGCTATTTTCAGAATCAATATACTCTAAATTTAGAAACAAATTATAATGTGTGGGACTGCAGTCAAACTCTGTTATCTTAAACATTCTTGTATTTATTATATTATTTTTATGAATATATTAATTTTGTAATTATCAGATTAACTAGTTATGAGTCATCACCTATGATTAAACTTGCAAAAGGTCACTGGCCACATCATCTATTAGAATAACAGAAGATATAAAATAAATGTATTTTTGTATCAATGTATTAAATTGTTTTAGGTATCACCATCAGATATGCTGCCGCAGGTGGTATGTGGAAGTTGTGCACATAAACTTGATGAATTTCATACTTTTAGAGAATTAACACATAAATCAGAAAGACTGTTAGAACAGTTTCTACAGTATGCAAATTCTCTTTCTGGTTCAAAAGAGGTGAGTAAAATTCAAAGACTATAAATTACATTTTTATTCTTATCACTAGTCAAAAATAAGTGGTAAAATTTTTATATTTTATTGAATAAAAACTATATTGGAGTAATTCATATTGTTATTCAATTATAGAATATATATACTTTATTAAGCAAAACTGGAATCTGAGTAAAGATTGATGTATCGAATTGGTTGACTCCTTATCTTTTTATTATAGAAAGCTTTAGTTGTGTTTATGAGCAGTCCTATCAACATTCCAATACAGACAATCACAGCTACACCGAAAATACTCCAAAGTACATGTTTAGGTCTCAAGTTAGAAATAGAGAACCCTCTTTTGTTAATGTATGTTGCATCGAATGTGGGACAGAATGTCAAAGATATGTTTGTTATGTAGGTCCCAGCATATTTCATAGGTGCAGCACAGCTGAAAAAGAAAGGAAAAATCAATTATAAATGGAGTAATTAAACATTGTTAATACTTTTTACAACTATTTTGTGAAACAGCAAGTTGAGTTTGACTTACTATGGAATTTCACCTTCTTTGAATTTCATACCAGCCTCCTGTTTGGTAATAATATCAGCAAGGTCACAGTTGCAAAGCCAATTGTTGCCTGTCATTCCCAAAATCTTTAAATTATGCCATGGCATCAGATCTGATGATAATTCACTTAAATTGTTATCATCCAGGTATACCTGTAAGAAAATTACATAGATGTTAAATCATTACATATTACTTTGTATATTAGATTCATGAGAGCTGTGTTTGTACCAATTTCAAGATAAATTTTGCAACATATTGATTGATCAAAATAAGCATAAATTATAAATCAGTTGACCTAGTTATGAACCAGTCATATAAGCATTCAAAAGTGGAGCATTATAAATTGCATACATTGTATAATTACTTTATGTGATTGCAAGATTAAGGAACTAAATTGTATTTATATGTATAAACTATAGTGTTGACTAACAATGCACTGATATTTTCATTATTGATTGTTATGGTTTTTGTGTTATATCACTATAAAGATATCAACTAAATATAAACAGTTATGCTGGCATCCATGAATTTGTCTTTGTAAAAGAAAATCTGAGAGATTGAAAAATAAAACACTACATGTTCTGCAGTTTTATAAAATTGAGAAAGTGATTATTACCTCTTTCAAAGTCCAATTGTCTTTTAAGGTCCGAAATGCATTGTGGCTGATATATCTTAGATTTGGATTATGACAGAGATGTAATATGCGCAAATTTTTAAGGGGCGTAAATGTACCTCTTTTGACCTCCTCTAAGTAATCATTTTCACCGACTTCCAGTTGGACTAAATTGCTTAGACCTAATTAACAAACGAATAAATTTTTTAATTACATATTATGACGTAAAATGTAAAAGTACATGTTAAAAATTAATAATTGTCGATTTTTTTATAATGTTATTGTTTATAAGGTTTAGATGTTTACCACTCCTAATTATAAGTTTGTACCTCATTTTGATTATTTTTTTAATCTGTTCATGTAACAAATTCGGAGGTTTCTATTCAGAAAGATTGTCTACCTAAGCAGACCAGAAAGAATCTATTTGCCGATAGCATATATTTTTGCTATAAATGCGGAACGTAATGTGATGTGCAAACACTACATTACTACACTTCTGGTGCTTTGGGGTCGGGAAGACTAATTCATGTGGTAGCGTTGTAGCGAAAAGCACGTCAACGTCACGAAGTCTTCGTCTCCAGGTGGTATCTATCCCTCGATATGTCTCGATTCTGTTCAGCAAACGCTTTTTGTACTACTCAGAAATGGAGACTATGCCCTTTTGCGTCGGTTCCCCTTCTAGCATTGTCGATAAGATTGAAGTCACAGAGAGTTTTCTGATCCAGTGGGCTTCGCCGTTCCAACACCCAGGCTAAATAACACAGGGTATGTACGATACTGAACTCTGGTCCCTTAATGGCAAATTGCTTCTAACACTATGAAATTAGTAGTTTCTTTGCATTCAATCTTGCATATATAACCACCAAACCAGCTCTGCAGGTATTCTTCCACGTTATCACACGTTTTCAACACCAACCTTCCGAGTGTTCAGCGAGGCTCATTTTGCTAATGGCATTGTTCTATAACCTCGAGTACTTTTTTGCTACTACCATAGCTCTGATGATTGATAAGGAGAGTTCACACAAGATCGTATCCAAATCCTGCAGTATTTCCAAAGGTCGTAAGCGACTCTGGGTTGTCGCCGCCATAATGTATATCATGACGGGATCTTTCTACGGCGTTATTATGGGTATGGCCATTTTTCATTGGAATACATATTTGTTTCTGTTCTTGACAGGCATATTACTTATCTTCAGGTGAATGTCCTGTACCTCTAATTGCTTTGTTTAATGAAAAAAAATCTATTAAGATTCATAGTTATATTTTTTATCTAGTAGATATGAATCATAATTAAGACTAACAGTAATACGACTGTGAAATGATAGAAATAATAATATCGCATTTTTTTTTCGAATAGTTCTACGGGCTACGTAATTGTAAATGTTTAAATGAATTTATATTTAACACAAATTGTTTTTTAAAACTATAATTTTAGAATTAATGTTTTGTTTGTTTTAAATATAATCGTAATCTCGATCAATTCTGTAAAATAAACATGTATGTCATCTGTGAAGGACTACGAAGGACCTTAACTTTTTTTTATTGCTGCACTATTTTTTAATCTAGAAGCAATCCTGTAATGGGTATATAAAAATTTTATTACTTAAAGTAATCCTTTTTACGAGGTTAGGTTTTAGATTGTACCTTTTCTATATACATACTTGAAAATTTATTAAATATTATCGAGATTACGAACTTTATTTCTACCACATAGAAATAGTATTTTACTTATCAATACAAGATAGGAGATAGATTATTGAAATTCCCTAACCAAGAGCAAGTTAACCAAGATTTGATAGGCAACTTTTTATAAATATTGCACAAATGTCATTGATACTTTCAAAAGATAATACGCAAATAATCACAGAAATTTCAATGTTCTAGTTATACAATTCTTTATAATTTCTAAGAAAACCTAAAAAGCTTCTTTGATATTATATCCTATCAACGCAGGATAATAAACCTGATGGTTTTCATCGTGCATCTTTACCATTTATAGTTATTGTTTTTTACATAATATTTTAAAGTCGTTACATAGTGATGTATTGAGAGTCCAGGGTTCGGACTCCCAATTGTATAAATAGATTATTTGCGTGTCCCATCTCAATGACCCTGCATGCGAACTTCCCTCCGATTTATTACGCCGCCTAAGTGAAGAATGGGTCGACTTTTCCGTTTCAATATTATATGTCACCACTTCATTCTACGCAGTTTAACAATGTATTGTAAAATGTCACTTTTATTTTATTTACAATGAATTAGTAGTTTATGAAGCATGCTCGCCCAGAATAATCTTAATATGATTTGTTGGGAGCAGGAATATGGCAATGATGTTATGGCTACAGATTTACCATGTGATAGTTATTCAGGCGGTTTCGAAACCACCCTTACATCGATCAAACTTTAAATTTTAACCGTTATCATCACGACTTAATTTTATCGCAATAAATGTTGCTACAATATAGCAAGTACTTTACCTAAGTTAAATTTATGGCCAATGCCATTTCTTTGTACCTTAGTATGAACGAATAAACTATTTCTTTGATTCTTTCAAATTAATATGTATATCCTTGAAGCCTTTTTAATTAATTAACAATTCCCAATGATAATCGTTGGATTGCTGTCCTATTTCTACCGTACAGTTGTATGCAAATATTACTGTGTTCTGGTTTGAAAGGCGTTGTAGCTAGTGAGTTAACTGGGGTAACTTGATTTAACATATTTGTGTCGAGGCCACGAGAACAATGTAGTGCTGTGTATATCATATTAATTTGACACGTTCTTATGGGCAAGAGTATCACTTACCATCAGGGGAACGGCTCGCTCGTCACGTCACTTTGTGGAACAAAAATAATGCCTGTCTATTTTAAGTACTGTTAGGATGTTTACACAGTACATAACATTCAACGTTGTGAGTCAGGATTTAAAGTGTCATTGTATTAGAAATGTTACTGGGTCTAGCGATCTTCAAACTGTAATTCAGTAATATTTGCGCGGCATTGTTTCGCGGCTGAATTAGCCGTAACAGTAATCAAACTGGCTCTGGCGAGAGACATTTGTCACCAGTAAAGAAATCGTTTCTTTCAATTGATCGAATAACACGAAGTGTCTCTGTGAAACCAAAAATAAAGCTTTTTTGTATAAAAGTTCATTTTTACGGTTGCTGTAGCCAAAAATAGTTTTGTCAAACAAATGTGTTCGGATTACACTGCTGAACTGAATGTGATAAGTAAAGATTTTATCAACTGACGGCAGAAGGTTTTTAATACTCCTCTTATTTCCTTTATATTTGACCACCTAACCGTGAACCTATGGTTGTTATAAATTTTTGATTATTATAATTGATAATGATTCCTTCAAGGAGATCTCATATGTTATAAAATAAATTCTAGCACTAAGATTGCAAAAAGATAATCATCGATTTATGACTAATTAAGTATTATGAATCATAGAGTTTTTTTTCTTTATTTATTTTAATATTTTGTTTATAAAAAGTGCTTTTCACAATATCGAAATTATAAAAAGAATTCCCAGATCTTTTGTAAGGTTTGCGCTGAGTAGCAGATAAATAGGATTATATAATACCTTACGATGTTCTTTGGATATATGTGGAAAAATTATACTGAACTTACCAACAAAGCTGTCGTCGTTGAGCTCAATTATTGGGTTGCTGTTAAAAGTGAGGCATTGCAAAGTGCTGCCCACAAGACTCAAACTCTCCGGCACATTAACAAATTTATTGCCGGACAAATCGATCTGTTGCAAATTTATCATGCCTCTGAAGGTGTCCAAGGGTATCGCATCTATATCAGTGTTTGACAAATCTAGAACCTGAAATATCACATTTTTATCAGTGGAAAAAATAATATCTTAATCCTAAAATTACTTGTGACAAATGATGATAATATGGAAGTCTTATACGTTAGGACGATAAACATTGCACCTATTATACTAGTATAAAGACCACTTTATGAGACTCAAGATGTTAAGTCTTGTTACCCCAGTAATTTCACTAGCCTTTCAATCCGGAGTTCATTAATATTTGCATCATTTTTGACGGCAGATATAAGAGCTGCGGTGGTATCAAACTAGATGGTCTCCGGCTATAGAGACCTATCACCAGTAACTATTGCTTTTATAATCATTGGTGTTGTCAGTGCAGATATTGTTTTATTTTAACGAATGCAACAATTTTAATATAATAGGAACCATGGGTAAACTTTATAACTTCTTTCTGTGAAGAAAATCGTCTTCTCTTAGAAGATCAAGATGTTTAGCTGCTTTAATGATATTTGGCCCCCCCGTTGAATTGTACTCACCACGCAAAACAACAGTCAACCATAGGCATTAATTCTTTGCTTTATTTTTTGTTATTTATTCAATAAAGATTTTTCTCTCATTTTTTCATCCCATTTGTGCCTATCCATTCAGGCTTACTCTTTTACTAAGGTTCGCTGGTAGACAATGGTTTCTTTTAAATAAATAGTAATAATATATTAATTGAGGTAAAAGCTGTCATTAAAAAGATAAACATCAGAATCATTTTAATTAAGTTTTGATCCTATCTGATACGATAAACGTCGCGTAAACAACAAGTTAACAAGTGTTTCAATGTAAACAACAATATAATGTCGTGATATTTGATTAAAGATTGTTATAAATTTCCTCTAAGCAGGAGTGTCTATGTCTGCTTCATCCATTGTTCTAATGTTTTTAGTTTAGTTCGTTGTTTCTATAAAGAATCTCAAGGGGAAATTCCCAATTACAAGGTACGCGTCATTTCGTCACAATTTATGATCTTGTTCAGACTGGTGTACAATAATTCAATCACCATTCGCTGATAACATGCGCCCGTGTTGTTATTTAAAGATAAATGGATTTTAAAGATATACCGAAAATTTATAAGGCAAAATGTATTTTTTGATACTATTTCATAGCGAGACATTTACTTGATGGTAAGTGATACGCTTGCACATAATAACGTGGCGATATTTAGGATGATATACACTGCACCGGTTAGTACTCGTCGCATTAATATAAAATGTTAAATCGCGTTACCCCAGTAATATTTCACTAACTACAACGCCCTGCGAACCGAAATACAGTAATGTTTGTATACTACTGTTTGGCAGTAGAAGTGGGAGTAGCGGTACATACCTAGACGGTCTCCGGCAATACAGACGTGCCGACAGAAGTACAGTACCATTTCAATAACAGATAAATCGTAGTTTTTTAATTAAATAAGCTAAAAACCAGACCTTCCTTCAATGGTAAATGACGCGAATGAGCTCTAGTTGAGAGTTGTTGACACTGCACGAAACGGTGCTCATTACTTTGCGGGGATCTTCAAATTGAAACAGTAATGTCTGAATATTACTGTATTTATCAGCGTTAGAAAGAAGCAATACGATACTCTACTCTCTAGTCTACCTGCGTTAGTAGTATTTTAAATGTAATTTTCTCATAACATTTAGGAATCTTTCAAGTAAATAAATCAACTTGTCTAAGCCTTCTGCGTATTTTATTGCAATCATAACAACGTGTCTTATAAATTTGTTTTAGGCTAATCTTATATGGAGATAGACAAAGTAGTTTGTATATAATGTTGTTGATTTGCAGATATCATTTAAAAGTAACGATTAATACATAAATTAATATAACATAATTTTTTTAAAAAAATTCTAAATGTTCTGTTTTAAAAGTTCAACATAGTCATTACATTTTTTTTATTCAAGCGACTAGACGAGCAAGACGTTCACCTGATTGTAAGTGATACGCTGACCTATAACAAAGTGGTGTTATTGAAGATAATATACACTGCGCCACCTTGTGCTCGTCGCCTTAAGACATAAGATGGAAAATCTCAGTGTTAATACACTAGTTGCAGTGCCCTTCAAACCAGAACACAGTAATGTTTGCACAGTACTGTTTGTCGGAAGGAATAGGAGTTACGATGGTATCTAAACGGCCTCTGCCAACGGAGACCTACCACCTAAAAAGCAGGTTTAACATATTTTGATGTAATGATAGATTAATCAAAATTTATCGTTAAGTGAAAATATAAAATAAGCGATTACATATGATTATGATGTTGTTGAACTAATTAATGCGACTACCTCATTATAGCTCGAGTTTGATAAACAAAAATGATTAAATGCGTAGCGATAAGTGTCTCAAGTATTTTTTAGTTTTAGAATATAAAACTTATAACGTTTGATTATTAATACGAAGAATATTGCATTTTTATTTTAATTTAACGTGAATCATTGCTTGATGAAAGTTAATCGAGATAATCAATGTGTTGGAGAAAAAAATTGCATAAAACCTGCAGTTCTTTTCTCTATTTTTTTAAAATAATTTGGTGAAAATTAAACATTCATATGCAATAATATAATCTATATATTACAGCAATTTATTATCGGGTACACATAAAATGTTTAAAATTGTAGGTATAAAATAACAGATTGATGGCTTCTTAGAAATTGGTTATAATTATATGACTTGTTTAAGAACTGACAAGTTAATAGCAGAATTATTTTAAGAGAAGCTATTAAGCATAAAGAAAAAGGAGATAAATGACAAAATGTATTACGAACATACTTGGTACTGGAGTAAATGAAGTATTAAGAATATAAAAGAAAGATGTTAAAGCCATCTGACTGATCGACAACTTTATATATATCACAGAGTAAAAAATAAAGAAAAGAACAAATAGAATATTTAGACCTCTTCACGTTTCAGTATATCAAAGAAAAGGCTGTATGCACAAGTATATGTTATAGAAAGTTCAACATATACATTTAAACTCATCAGGCAGGCAGCATTTGATATCAATGTTAATATTTACTGATATATTCTGTACGATACTGTGAGGGGTAATTTATAATGGTCATTAACTAAAAGTTAAGCTAGCAAAAAAGATATAACTCACCTCTAGATTAGTGGCACTAGACAGTGCCAACACGGTCACATGGTCTAGTATCTCTATAGGATTGTTGTTCAAGTACAATCGCGTAAGGTTCGGCGTGTATTGGAACAGGTATCTGTCCAGCGAGTGTATCTTGTTCCGGCCTAAGTTGAGTGTTTCCAACGCTATGCTACTGTATACGCCATCGTTGTAGGGACCTTGGAAGATTTCGCTCCTCAGTACCTCACCTTAAAAAAAAATATTTAGTAAATTTACTGTGAGCAAGACATATTCATTTTATCCAGCGAAGTTATCCCGCTTATTTTTTCACTTCGTTATAATAAAAAAAAATTATACTCATAACGTTATTTTTAACAATACGAATAGTGTAATGATCAATAAATAAGCTGAGAAAATTTTATACGGTATGGTATAGTAAGAGATATTTTTGTCTGATACTTGTCAATTCTGCTTTCGAAGAAAAATTATTTCCATTTTGTTCAAGAGCAAAATTAATGAACCTGTTATATTTGATAACGAAAATCTCTATATTAATCTCGTGAAGGTCAAACAAGCTATTTCCTTGAGTATCGTAAACCTAAGCACTGACACAAAATATATTATATTTAAGCTTATAGCATTGTACGTTATTGTAAATAACTTGGGATGTAAAAATGTGTATTTTTTATCTAAATCTGTTTAGGAATTAGTTAGGATTGCTTTGTTTGTTTTTACTATCATAGACTACCAATGGAAACATAATTTATGAAACATGTTCCAACGAATTGTTGTATATATTTATTTCTGCATGATAGTTCTTAAATTATTTCAGTGTAAACAAATTCAAGTATGGTTATAGTATTTATTGTTAGAATGCTTCAGAGCGAAGGGATTTACAAAACAGTATTTTCGTATCACCGGCCGACTTGTCTGCTTAACTTCGTAGTTAAGGGCCACAGGTTATTTACGTACGTTTATTATAGATGCGTGCAATCATTATACGATGAGTCGTCACGACCACACTATGCACTTAGCAACGGATTGATTTTAAAACTTAAACTTGTTATTTTTAACCAAACACCTATTTAACAATTCGTAGCGTATCTCTTTTTTTTCTATTGGATAACATTTTACAGAATCTGCGCCAATTAATAATACCGATTGAAATTTGTTTTCTTTTGCAACATACGAAAATAATAAAATGTTCTATATAACAATATATTGATTTTGTATAAATATCAAATAGTTTTGGAATTATCAAGTAATCGTAAGATACAATGAGCCTTTTCAGGTTTTGCGTATTCACCTTATTAGCGATTCTGCACGACCTATAAAGTCCACGTTTAAGAGAAAGTGGGCTACTGGGTCGGATGACTATTATTAAAATTTATGAAATGACGCTTTTGATTGGAGATTAAAGTATGATCTAGATTGAGATCATTTATTCTTGGATTATAATTGCACATATTTGTTTACGTTCGCAATTTGTTTTGTTTTAATGTATTGAGATGAATTAAATGTAATCATATCTTTTTGGCATTAACGAGATGTATTATTAATAAACAAAGAGGAAATTGTTATTCTACCCCGTCTTTCTATAAATATTAAAGTATAATCGTAAATACTAAATTTATTGTGCAGAGAAAGTTTGGTAGCTATTAAAATATAACCGATGTTTTTTGTGTTTTAAATAAATTTTACTAATTAGAGAAATAACAAGAAATAATAATAATAATTTATAACTATCTGTTTATAATATTTATGTAATACACTTATAAAAATTAAGTTAAGAAATAAGTTATTACGATAAGTTTTACTTTTTGCATGCCTTTTATCAATTAGTTAGTATAAAAAAGAAAATCACCTCTTCCTCACTATTGTGAGGAAGAGGTGATTTTCTTATAAGGATTTATTAATACAATCATTTACCTTACAACATTATCATGCAATTTAATTTTTTTTTAACAGAAATTCCGGTGAGTGGCTACACGATCAGATAGTTTGTTATTTTTAATTGATTTTGTAAACACTCTATATGTCGTAGTGTCTTATGGAAATATCCAAGTCCGTATCAAGTGTTAGTAAACATAATTGTCCGTTTTAATACGCAATTTCAAAAAAAATCATACGTGACCTTGAAAACGTTGTCAAGGTTTTATTGAAATACCGACAATGTTATTATAAAACATTGATAAATAAATTATATATTTTATAAAGCCTCTGTAGCTGAGCGAAATGAAAAAACTAGGTATCATTCTGTATCCCGTCTTACGATATAATTTTTGGAATGTTTTTTTTTTTTGGTGGTAATAACTATGAGATAAGTTTATATAGAAATGTTATTGTTAGTTTGATTAATACGTTAGCATTTTTGGGGGTAGAGCTCTTCTGTAGGCGGATTTTTAGATTAGTGCCACTGCAGCACGTTTTCTTTCGCCAAATAACAGCAACTAATGTTACCCGGTTTAAAAAAATGTATAGTTAATGAAATTACTAAGTTAAAGAGTTTTAAAATTTCTTAAAGCAACGAGTGCAAAATATCCTGTATTATATATCTTAACTACCATCTCGTAGATTCTTGTGACTAAGATTAGGTGTTTCTTACGCTCGTCTCAGATTCGTTTAAAAAAAAAATCGATATGTGTAAAGTTTTCTTTTTATTACAAAACTTTAAATATTTTAGTCAAATAATTATGCAAATTTTATGCATTAGTCCATTATTTTTAACTAAATATTCAATATGTTTTCACTGTAAATCAATCATACGTATATGCTTGTGCAACACACGGTGTATAATATTCACTTTCGAAGCTCGATGACTGTACTTTATATACGGCATTGATTCCGACACTCTCTAAACAGTTAACACAATTACGCTAATAATTATTTATTTAGTAATTTATGATACGTTTACAATAATATACAATTAAAGTCAAAAGTACGCGTATCTATACAAATATACAAATTAATAGCACTTTTAATTTTCCCAATACTAGGACCTCGGGGTTTTCTCTAAAGAGGAGATAGTCAAGGTTATTTGTCCATCATGCTGATTAAGTGTGGGTTGGCGGATATCACTTGTTCAGGAATACAGTCGTTCTTGGAAAGTTCTGGTTTCTTTACCATGTTTTCCATCACCGAAAGCTCAACGTTAGACAGAATCGAACCCCCGTTTTGCAAACTGAGTGATCGCGGCGTCTATATAGTACACTTAATTTTATATAAAAATATTGCAATGATAATGATAATAATAAAGAAAACGTACATACCCGTGATGCGGTTGTTGCTCAAGTCCAAGTACACCAAGCGTTCTATATTCCTGAACGCGTCGTCCTCTATTTCTACGATCGCGTTTGACTTGAAGCTGATGGCGATTTTGTTGCCGGGAACCTTCGGCAGCTGCTTCACTGTTGTAATGCTGTTATTGAAGAAAGTTACCCGTATGTTACCATCTGTGAAAGTAAAATAACCTTATCAAGCGATTTACGTGTGGATAACGGACCCTGTCTTTCCACTACTATTTTGCTCACGGCTTAGGATAAGGGCTAGGATTTTCCTGTGAATTACATTGCCAAGCATGGCAAGTACGACAATTACTCCTCGTACTATCCATACTTGGCATGCAATATAACAATCACCCCCTTTAAGTATTTAATATATATTTTTGTTTGATATTTTTGAACTTAAACTTTTAAACCATATAGTTTTATACTACTATACTGCATAGTGATAATATTCAGTACTATGTGTTGTGAGTAACTGTATCATAATCACGCTGATTTTATTATTTGAAGAAAAAATTATTGTCTGAAAATTCTGATACAAGAAATGAATCGCTATATCTCTGATTGCGGTTAATATAATTCCAGAGACTCATATCGTTGGGAGGTTCATAGAACTGATAAGTTTGTAGGCTATCTTTCCTAAGTGCACAATAGTTTATATTAATTCAACGATTTACAATTATTGCACTGCTAGGTTCGGTAGTTCTTTGCAGTTTAGATGAGATATCTGTAATTTATACAATTTTTGTATGATAAGATAAATTGTAAGAACAATAACAGTTTTGCCCAGAGAGATGTACTTAATGTCGTTACTCTATAGTATTACAAGTGATAAATAAGCAAAACAACTTCAAAATTAATTACATAAATAAAGCAGCTTTGTATAAATAAAGTATTCATTTTTCTATATCCATATTTGTATAGAAAACGGTTAAGTGATATTAAAATATATCAATATTTAAGATATTAACACCTGTTATTGTGATTTCTGCACATTTTTAAGTACATACTTTAAATTTAGGTTTCCGTGTTGAACACAAATTCTTGGAATTTCCGTAATAACTGATAACGGAGGATAAGTCACTATTCTCGATATCTATCTATCTCTACTACTAAATGTAAACCAATTGTATTTATCGATTCGTAATAAACCCATAATAATAATTATTCTTTGGGGGAGGCCTATGAGCAGCGGTGGATGTCTATCGGCTGATGATGATGATTTAAAAGATATAATTAACAGTAATATGTTTTTTTTTTAATATTTACCTTTGTCCGCGGTCCCCTTGACTTGCTCCGGCCAAGTTTGCGGTACGTTTTGTATGTCGCGCCGGGAACAGTTGAATATGATATTGTTGGTGTCCTGCACGGCTACGTCACATGTTGTATTGTTCGGTTCACCGTAAGCTCCGTTCGCCGTTACAAGGATACACAATAACACTAACACCTATAACAAAGAAACACCATAAGCGTTAATTGACTCCACACGCGCCCACTTGCATTAACCTGCCATCAGATTAGAGATTTACGCAACTCACTTGTTTAAACTCTCTTAAATAGTACATTTTTTTTTCATTAAACTAAAAGTGATACTGCTCCAGCACCTTCCAATACAAATGTGCACTATCTTATCAGTTAAGAGGCAAGTGATATCACGATGTGACATAGAATGAACGGACGCGTCATTGGTTAATATTTATTTATGTTATCGTGCCACTAATATGGAACGAAGTTTGTTCAAACAATTAATTTTTATTTTTAGGAGGTGTTGAGCATAGCGGCGGATAAACTTGAGGAGATTATTACACCGCTAAATGAGACTGACTTCGATCACGCGAGCAAACATAAATATGCTGAAGTAGGGTCACCGGACTCCACGGAGGAGATGAAGAATTTAGAAAGTAGACAGGCAGCGGTGACGCTGTTGCAAATAAAGAATTACGATCCATCGAAGTACGTTGTAAAAGCGGAAGAAGGTCCGCATATAATGTTTAACAACATTCCCAGTTTACCGCCATCCGATAGAGCGAGAGAAGTTATGCATTGTAACGCTGTTATCGATATAATTAGTAAAGCCGTGGCAGTGGCACAGAGAGACAGTGACGAATCACAAAATTTCCCACCAAATTACGCCAGTGTAATAGACCGGTCGCACCCGGCGAGCGCCACCGAGGGCGGCTACACGCAGGAGTACTCCGAGGACCAGTATTCATACGGCGCGTCGCAACCGGCGGCCAGTCCCAGCAGCAACGATGACCATGACAATAAGGAAATGGACCTATCATTATACGGCTCTGTTAAATCGGAACCAGTCGAACAGGCCGAACAAACAGAAACGGATTCATTCAAACTGTACGTTCATCGGTCGGAAGCGAACAGCAAAAGTACGAACTTTGCTGATGAATATAAACAACACGTGTTCGGTCGCGGCAGCAAGGCAAAGCAGGCTAAAGACAGCTCAATATATGAGGAATGCAGCCAGAGCAGTAGCGGCTCGGATCCGGACAGGCTTCAAATGGATATATCCGAGATGTCACAGGTGCGATGCTGATCGTAATCTTTACCCGATTCGTGGTAGTAAATGATGTTGGTTATATTGTTAGCATATTTCAATATAAAAATACGAACCTCTATAATCATAGTGATTATTTAGGTTTCGTCCTTTTTTTAACTCTTAATGTTATACATTCGATATAAGCGTACCATTTAAAGCCTAAAAAGAATATACTTCAATACTTAGTTATTGTACCCTTACAGTGGTACGAATTGGTCTGACATGTAGTACCTTTAAGATAAATCAAGGGACATGGCACAATATAGTGATTTCTCATACGAACTTGCGTCTTATTCGTTCCAGCACTCTTAAAAAAAATTATCAATGTTCGTGCAATAATGTACACTAAAAAGATGTAATTGTCGAAATCTTATATTTTGATATAAAAATAAAAAAAAATATTATTGAATATGTTGTCTGTATAATAGAATTTATTTAATTTCCGTAATAAAAAAAAAATACAAAAATTAATGATTAATAACGCTATATATCGAAATCGGACCCTGCATCAGGTTATTCTTGCAAGCCGGTAAGGATTTGGTTCTTCTAAACATATATCTTTATAAGGATTTATGTAATTTATTTGATACACCAACAGCATAATATATTAAATATGTACGCCTAGGCTTTGATTACTTTTTGTCTAGTTTAAAAATTAATACTTTATTAGCTCTTAAATTAAAACCCCTATCATCGATATTCGATGGCATGTTATGGAAATATTTGGGGATATTTCAAAAATATACCAATTCCAGTTATTTTGTAGATTCCAAATATTTTTAGGGCTATATTTCCATGGTATATTCTGATTAACATAGAGCAATTATCTGTTTTTAGGACGACCCGGAGGAGACGCAGTCGGTGCCTTCAACTCAGTCGTCGCCGAAGCCACCACACGAAGGTGAAAACGTCAAAGAGTCATTGTGGCAAGCCCTCCATAGACAAAACGGTAGTAATATCGCACACAGCATCGGGGAATTGTTTGTACATATAAAGCAATGCCAAAAGGTGGTGGTGTAACTGTGCTATGGTAAAACCCCAAAAGAAACACTTCCATTAAGCGGTTATAGCTCAGTTTATGTTTGGTCGTATACGTTTCGCGGAAGCGCTAGTTCGATCCTAACCGAACTTCAGCTTCTGGTGAAGGAAATTATCGTATAGAAACCGATATGTTCCAACAATAACAGATTTGTTGCTGTTGTGGTATACCTGCCCACACATGACTAGCGTTGCAGTTAAATACCCTCGACGCTCTCCTTGTGAAAGAAGATACCCTATACCAATGGTGGGAACTTAAATTGGGCTTTATATATATACATATATCTTTATTTTATATGTATTATTACGTGCATGGTCTGACCGATCTGTATTGTGTAATTAACCGCTTTCAGATGTTTTCTAAAAACTACATCCATACTCTTATATTTTGTTAAACAATATCTATTCTCTTTATTAACAAAATTAATATTTTGTTATTATAAAAATTTAAAACGAATATAATTATGAATCGATAAGCCGTGTTGAAGTTCATCCGATGGCGTTGCACAGCAATAACCGGAAATAACAATAACAGTGAAGAATGCTTTGCTACTGACCTAACAAATTTTACTACCTCTTTAGCGCATTGGTTGACCCCTAGATTCCAGGACCATATAGTGTGAAGTGTGGATGGTGATAGGGAAATAAACCGCCTGACTAACCTGCCATCCTCATAATGAATGAGAAAACATCGCAATGTAACTTTATTGTTGTGTTCTGTGTCAACCACCCTTACTTCCGCCCAAAATGTTACTGCGTATCATGTGAAACTAAATCAAAAGTAATAAATTTGAAAAATCAATATACATATATATCACGCTTCGTTCCCAGTGGGGTAGGCTGGAATCACCTCTCTCCACTTGCTACGATCCTGGCACGCCTCTCCTCTTTCCACCTCCACTTTCATGAACGTCTTCATGCATGCTCGTCGGTTGCGAGTACTCTTGACCCAGCCTTTTTAGGACATCTTCAATTTGATCGGAATATGTCCGCTTAGGTCGACCTGTGCTGATTTGTCCAATCATACTTACCTTGTATACCTCTTTCGTTAATCTTCTTTCATCCATTCTTTTCACATGACCGAAGCATCTAAGCATCCCTTTCTCTATCTTTGTTACTACACCTTTAACCACGCCGCATTGCTCCCTTATCACACTGTTCCTCACTTTGTCCATCGGCTCCACTCCAGTTATACTTCTTAGGCTTTTCATCTCCACAGCATTACTCCTACTTTCATGTTTCTTCTGCCATACCCAACATTCACTACCATACATCAGTGTGGGGATCAACACGCCTCTATGCACAGCCAATCGTGCTCTTTATGATAAGTTCCGGCTATACATAAAGTTATGCAGTACCTCGTTTCAAAACTCTTCTTTCAATATCACCATCACACTTGCCATCTCTCGTAAATTGTGAATCCAGATATACAAATTCTTTCACTTGTTCCACTTTTTGTCCCTCAATCATAATATCACAGTTTGTCATACATTTATCTCTTTCAAAAATCGTTACTTCTTACTATTCACTTTCACTCCTTTGGTTGTTAATCAACAAATCTAGACAATAAATAAAAAAATAATAATTACTACATTTCTTAACTGAGTGATTCTTAACTAACTTAACTAAAAAAAACTTACATCCTTCTTGCAACCTCAATATATTTCCGTTTGTACTATCACGTAGCTCCTTGCTATTGCAGTTTATAAACGTAAAGTTTTTATTAAAGATAAAAGTTAGACTTAAATTTTAGTATTAGTTCTGCGCTATTAGTTCCTGTCTTCCCGTTTTCTCAAGGTTACTTACCATTGAAAGTTTTTATTTGTTGATAATGGTTTTTGTTTAAATAGTATGTAATTTTAATTCCATAATTTTTAATAGTAAATTTTGCAATGTTTGGAAAGGGAATAAAATAGTTTTTCGTTTCATTGTTAGCAAAGTAAAATTGTGCAAGGTTTTCTCTTTGCAGAGAATTGTAACATTAACATGAATTTAAAACTTTGTCTCCCTGGTCTCTTCCTAGCCGAATTCCTCATATGGTGGTGTGGTCATGTTTTTTGTATTTTTATCTACCACAGCTGTCTTCGATTATCATAAATAACACCAGTAACAACCTACCGTATTGTTTACGTAGCGACATGATCAACTTTAACAAATCATCTATTGTTTGTGACTTTACTTCATACTATTTTTTTAGTTACACTTTAACATATGTAGTAATAAAAAAAATTATATTTTAATAATTTAAGCAAATCTATCTTGTCCACCATGGTCTCTTCAATTTTTTATTCCAAATGTATTATAAAATGTCAATGAATAATTAAAAGCTTAACTTACACCCGCAGGTCGGGGCGCGGAGGCGACGCAACTGCTGCGCAGGCTCATCAACAGCAAACACCTCGGCATGACAGTCTCACCTCTAAGAACAACCACTTCACTTTCTGCCAGTCTTCTGCAGACACCTAATGGAGCAGTATCACCGGTCAGTGTGCTCTAACTATTAGATAGACATACTAGATACCTAAGACAACATAGATAGACTAGATATTGCGTTAAATTTTCCTTTATTTTCATATTATCAAGAAAAACACGGAAGGAAAACATAGCTAGGAAACCGACATGTTCCAAGAACGACAGCTTTCGAGGATATGCGACGACCATTAACCTCCACTTGACCAATGTGGTGGATAAATAACATTAACTCTTTTACAACATAAAGAGGGATGCTTAGAATAATTATAAATTAAACATTATTTTTAATTTTTAAAAAATTAACCATAATGTTTAATAAGTAAACAAATATTTAATTATTATTGCTCGATATGTGGTGGTATATTTATTTTAAAAAAAAAATATTAAAGTATTTAAACGTGGGTACAAAGATGTAAGAGGTTTTACTAGTAATTGTTTTTTTGGCTAATTTATATACAACGCAACGGTTTTTTTGTTTCTCCTAAGTACGATTGCATTACTTACCTTAGATTTTATATTTATAATACGAAGTGATGCTCACTCTGTTTAATAAATATCATTTAGAAGTATATTTCATACACAAATTTATGGATGAAATAATGTAACAATTATTCAAGGTAATAATTGTTCTCACAAAAATTAAATTATGAATTATTCATGTTACACTATGATATAAATAGATACAATTGTAAAGAAAACAATGACACTTCTCTCGTGAGCGGTCCTGACTTGGTCAGGCACGAGGTGGAACTGACGCAGCCAGTGGATACAATAAATTAAACTGTTTAGCGTACACAAAACGTGAAGTTAATCTCGCATTGAAGTAAACACAGTTTTCCTTAAGGTTGAAAATATATTTCTTTAACAAACTTACGTTTTGGGTTCTGTTACGCTATGAATGCGTTTTCATATGTAACTTCAGAGGTATTAGTAATTACAAGGTTTATTGGTTTTTTGTCATGGACATGCATAATATATGTAAATTGCTGCTAGGTCTCTGTGGCCGAAGGCCGCTGTTTATGACACCAAACAGTAGTTTACAAACATTACTGTTTTGGTTTAAAGGGCGCTGTGGCCCAATTACTGTAGCAACTAGACTTAACAATTATCTCCAAGCGATGAACACAATGTATTGCGGTTTTTACCATCGTAATTAAGCGCGTTGTTTTGGGTGAGATATTTTATTTATTAGGTGAACGCCCTGCTCTTGTTCCGTTTTCAAATAAAAAAAAATATTTTTAAACGTTGCAGCTGCAGTATGAAAATTCGCTTCTTAATAATGTGCAATAAAACCAAACGTTTATAATTTATGTTATTGTTTTTCTTTAATATCTATTGTTGTAAGTTAACAATTAAGTTATTTTATTATGCACGTCAGCAGTAAAAGCGTCAAATGGCCTCACCGATAACTTTGTAAGGCTAATTTAACTTGTTCTTGTTTCCTTTAGGGAAATTATCGTATGAATTTTAAACAACGACGCAACAAATGAACTTGGGATTTTTATATGTAAATTAGATAGTTTAGATGTTAGGCTAAGCATTTAATGAGGAGGGAGACACTGTACATGAGAGGGATAATATTTATAAACTGTTAAATCGGAGAGATTTCATGACAGCTTTTTATATTACTTAGTAATAAAATCAATGCAATATATATTATGATACCAGAAGCTGGCAACCTTTAAGTCGTACGTTACTGAATAAACTACTTTATAATTTTAGGAGAAAAAAAAACTGTATATAAAAAAGTACGGTGAAAATATCTCTTAAAAATTTTGGTTGATTCTGCGACCACAAAAAGTGGCCGTTAAGCAATAACAAGAGAAACAAATACGTACATCTCTAATTTTGGTAGTTTCCTAAATTCCTTTTAAAATAGTAGAACATATTTATAAAAACATAAGTTTACGTCACAAGTTATTTCAATCATAATGATTAAACTTAATGTGCGAAGCAATATTTTGAGTTTTTGTTAAAAATTACCGATGTAAATCAAAGTACATTGACCTTTGTCATTGACAGAGGATTTCATGCGTCATGATGGTAAACAAGTCTGATCTGCGGTATCTTATTTTAGGTTTTTAATTCATTTTATTTCATTTTATATACATTTTTTTAAACCCATACTACGTTAAATACTTTATAATGTAAACATTAATTTATAGAATGAAGACATATGACATTTTTTTTTAAATGTAATATTAAAGTCATAGAAATTGTAAGACTTAGTCTTAGTAAAGATAAAACAGTCCGAGCTCTTGTTAACAACTTCTCTCTTTAGTAAAATAGTCATCAATTTATATCAGACAATGATTTATTTCTATGCATTTCAGAATGGTGAATGGTCGAATTCTGGGCGCACTAGCAACACGAGCATGGCGGGGGGAACCGCGCGCAGGAAGCAGAGCTTTCCTGCGCGCGCGCAACCAACCAGTGATCCGCCGCCGTCGTCCTGGCCTCATCCCACTTCAGAAAACGTAAATGATAATTTATTATTAATGTTTGATGTGTTATTGATGAACAACCCTGAAAGAACTATGTATTGTTATAAATTTTCTTTTCTATTCCTATGCACTGATTGGTCAATATGATGTCTTATAACGGCTTTTTGTGCCCATGTCTTTTATTGTTTAAATTATGTATTTTGTAATTCAATTATCACACCGAGTCGCAGTAGTGGGAACATTGAGTAGGTTTTTATGCTATGTATACCAATATTAAAGTGTTTATGTATTCGGTTAAGTTTCGTTACAGTAAACCTTATCGCATGTTTATATTGATAAATTTCTCATGTCTTTCAGACTAAGGCGCACGTTTGCTTATTTAATGGTATATTTTATGGGCACTATTACATGCTACAGCAAGAGCCAGCGGACGCGTGCACCGGAAATGCGGCCAACGCAACCGGCGGGGCGCGCAATGTCGCGCGGGTGGAACTCTCGTGCAGCAACTGCGGCACGCACACAACGACGATATGGCGTCGCGACGCGCGCGGAGAGATGGTGTGCAACGCGTGCGGCCTCTACTACAAGCTGCACGGCGTGCCGCGCCCCACGGCAATGCGCCGCGACACCATCCACACGAGACGACGCCGCCCGCGTCATGACGGCAAGCACGCACGGAACAGTACGTAGCGATACCGTGTACCGCACGCATTACTTCGCTCAACATTCAATAAACTTTACAAGAATTATATTTACTTATTCATTATATACAATTTGGCACTGCTGTATATATATAGACTTATAACTTAATTCGCAGAGTCACGTCGCAATGCGGGTTCGTGTGCTGAGGTGTCAGAAAGCGGCGGCGGCGGTGGCGGTGGCGGCGCTGGGGGTGGAGGCGTGAACGCCGGGGGTGGAGGCGCCGAGGCTAGCGACGAGGCTGTGCTGGCTGCATTGCGCAGACAGCTGCAGCCGCACCTGCTCGCTGCTCTGCACGCGCACAACCCGCAGCCGCACCGCACCGCGCAGGTATACACAAACACTCAATCATAGTTCGCATATATGACATCTTAAACTTCAAAGAATTAAAATTATTTCATTTTTCATTGAAGTATTTAAATAATCTTCCGGTCCTGATATCGCTAGACGGAGCAACGGGATGTCCGATTATATTGTAGCATATGTTGCGTTATCCGCATTGTTACAACTTATCATTACACAAACATAAATTTTTGTTCAATTCACAGGTCGGGTCCAATATGACTGAATACGACGACGCGCCCCTGAACCTCGCGAGTCATGTTGCCGCCGAGGAGACGCACTGACCGATGCACTGTGATAAAGACCCGCCAATACCCTGCTCACCCGCGCCAGCCGCAACTAACTCCTACCGCCCCCCGCGGTATCAACGTGAACTTAACCCGCTACCCATTGTTACTCATCCACCATGGTTTACGTTTTATCCAAGACATCCCCACATACAAATTACCACTTATTAATCACCCTGTTACCAACGTTAACTTGGTGATGACGGATTTACCTTAATGCAAAATTTGATCCTTTATTGCACTGATTATACATATTTAATGAGAAATTTTTTAATATTGATTAAGTAATGATTAATTAATGTTTCTTTACCTTCAGTGAACAATCTCAGTATAGTCCATAAATTTATGTATATGCTTATATGTACAAATACTGTGTATATACATATACCCATAAACTGCAATCGTGTATAAAATTTTAACGAAATCAATCCATATTTAATAGTAATAATTTAATGTTTTATTCATAAAATTTTGAATTCAATATAGATAATGGACGCAACAAATTAATAATCGTTGAAAACTTTCTAAGCAATTTGAAAGCAAGCTGGTTCGTGTAGTTTATACAATTCTATACTATTTATATATATATATTTAGCGAGTAAACAATCACGCTGTAATCGATCACCGGTAGTGATAGTATGGCCAGTGTCTTAAAGACAATAGTTTATGAGGATTGTAATGTTTTCTTCCCAGTTTAACTTTACGACACTTAAATTTTCATTATTAGATATTAAACAGTATTCTAAATGTAACGGTAATCTCAAAGAGTTTAATATTCAATCACCATAAAGGTATATATACGTATATGTATATATTTTTTATATTGCAACACTGCGTAAGATATTAGTAAATCATATATTTCGTTTGATTATTGAAATATAATAGTTTATTTATAAGATAATATAGTGGGCAATTAGATCCATCTCTATAGCACAGGCGTACATCGGATCTGATAAATAATCTACTTGTTTCTTAACTATGTAGAAATTATTATCAGGTAAATTTTTTTTACAACAAATCGACGACCGCTTAGAGCAATCATAAATAAATCCCTGCAGGTCAGTGGATAAACACCCAGTTGTCTTTTACATTAATTTAAATAAACAAATAAATAACCTTCTTCTTGTTCCAACTAAAGGGACTTCTCTCACAGCGAATGAGTCAAGATCATGTCTAAATAAACAATCGGTAGGTTGCGAGATTTGTGATATCAAAACAGATGTAGAAATAGACTAAACGGATTTTACAAAAATTTATTTGGTGGTGAATCTTTTTCACCGGAAACTGCATAAGTAGGTACCATCGCGCCGTCACGCAGTGTTACTATATTCCAGTTTGAAGAGAGTTTATGCTAATGATTACTGTAATATCGTATTGTCTAAAGGCAAGGAGAACAATGTGATGCAGTGTATATCGTACTAACTACCGCGACATTTCTCCTCGCTCCGTAGAGTAAAAACCAACTTAGGAACCGGTGGATTATATCGTATTCGATGTACATGATCGTATGACTAAATACCTTTTAGAATGTGGTTCAAGTTAATAGTGCATACATCTGTTAGCGTGCGCATGCGCGTGCGCTGTATACGCCGTTGTGTCACAACTGCGGAGTTGTGCTAATCAAGATATAAACCAGGTTATGCTTGGCCGTGCGATGTCGGAGCCGCGCCTTGCCCCACAATGCTCTCTCGATATCGTTGAAATTACATTTACGGTTACCTATTGCAGGAAGCGGAAGTATTCATTTAGGATTTAGTCTCGTTTGTAAGTTTATGTAATTTTTTTTTTAATTTTGTAATGTAAGCGTCGTTCGGGCGATCCAGTTGTGCCGGTGAAATTGTTGTCGTCTAATTTATTTCCCGTTTCGGTCAGTATTTGAAATATAAGTATTTTTCAATATTTTCTTTTGGAGTATTCTTAGAGTTTAAGAACGAAGCAATAATGACAAGTGAGTCTCTCTATACATATACATATTTTTTTGCTACTTTTCGAGTATGTAATAATTTAGGGTGAAATTACTATAGCATATAATGATATTATGGATGAGTAGTAACAAGAGAAAAAATCGATTGATGATTCGTAATGACGTTTATCTTGCGGTAAAAGATATTTTGGATTTTATTTTAATTATAATTTGTGTATGCGTTGGCGTTGTATGCGCTAAGAGTAGTGACATAGGTTAATTGGTTTAGAAGCGAACTTCCTACTCCGTGTTGAGTAATCGTCCGGTACCAAAACCTTCGTGGCATTATCTTGATTTAAAACATTACGGAAATCACCTCAGTGCGGTCAGTGTGCGCCCTTCTGGCGGTTCGTCCGGTCGTGGAGCATTTAAGTTATGTGTGATGTTATTTACAACCGGATGTTTCGTTATTGCTTCCGATTTATTATTGAAACTCATATTCACCGTCCTTTACTTAACGTCTTTACTTAATTTAGTGATAATTTATTTATTATTGTATCCCCGCGGGCCAGTAAAATACACAGTCTATGAGACAATGTGATAAATACTTAGCTTGGCCACGCCTATCTAACGCGCGTTTATATCCGGGACTCCGCCCGAGCACACCCTCGGGCTCCCGTGCGCGCCCGTGGCAACTAACTCATTGTATTCACGTGTATCACACGTCATCATTATCGTATTTTTAAAAGCTTTAAAATTGAGATTATTTATTCTTTAACATCGGGAACAATGTACAGTTGCCGTTGTCTTAGTATTCTTTTTTTTAACACCATTACTTTCCTCGTCCATGTGAAATTATGTAGATATTAATCTGTCTCTTTTCTCGTTGCTCTCTAAACATATTCATGTCTGATTCACTAAATTAGATTTTATCGTGTCATTGTAAATTGTACAGTGATCGAACTGAATGCAGTGGAGCCAGGATATTAGATATCTCCAGTGCCGACCATGTCATAAGGTAGTTTAAACTGGTGTTCTTACAATTAGTTTTCGAAACCCACTTTGCTAATTGCAGTAGTGATACAGTATTATTTTTATTCGTTTACTCTGTACATTTTTCTTAGTTACGTATATGTTTTTAGTTATAACGATTTGTGTTGAGACGTAATGCCTTTTCTTTAGTGATTAATTAACATTTATGTGTAAGAAATTAAAAAAAAAATTGGATTCGCTTAATTTTTTTGTGGTTAGAATTTTGTCAGGCCAATATATGTATTTTTAGATGTTAAATTGAAACGCGCTCTCTTCGATCTTCCATTTCGGTTATTTATTACTTATAGGTTATTTAACGGATATATCGGTATAATGAGTGCTGAACAATGTGTATCAATATTAAGTTACTAACAAACCGGTTGTGTTGTGTGTGCTTACGCCCTAACAAGCATGCGTTTGTAAGTTTGTTTTACACCGCCTCGCCGATCCGGCGCTGGCGAATTACCTGTTCTGTTGTGAGTTAACTATAATTTATGCTGAAATATTGGCTTTGTAATGTTATCGTTTACAATGTTATACCCTTGACAATTTTAAGGGCTATAAAGACTGACAGGCATTCTCTATACGACGTCTTCTGTTTATATAATACGTACCTAACACGCGATCGTTCTCTCTAAATGTCGTTGAAAGTATTTTAGTCCAAATGTGATATGTTTGAAAATGGAGATACGTTTCCGTGAAGCAATAACATTGTGATAAATAGTGATGAGGATTGTGTGGACGTTTAACAGATAAAACAAATAAAAAACTAATGTGAAATTAATATGTCAATTATGTATAACAACTGTGCGACCGGAGCTCACAACCGCCAGAGAATCTTGTATAGTATAATGTTGTGTGATACTTATTTTCATATATCTGTATTGTTGCTGTAACCTGGAGGATGTGAGACCGGTCTTACAGTGATAGGAGTTTTTTTTTCATTTTAAAATCAAAAATCTCAACAGCTAGCCCAACGCAGATGTGGTGTAGACAAGTTTCCCGTATTATTTATACCTTAAGTCTCATTACGCATAGAAATATTCACATAAATAGTGTAATGTCTACTTTCCAATAAGCTTGAAGGACCATTAAATTTATTGATTGTTGTCAAATTATGTGACTGGTGTATGTTAAATGTAAGTTTCAGCATAAATTATCTGATCGATATGATAATGGAGGAGTTGCCGGAATACTCATTGTGAAAAACATTAATTATTGTTGTATAGATGATAAATAATGTGACTTACGCAGGGATGGAAACTTAAATTATTAAAATTTTAACTGATATATTGGCTATGTAGTGAGTAGAATATTTTTTTACAAATAAATTATAGCAGCTAAATTGATCTGTTTTATTGATTATAGGGTTCCTCTACGTGTATGAGATGAATTGAATGATACTTTCAAACAACTCATTTATTAATAAATTAACAGTATTTTTACGAAGCAACGGGGCGAGCAAGCCGTTCCCCTAATAGTGATACGCTCGTCGATAATAATATGGCGCTTAAAGATGTAGTAACATAATCATAAAAATTTAACCAACTACGACATCCTTTGAACTTAAACATGCACCTACACTATTGTTTGGCGACAAAGATGGTCTGCTGAAATAAAAACCAAAGATCCACCACCATCAAAAACTTCCTACTTAATGTTCCAGTCGCAAATAAAAGCAATTAATAAATTTTAACGTTTATTTGTGTAAGAGTTAAGTGATAGTTATGATGGGTCGTTTCACGGCGTGTCGCACGCGGCGTCGTGTCTCGCGTGCTTTCTTCTCACCGACGGCGACACGGAACAGCTGTTCGCTCTGCGCCGCATCTACGTCGCGTCGCAGCCACTGCAGCGCGTGCACGTTGTATCCGACCATATCCTATTTAAACAACCGCGCCATAAAAGAATACATTTACAAATAAATAAAGATGAGTTGTAAAATATGTTTTCAATGCAGAATTTGACTACCTCCGTGACACAGTGCCTTAAGTCTTGCCTTCACACAAAACAAAGATTCCTGGTTCGATTCCAAAGTCACAATTTGTCACGTTTGGTTAGTTTCGTATTTTATATCTTCCTAACTTGTGAAAATATGAGAACTAGAATATTCTCATCACACGCTTTACCAGCAACGGCCTCATAGCGCATTATAAAAAAATCAGAAGGAAAGACGTGACGATGTTTTACGACGTAAAGGGTCCAAAAACATCTACTACTATTAATACCATTAGTACTAGCACCACTGTGTTTTCTTTGGTTATAGAGTTTATATCTTCTTTTCCAGTGGGTTGTCTGGAAGAAAGTATTTTTTAAGCAATAAGACCGACCATTGTACTTTTTTATTTAACTGGTGTTTTTTTATTTGTGTAATTGGTACACCAATAAACAATAGTAATAATAATTATATATTACCCTCAGTTCAGACAAGCGCATGGTCGCCTTGGCCTGTATCTGTATGATATGTTTAAGGTGCCGCCGGTCCGCCAGCAGCGGAGCGCGGTGCAGCTTGAGTAGGAACACGGCGGTACGGCAGAGCAGCTCTGTTTGGTCGCCGCGCTCCAACAATGTAGCCAGTATGCGAACCATTTCGCTAGCAGCGCTCAGAGGCAACAGCAAAAGTGCTTCCTCTAAATCGCTGAATGGGAATGAATAGTAAGGAAAATATCACTACTTTGTGTATCACTATAATATATATTTCGCTGTATTTCGGGCACTTCCCACCAACTCGCATTGGGCCAGCGTGGTGGGGAGTGGCCCAAATCCCCATATGAAACTAGAAACGACGGCCCCTGGTGCCACGTAATGCAAGCAGCACAGTGCCGATCGATGTGGGTGTCTTTGGGGAGGCCTATGTCCAGCAGTGGACGTCTATCGGCTGATGGTGGTGGTGTATAGAAAATCAACTACGCCAGGAGTTTTTTATTGAACAAAAAAAAGTTAGCTAACAAAATTCGCCTTTTTGTGGAGATACAATGCTATTAAAATTACTATAATAATGAGAATAAACGTTTTATTTCTCTAGACGACAAAGAAATTTGTGTTACAGTGAATATAACTGTTATTAGCATCACATTGTTATGGGTAGCCGTAGTTCTTACCATTAAGTGAACATTTCGCTCGTCTTATTGCTTCGTCATGTAAGAAAAAATTATGTTTTATAAATATTACCTCGAGCGTATTTTCCTTAATATTTCAAGCAGGAAATCTTCAGCGGTGTCGCAGTTGTAAGCAGCCATTAACAGAGGCAGCTGCACGCTTTGACCGCGCGTTTCGGACTTCTCTTTCTGATACTCCGCGCCAACCGACAGACACTCCAAAATCGAATCAGCCTGCAAAGATTAAAAAACGCTTCGATAAAATATTGTATTTATTCATACTACAGTCAACAAAATAATTCAATTATTGTTGATAATTCAAGCAATTCACAATTTGATATACCTGCCACTAAATTACTCATATAATTTATTGACATAAAAAAGTCTCCGCAATAATAGTTCATAGCTATCTGCCATTGTTTAGTGTGATTGGAGTAACCATTAAAAAACCGAGCGAAAAACTTCATTTGAAACTCACGGCTTTTTCAGCGCCAATGGTCTTTTTCGTAGGCATATTCAAACCTGGTAAACCCGGGACAGGCGTCTGAAAAAGAAAATGGTTAAATTATACCAACTATTTAACATGACAAATACGCAGAATGTTAAATTCTTTATTTATACTTTTATTTGATAACATGTATGGCCGTTTCTTCAAAAAAAAGATGCTCTCCAAATTAAAAAAAATAACGTACAGTATAACAAATATCCAGCATACCAAGGGAAGTTCTACCACCAATGAGATTATAAACAATCTTCTCCTCGTAGCTTTGTTCTAAATCAAAGAGGCATATTGTCGAAAAAAAAAATATTTCTTTTCTTTAATTGTTTAATTGCATTTTTATAGCAACATTTCGTGCGAAAAACCCATAAAAAAGCGGGATTTGTTTACCAATACGAAGACTCACGCAAAGATGATAAAAACTTAAAAGCTCCTTTAAAGATTTAGGTTATAATTATAAGATTTTTATATTGTGTAAACGAGCGGTTGTCCCATTTGATTATGACGTAGGACCACTCACGTGCTGTTCGCCGGTGGCGAGCCCTTCGTCCTGTTCGTCGGTGTCGCCGAGCACAAGCGGCTCATCGGTGCGGGTCACGAGTCGCAGCGCGCCGTCAGCGCCGCATGACACCGCGTGCAGCCCGCCCGCACCCGTGCACACACTCCAACATGCCCCCGCGTGGCCCTGTACAAAACACACACACACACACACATATAAAAGACACACAAACTACTTAGTTTGAAGTTTAATTCCAAGATTTTTGTTGTCTGAAACATTATATCAACTAAAGCTTCCGGAAAAAATATGTTGGAGTTAATTACGACATCTATATAGCAGTAAATTCACTTGAAATAAAGTAAAGAGAAAATTTTCCGATCTCCACTTGACCAGAGTAGTAGGATAACCTTCTGACAGAATTGAATAAGTTAATGACTTACATTCAAAGTTATAATATTATCATAAGAGTCTGCGTCCCACTGTTTGATCTTCCCGTCCTTCGCTGCGCTAAAGAAATAGTGCGTGCTCGGTATAAACTGCAGCGAGGTGACCGAGTCGTTGTGTGCGAATATCGACTTGTGGCAGTCGCCAAAGTCCATTCCCCAGATCTTGATATTCCGGTCGGCGGAGCCGGTCGCGATCAGTGTGGAATCGTAGCTGATGTCCAAACAGAGTACCGGCAACTTGTGCCCGTACAATGATAGGTAAAACTGAAAATCAATTTGAACTTGGTAACTCTTTATACATCATTATTGTTGTGATGTACAAATAATATGTAAAATATAATTGATATATCTACCTTGAACGTATCGAGGAAAAATATCTTCACAGTGGAGTCCATTAACGCAACTGCGATGAATTTGTTATTAGGACTTATTCTGACCGCGCAAACCGCCTCCTCAAGTTCCAGAGTTCTTGTATGAAGGATAGACAACACCTTAAAGTAAGTGAAATAAATCAAAATGCGATTATGAAATTATATAAATTATGAATTTATATATATATACAAGAAATTTGTGTGTTACAAATTAAATTGGTTTGAGAAATACCTTGGCTTTTGATTCGCCAGTTGGATCAGGGATGAGTTCGAATTGCCATAACTTCACAGACTTGTCTGCACCGCCGCTGTAGCAACCACGCTACAAAAGAAATATACACGATGATAATACGCCTGCCCATGAGAATGTGGAACTAGTTAAAGTGTTAACATAGGATCACGTCGATCACGTTGTTCCTGTTGTTTAAGACGTAAGATGAGACAGAATAAAATAAAAAAATAATGACGACAGATTTAGAATATGACGTTGGTAAATGCAAAATATGTGGCCCAAGTTTGATCCTGGGGATACTGAATTACAAGGGAAGCGGTTAGCCCAGCAGTCAGTGCAACAGAGGTAATAAACACAGCCAAAAATATTACTGCACCCACTAGATCAGGAATCAATCCGACGCTATTGCAAGAGGCAGTGTGCGCGGGCACTTGTTCGCTGATAACCGCGGCGGCCACATCTAGCAGCAGCAGGGTCCCATCAGCACATCCCACCAACGCGTGCCTGTCGCCCGGCAGGAAACACGCACTGCACGGCCGGCCGGACGGTAGAGGAATCGTGCGAATGCACGTTTGGCTCGTCCTATGCAGTTATATATAATATACTTAATGGCAGTATCAACAGTATCTTCTTCTTAAGATGGTATATTTCGTCCGGTCTCATGCGAGGCGGAACAATTGGGCGGCACTGGCAATGCCGGTCCACTCCAATAGTATAAGCTATATCTTTCACCACCGAGTTATAGATATATCTACGTAATATATGCTAAAATTGTTCCATATTTTATTGATTAATAATAATAATATAAAATGATTATAGTCTTTCTAGATTATACGAATAATAAACATACCGATTCCAAAGTTTTACAGAATCTGCTGATGCTGACAATATAGCTAAATTGTCGGAACTGATGGCGACGCATCGCGGTTCCTTCTGGTGTCCTGGTCGCGTTATTTGTTTTAAACAATTCACTGAAAAAAAATATGTATTTCATTAATACCTACAAAGTCGATAACAACATGGTAATAGTTCGGAAGATATAGATAATATCACATTGTGGTTTTGTCAAGTCTTGTTATCACAATAACTTTACTAGCTACATCAAAAGCCCTTCAATCCATAACATAGTAATGTTTGCACACTAGTATGTGGTGAGAAAAACAGAGGCCGCAACGAGTAGCTACGAAGGCGTTCTCTGGCAGCAGCGGCTCATCGTTAAAAACGTTTAAAATTCTAAATTAATTTAGCTTTTAGTTAAACACCTACAAAAAGAAAAAAAAACTATAAGTTCTATCTTTTTCCCTCTCACCTTCTCCCATCTCCTCCAGTTTTAAGCTGTGCATTTCAACAGTATTGTTCGCTAATGTGACGCCAATTCGCAACTCTCCAGTTGTCCCAAGTAATAAAGTGGAAGATTTAATTTTTGCAGTCAGCTTTACCGAGGTCAGTCGCCGCACCTCATCCGACAATGTCAACAATTCACTCACTTCTGTTACTCCGTCATCAACCTCTTTGTTTCCTTTAAGTTTACTGTCACAGTAAATAAATATTTATTATTTTGTATCTTTACTTTACGTACAGAAAATATAAATAAATAGGAAAATAAATGAAATTAACATAATAAATAAAAATATTATATAATTAGTGTAGTGGATACTAACGCAAGTTTCTTCTTCTGCTTTTTTACGCGTTTAGTCATCCTCGCTTTGGCCTCGTCATCCGAACAGAAGGCAAAAACCTCAAGCAATGAGTCTGTTCCAAAACAGGAAAGAACTGTTTGACCGGGATCTGTACAAAGACCTGCGACCCTTCCTTTACCACCACGTATTAATGTTCCTACTTGATGACATTGCAAGATCTGAAAGATATTTTTTTAATCACTGTCAAAATTAAATATCATCATCATCAGCCTTTCTCAATACACTGCTGGATGTATGCCTTTCCCTGTAGCCTTCCCCAATGTATTCTACCAGATACAGTCGTCAACTTTTCCCATCCACCCTCTTCCGACCGTTCTTATAATATCGTCGATCCATCTCGTAGAAGGGCGTACTACACCGCTGCGTTCTGTGCGCGACCTCGACTCTAAGACATTTCTCTCCCACGGGCCATCATTGACACGGCAGGCATTGCCGGCCCACTGCCTCTTCAGCTTTGAGATTTTTAGACCTACGTAGACAACTTTAGTTCCCCATAGAATTTCTTCATTCTGAATCTTGTCCCTTAGGAAAATGCCAAGCATAGCTCTCTCCATCTCTCGCCATACGATTTGGATCGGTGGAACAGCTCGATGGTCAAGTACTATGGCTCTGTGCTGTAGGTGAGAGTGATGAGGATGCACTGGTTTAAGACTTTTGTCTTCACACATTGGGGACTTTAGGATAAGAGAAAATGGTGGAATTTCCAAAACATATAATTAAATATAATTCTGAAGTATAATCAAAAATGGTAATAATATTTACGGAAGTATCTTCAGTGTTATCAGCCTCCTCAATTTTAACTATTTCCAATTGTTGTACAAGTTTGTCTTCTTCCTTCATTTTATCTGTCCAATTTAATTTCCACACTCGTAATTCCTGGTCCATGCTCCCCGTAACCAAATATCTCTCCTCTTTCAAAAGCACTGAAGACCATACCTATTTTATAAAGATATAAACATAAATTATTTGTAGCAAATTTTTCTTTTTTGACAGAGAGGTTGTTAGCACTATTTTATTAAAAAAAAATAATAATATAGTCATGTGCCAATTGAGTCTAGTTACTCCCAGAAATTATTTTAATAGCATCTGTTTACTTAGTGGAGAGTTGTACAACACTGCAGCAAAATCTGTAAAAGATTTGCAGCTCAGGAGCATGTGCTCCATACAAGCAGATAAGCACTGCATACCCTGGCTCCTTAAACATGTTAAAATAATAATCACTCAAATTACTCAAAAGATACACAATAATACTGAATGAAAAGAAAAGAGAGGAGAAGAGAAAACTATAATTACAATAAATTACAAGTTGTTTTTAACTATTTAATCTTACTGTGTTTTGGTTTGAAAGGCGCTGTAGATATTTGAATTATAGGGGTACCATATTATATATAAAAGTGATATTTATTAAACAATGTTTTTACTACATTGCATCTTGTTCCGGTTTGAAGGGCCTTGTAGCTGGTGTAATTACTGGGGTAACAAGACTTTATATGCTATGTCTAAAAGCAATGAGTATCATGTGGTGCTCTGTATATCATCTTAACTTGCTCCATGTTGTTATGAGCAGGCCTATCACTTAACTTCAGGTGAACATCCCCGTTGTCTCATTGTGTAATTTATCTGCTGAAATGGTTGATTATTACTAAACTAAAAACTTTTTTCTTTATTTCCAATTTTCCCTGATATTATTATTCAGGACTTTTTTACATTATCCTATTATTTACATCATTTTTACACAACATTTATTTGCAACATATTCACTATAATTATTTATTTATATATTATATATTAAATTGCTAAATTGGGAAGTTTATTTTTGAGTACAGATTAGTACAGATATTTCGAAAGTAGTTTGAATACCCTGCCTAAAATCTTTGTGCATGTCTCTATGGCAAGTGAAACCTTTATGACTAACTGTATAATTCTACATTTTGCAGGTAAAGCAAATGTTAAAATACCAAAAATACATCTGATTATATATTTCTTTTTTTAAAATAAATCTGTTTTAATAATATTGTGAAAACTTACTTCCATTTGATGACCACCCAGTGTTTTAAAGCAGTGCTTTGTCTCAATATCCCAAAACTTTACAAATGTGTCCTTGGAAGAGCTCACTACACAATTTCTGCTATTAATGAAGAGAACACTTGTAATTGCACCTTTGTGTCCACTGAATCTAGCCACTCCAGTCTCTGACACCACATCCCAGAGTATAACTTCTGTGTCCTTACACAAAATAATAAAAAAATATTTACCTCATTATTGCTAAATGGTGATATTACAAGGATGAATACAAATTAAAACTTTTTATTAAACATTGCAAAAGTAAAACTCGTGTTTTTTCTAAAATAAAGTTCTGTTACAGATAAGGAGCAAGAACACAAATCTCAAAATTGCCACAGTTCTATAAGTTAAAAATTAATATTTTGTAACAGGTGCGAAAAATTATCAAATGTGAAAATAATTTTAGATAAATGTTTACATTAAAAAATAATCAACTGTAAAAGAACTCCAAAGTTTAGTTTTACACTTGAACCATTTTCATTATAAGTAGTCAAAACCAATACCTTAGCTCCAGACACAATTCTGTGTCCTTGTTCATCATATTGCAAACATGTGATTGCAGACTTGTGTCCAGCAAAGACACAAACAAGTTCATTATTTGTCAAGTCAAATACATTAACATTGCCATCAACATAGCCCACAGCCACGTGGTTGCCTGTGGGGCTTGCTGTTATTTGAGAAACAACTACATTTTCTCCTGGAATGACCTGAGCCTAGAATTAAGAATAATAATAAAATTTTTAATTAACAAAGTTTGTAATAATGTAATATATACAATTACTCTTATAAGTACGATAGACGGATGGTAACCTAGGATTTGGTGCAACAGAGCAAAATTCTAAATAGGTAAAATTATATAGCACCTTTCCTTTCCGATAAGCATTGTTTTCTCACAATTAGACACACAACTTTGAAAGCTGCTGTAATTAATGAAATTACTAACATAAGTCATCCCATTCTTTTACCTTTCTAATCATTGAGTAGAATATATGTTTCATATATCTCATACCTTTTCTCCTAATCTCATATCCCAAATAATAACATGTTCACATGCTCCTACTGCTATATATCTTCCACTAACTCCATTTAATGATACATGAGTACAATTACAATCTGCACTTGCTATTATATTGAAGGTACCACTTGGAGCATAACGTAAATATTGCTTCGTAAGACCCATTGTCACAATAAAACTAAAATAACCAAAAAACTATCATGCTAAAACACGGCACATTGTTTTGAAATTGAATGCAAGATGTCAATGTCATTTTCATTTTGATATATCGTTTTTGGTGCAAAAAGCATAATGCAGATTAAAAAATTGATGATAAGTATATATAACAATATAACTTAGTAACATAGTTTATAAAACTAAATAATGTGATATTTAATATAAAATATGTGAATATCACATTGTTATTTATATTTCATTTGAAACGCTGTGTTAAATTTTCTTCCAAATTGGTCTTTGTTTTATCTCTATCTGTAACAATATAGTGTTTCTTTCATTTTTCATTGATGTCTATCGTCAAAACGTTTCAGTACAATAGTTTTCTTTAATTATTTTCAGCACTCGACTATTACTACTCTTTAAAACTGTTTTTGCCGTCGGACATATCTATATCTCTATATATTTTATTGGATTATTATTTTATAACGTATTAACTTAATTGACCTATAGTTCAAGACTGCCATCAGGTTATTATGTTACTCAACAAAACCAGGTTTATTGTTTTTCTTCTTGATCTCTCGTGATAGCCATTGTCCTGTCCTGATTTTAAATTCTATACATAATTTATATTTGATTGTAATTACATATGCTATCGCTGTTTCTTAGATTGGTCGGATTTACAAATCATTCTCGAAAGAGCAATATGGAGAGCAATTCAACGTCGGACATTGTTATATTAAGCGGTAATTCGCATCCAGAACTAGCGGATCTGATAGCTGAGTAATTAAAATTTTAACAACTAGCTGTGTTATTTTAACTTTTTATATAAATTAACTATTTATTGTTTGTGTAATCAATAGCCGTCTTGGAGTACGAAAGGGAGGATGTTCAGTTTATCATAAAACTAATAGGGAGACTATGGTGGAAATTGCAGACTCCATTAGAGGAAAAAATATTTACATTGTACAAACCGGAACAAAGTAAGTATATTTGGTTCATCTACTTTATACACTTAAAATTTGTGCATTTTATTTAGCATTATGTTATATTTACAAATAATAAATTTCAGGAAATAATTGGTAAACTATATCTAATGATCATTCCTCTTGAATGTAATAAATTTTTCATTTAAATTAAAATGTTGCTTAATTGATCCTTGCAGAAGGATGTTTCTGCACAATAAAAAAGAACTTTTATTTTCTTAATTTTACAGAAGATATACCATTTATATACATAAATGATCACAAGGTTAGATAGAATACATATTCATAATGTGTTTTTGGAAAAGTTTTTGAATAGACACTAAATGCTGTTTTCTTTTTATGAAACATATTAATTTAGAGTTCCTAACAGTTCAACAAATATATTTTTTTAAGGGATAAATTTTTAAAAACAAAGATATTAAGAGTTTCACATTTTCATAAGAGTGGGCAATCAATAATAAAGTAATAATCATTATCAATATGCTTGTCACAACATATTATAATGAGTTAAAACTTTTTCATTTGTAACCATGAAAATGTTTAATGGTGTTTAGTTTCAAACATAATTCAGTGAATGTTCATTGTTTCCTCATATAAATTACAGGGATGTAAACAATAATATAATGGAACTTTTAATAATGGCTTATGCATGTAAAACATCATCAGCACGATCCATTGTAGGGGTGATTCCATACTTACCATACAGCAAACAGTGTAAAATGAGGAAACGTGGGTGCATAGTCACAAAACTTTTAGCACAGATGATGTGCAAATCTGGGTTAACACATATCATAACAATGGATTTGCATCAAAAGGAAATACAGGGATTCTATGATTGTCCAGTTGATAATCTAAGAGCTTCTCCATTTTTATTGCAGTACATTCAAGAAAGTGTAAGTAACCATTAGACTTATTATGTCAGTTTATTATTAAAAATCAATGGTGTGATAATATTACTGTTCTCAACTGTGTTGTATTTAGTACTGGTGGTAGGTCTCTATTGTTGCTCATATATCTTCTGCCAAACATACAGTGTTTCGGTTTGAAGGGAGTCATTATTATTGAAATGACTAGGGTAATGAAACTTAAATATCACATATCTCTAGGGAGCAAGCGCAATGTAGTGTAGTGTATTACATTTTAACTAGCACCACACTATGTGTAGGTGTATTACTCATCATTAGGTGAATGCCTCACTTATTTCGTTGCTTTGTTGTAAAATACTTTGTTAATGAGACTACAAAAGTTAAGTATCAATGACATCTGTGGAGATAGGATGTTATGTATAACCAATATATATATAAGTATCTAAAATACTTAGTTTAGTCCTAAAGCATTACACAATATTCTATCTTTTTCTTTTAAAAATGCCTCCAACTAGTGAAGGTTGGAGATCAGCCTGATATATATATAGTCTTTTCTGTCTCTGGTTTTATATCTTTTTACAAATTACCAAAAAAAGCTGATAACCCTCTGTAAAATTTAGACAAGTCATAATCGGAGCACAGAATAAATATAAAATACCTGCAATAATTTGTATATGAATCTTTTGTTATGCTGACCAAGTTAACAAATATTAACAAGATGATTGCTTTGGGTGGACATATTTCGTAAGACATCTTATTTAATAAATACTGAAGTTTGTAATCTGCATTTTATACAGATACCAGATTATCGTAATTCTGTGATTGTGGCACGTAACCCAGGCTCTGCAAAGAAAGCAACTTCATACGCTGAGCGGTTGCGTCTTGGGATTGCTGTAATACATGGAGAACAGAAGGAAGCCGAAAGTGACGAAGTCGACGGCAGGTATTCCCCGCCCTGCATTCCAAGGTATGTCTATGAATTTTATCTTTAAACAAATACTTCATAACAATGCTATTTTTGTTATTGTATTCCTAGAATACTTGAATGTTTGTTTATAAGAAGTTTGTTTATCATTATTCCAAGTATTGCAATGCATGTTACGCAAAGTATACTACACTCATAAATAATAATTTTGCCAACATTGTTGTTTAAATTATTACAGGCCCAAATTAATATTATATATTTTAGATCTGTTTATTCTGTATTATTTATATTTTTGTATGTATATGATTTTTTTAAAAAAATTGTCATTTATTACTTCAGCCTTTCTTCTTTTTTGTCGTAACCTCATGACTGAGGGACATGACTATGGTGCGTTGCCCTGGCCACCATTTTTTTCCAGACATTTCTGTCTTGCGCCATTTGGATGGATGATTGTAGGGTAGCTCCCATAGCGTCCTGAGTTGTGCGTATCCATCTTGTAGGATACCGCTTTCTCACTCTCTTTCCTTCCACACAACCAGTAATAATCAGTCTTTCCAGACTGTCTGGGTCTCGCCTGACCGTGTGTCCGAAGAATTTGAGGACTCTCTGCCTACAGATTGTTGAGAGCTGTGTTGTTATGTTCAACTGTTTGAGGATTGACTCGTTTGTGCGACGTTCCGTCACAACATCCTCAGCATTCTGCGCCAGCACCACATTTCGAACGCGTCAATCCTCGATCTCACTCTCGCTTCAGCCTTTATCATCTAGGAATTAAGGCTGCGCTCTTTAGCATGTATGGAATAGTATTTATTTGCTATTCCATACATGTTTAACAATATATTATATTATGGTAACTACTTTGTTGTACTGCATTTTAAATTCTAAAGTTAATTTTGGAGTATCATGTTTATTAAAACTGATGATGTTAAAGTTATAGAAAGATTTTTTGTTGTATTATACATTCATCATCATCATTATCATCATCAGCTGATAGACAACCACTGCTGGATATAGGTCTCCCCTAAAGATCTCCATGTTGATCGGTCCCACATTGCTGTATTACATATTGCTCTATGCTAATTCACATAAAATTCAAATAGACAATATAATTTGATTTACAGTATTTGAATAAACAAAATTATTTGGTAGTGTTCTTAAATTTATTAGAACTGATATGGACATTCAATATTATATTATAATTGTCTTGCTCATGATTGTTTTTGGTTAATGTATCAATCATATTTATACTTACAACAATTAGACATTCATTTATCATTCTACAATAAGAGCAATTTCAAAAAAAATATTATTCAAATCATATTCAATAAAACTCTTCTATATGAAGTTGGAGATTTATATAGATGAAAAATTTGATCTCATTTTTAGTGTTGACAGATCCCGAACAATGGATGTATCTGTAGGTGTACCAGTGCATCCCGCTAAGGAGAAGCCACCAATAAATGTTGTTGGAGATGTTGGTGGGAGAATAGCTATCATGGTTGTAAGTGACATTATTTATTACCTCTTAATAAAAATTATTTATAAATTAGTCAATAGTTATACATTGTTAATTTCTTTAATAATTAGAAACCTACTCTGCATTTTAATTGTTTGTAGTCTTCTTTATTTAGTGGTTTTCAATCAGAGTTTATTGGATAAACTGAATAATCAATAACAAACAAGTTGTTAATAATTTCCTATTTTTTTTTTAATATTACAGTATTTTATTTACTTCCAGGATGATATGATTGATGATGTGCAATCCTTTGTTGCTGCTGCAGAAGTTTTGAAGGAATGTGGTGCTTACAAAATATATGTGCTTGCCACCCACGGATTACTCTCATCTGATGCTCCACGTCTTATTGAAGATTCACCTATAGATGAAGTTGTAGTTACGAACACTGTTCCACATGAACTTCAGAAAATGCAATGTAACAAAATTAAAACGATTGATATTTCGGTACTGCTAAGCGAGGCGATCAGACGTATTCATAATAAAGAATCTATGTCTTATCTATTTAAAAATGTTACACTCGAGGATTAATTTTGTCCATACTTGTAAATGTGAAATTTAGTAAGCAACATCCATATAGATTATTTAAAACTTTGTGTGTAAAATCTGATTAATATGAAAAAGTTAGTATTTTTGAAACAATATTTTATAGTATAATAATACAGTAAATACGTATTTCCAAGATGATATAAGCCTTAAGGATCAAATTGTTATAAGAATAAAAGAAAAACTATGCATGTTAATTCTTAATTTTATAATTTAACACCTTCTATTTACCACAGTTAAAAATTAGGTTAATGTACCACTATGTAAGGTTTATTTTAAGTTTATGTAACTTTTATGTTCTTTTAATTATAGTTTTGTGTCAAATTGAATACAATACTAGAGTTAAAACAACAGCTGAATTAAAAAAATTAATGTCTGTGTGACTAATTTCTTCTTCATATTGATATTGTTATGTAAAAATATTAAGGATAGTTATGAAATATTTCCAAAGCTTTTTAAATGTGTATACTCTTTTAAAATTGTATAGAAGTAGAAATAAAAACTATAAAAAACACTACATTATGCTTGTTTTACTTATATTTTAGACATATTCCATTACAAAATTTTGAACTTTGAAATGAACATTTAATTTTTCTGTCATCTAAGTAGAGACTTATAGAACACTACAGCCAAGTCATATTATGTAAATATTACCATTCGAAACTTCGTTGTAATTAAGAATGGATTTACTTTTGAGGTGTAAATTCCCAGGAGTAAATAATATAACCACGAATCGCACATGATAAATATTAAATCTCGTAGATTGAGAACTTCTAATAATTTAGATTCTGTTATTTTATACTAATCATTACATGAAATAATATTTATCTAATCTAATGCAAGAATATCGTACATAGTTACAATATTTACTATTTTTGTTTTAATTTTGAAAGTAGGATTTACTGGTTACACTGTTCTCGTTCTGTCAGATTGTATATTATGATGTTTCAAGACGTTAACTCCATCTGTGTGCTGTTTATAGTTCTGGGTTTTAATTAATAAATAAGCGATTTTGTATTATATTACATAACATAAATTGTTTATAAAAATATTGTTATTATAAATTTCTAAACTAAATAGTATTTATTTTCATAGTAAATAAATAATCCAATTTAACCTAAAACCCAAGCAAAATAATTGAGGTTTAATTTTTACAATGGTACATTTAAAGAATTTTGGCCGTATAAGCCACAAAAAATGGAGTCACTTATGTGCACGGTTATATAGTAGTAGAAACATACTTAAACTGAATGAGCGTGGAATGTATCAAGATATGTTTCCTAATACAGCAGCGTAAGTTTTCACCACTAATAAAAGTAGTCATAAAAATCTCATCGACATCGGCGATCTTTTTATTAAAAAAATATATTTTCAGAACTAATATTGTGAACTTATTAAATAAATGCCCACAGTGTGTTTATGCTGGTTTCGATCCCACAGCTGATAGTCTTCATGTTGGGAATCTTCTTGTTATTATTAACTTACTACATTGGCAAAGAGGAGGTCATAATGTTATAGCATTGGTAAGAAAGTCGTAAAAATTACTTTTTATTTTTGCTTTCATTTAATTTATATTTATCAATTATTAGAAGAATTTTTAGCTAGGTGGAGCAACAGGACACATTGGAGATCCAAGTGGAAGAAGTACAGATCGTGTAGCATTGTCAAGTAATGTTATAGCAGAAAATATTGAAGGCATAAAAAATAACCTTGAAGTTGTATTTGCAAATCATAAGAAATATATTTGGACCAAACATGAAGACCAATTGAAACCTCTAAGGTAACTTAAAATAAAAATATTACAATAATAAAAAGCAAAAAATATTATCTCTATCATGTTTCATCTGCTATAACATTTTAGTAAATTCTATGAGTTTTTGAGTTTAGTGTAGGTTATCTAGTGTGTTATATTTTCATTTTAATCAATTGAAAAATTTTACAGAGTTGTTAATAATGAAAGTTGGTACAAGGAGATCAATTCAATACAATTTGTCAGTGAGATAGGACGTAATTTTAGGATGGGTACTATGTTGTTAAAACAAAGTGTAAAAAACAGAATTAATTCAGAAATAGGAATGAGCTTCACAGAGTTTGCTTACCAGATATTTCAGTCATATGATTGGCTGCACTTGTTAAAGGAATACAATTGTAAATTTCAGGTAATGCTTCATAACATCTACAAACATTTAATGTTTTTCATAATATTTTGTAAAAGGATTACTATGTTCACTATATCATTTGCTTTTATTTATGCTTGTCTTCCTTAGCTCATTACTCCAGTAATTTCAATAGCAACACCCTTTACACTGAAATTAAATTGTTTGCAACCTACAGTTTGGTGACAGAAGTAAGCTCTACTGTAATATTTTCCTAGACTGACTAGTTACAGAGACACCAATAATATGAATATTTACTGTTTACCTATTTCATCAAATACAAATATATTTTTTTTTATATCAAACAAGTTTCCAACAAATATCGTTTTTATATTTTGTAGATTGGAGGAAGTGACCAAATGGGTAATATTTCTGCTGGACATGAACTCATTAGTAGAGTGTTAAAGGAGGATGTTTATGGTGAGAAAATTTTTCTTATTTTTTATTGAGTGATGGTAATATCTGTAGATTTTATATGTTTAAGGACTGCTATATCATCGTATGTAAATGTTATAAAATCCCCATGTTTTCTTTTAGTATTTGAATGACCTATATATGAATATACCAATTGTATAACTATTAAACTCATGTTCAGGTTTGACATTACCATTAGTAACTACAGAAGAAGGTGATAAATTTGGAAAGTCAGCAGGAAATGCTCTATGGTTAGATGCAAAGAAAACTAGCCCATATGCTTTATATCAGTATTTCATCAGAGCAAAGGACTCTGATGTGGAAAGGTTACTGAAGATGTTTACTTTCTATACATTGGGTGAAATAAAAGACATAATGTTTAAACATAAAGAACACCCAGAGCAAAGGTATCCACAAATGTGCTTAGCCGAGCAATTAACTACATTAGTCCATGGAGGTAAAGTGAAGTTACAATTTTTGTTTATAATTATATGAAAAAACTTGTGCTATTGTAATATTTAAGTGCTACTGAAGTACAATGGCAAATCCTGCATAGTAACAAAGATTAATCTGTTTTGATTCTGGAACTAAGTATTAGAGTTTAATAAATGGCAGGCTATTTTTAAACCCATTTAGTGAGCTACCATTCTAATAACGTAAATCTTCCATTATAAAAATATTACTGTATTGTGTCCGAGTCCCAATGTATTATGGTCGAGTAGGCATGCTTCACTATACAGGGAGTTATTCTGACATATTAAAATCTAGCAGTGCATAACAAACCAAAAATTGACTTTTCATTGTTCAAATATTTATTTCTTACAAATACATATACTGTTCATAGTTGTAAATGAACTTTTATTTTATAGAGGAGGGGCTTGCGCGAGCGCGCCATGCAACTCGAGCAATATACAGTAAAGATGTAAAATCGCTTACATCATTAAGCACATCGGATTTAGAGCAAGTCTTTGAGGGTGCGCCCGTTATGAAGTTACTATTGTCACCTGGTATCACTGTTTTGAAACTGGGAATGATGGCAAAGTGTTTTCCTACTGAGAGTAAGTAATTTTTTCGTTCAACATTTCTTAAATGTTTATTAATTTAGGGGCATGCACTGCATACTTTGCCCCATTAACCTATATACATAATAATCTCTCAAGTTACTTGGTTAGGTATGCAACTATGCTTTGACTCTTGCTAAATCGACTACATTGTATAGATAAGCAATTTCAGAGGTGGCTTGTATAACCTACCCAAATTTTCAATGCATTCTCTATCCTGATTATTAAATTTTTTTATATGACCATCTAGGATAGTTGCAACCAGTAATATGCAAACTTTTTTGTTCTTGTTTTAAGAGAGTTGTAGCCCATAATATTAGGTCCTTACTTATGAAATTACTGTTTTGTCGTACTGACCATATTGATCTGAAATCCTTAAGTATTCCAAATTCAGATTTATAAATTCATTTAGCCGGTACATTTCGGTTTTGAAAACAGTCATTCGTTTTTTCCTCTTTATTTTTTCTTTGGCGTCGCGTATTACCGCACTATCGAAAACATGAAATATCGTTATATTTATGAGTTCTACCGTCGCACCAGTTCTGCTGAAACAGCTCGAAGTTTTAATGACGTATAAGGCGCTGGTGTCGTAAATGAAAGCACGGTACGTTTTTGGTTTCAACGTTTTCGTTCTGGAAATTTCGACCTTCAGAACCAACCCCGTGGACAGCTGGAGACGAAAGACGAAAATGAAGAATTTAAGGCTATTTTGCAAGCGGATCTATCACAAAGCACTTCATAGATAGCTGCAGGCGTCGGGGTTCGTGACAAAACTGTATTAATCCACTTGAAGCAAATCGGGAAAGTAAAAAAACTTGAACGATGGGTACCTCATGAATTGAGTGAATCGATCTTGCAAACACGCGTCGACTGCTGTGTTACTTTGCTCAACCGACACAATAATGAAGGGATTTTAAATCGAATCATTACTTGTGATGAAAAGTGGATACTGTGTCATAATCCGAAACGCTCGTCGCAATGGCTGAACCCTGGAGACAGCCAAATCATTCCCTAAACGAAAATTGACTCGGAAAAATTTACTTGAATGTTTGGTGGATTAGCGCTAGCGTCGTTCACTACAGCTTTCTAAAATCTGGCCATACGATTACGGCAGATATCTACTGACAGCAACTACAAACCATGAAGGAAGAACTAGCTGCTAAACAACTTAAATTGGTCAATCGCTCTAGGCCACTGCTGCTTCACGATAACGCAAAACCACACTGCACTACAAACAACCACTAAGTTAGATAAGCTACAATTGGAATGTCTGCGACATCCATCGTACTCCTCGAACCTTGCCTCAACAGATTACCATTTTTTCCGAAATTTGAGCAACTTTTTACAAAGAAAATAATTCAACTCTGATGCGGCAATCCAAACCGCCTTCAAAGAGTTTATTGGTTCTCGCCCCCATGGTTTTTTTGGTAAAGGCATCAATGAACTACCTACCAGACGGCGAAAGTGCATAGATAACAACGGTGCATATTTTGAATATTTAAATATATTTTTCAAAAAAAAATTGACTTTCTGTTCCTCCCGTACAAAACCCCAATTTCATATGTAAGGACCTAATATTATCGGAGTTATGAGACTTAACTTCTAACTCAAAGTGATTGTTGCTATGTGGCTTCTATCTTTATTATCCTTAATAACGCTCACTTATTTTTGGACAGGCGTATCTCTTACCATTATGATCGCTATGCTTGACACCTGGCTTTGTAGAATATAATTGTTTAACATAAAACGTACAGACAGTAGTACAGTTTTATAAAATAATAAATTACTGTAATACTAACAGTGTGACTCTGCATTTTAACCTATTATTATTCACTTCTGAATATGGCCCCCTTAAATTGATACTTAATATTATTTAAATTGTAATGTTAAAATTGCCAAACAGGTTTTAGTAAAATTAAATAATGTTTACATTCTTTACCGTTTTTTTACAGTGGATGCCATGAGAATTATTGATGCAGGTGGTTTTTACATAAATCACCAGAGAATAAAAAATATAAATGAAGTTATCACGGAGTCTGCACACATTCTTCCAAACCTCATATCCCTTTTGAGAGTTGGTAAAAGGAACTACTATATTGTTAAATGGCAAACATAATATTACTATTTCCTTATCATCAATTACAAATAGACATCCAATGCACATAGGCCACTCGAACCATCTCCACACCGATCTTTTATGGAAAGAGGACCTAGCAGTATATTGTCTAATGGTATGCCGCCGCAACTGGAACACATTACCACTCCATTAGCTGTCAGTTCTTTCACAGATCTCTTAATTTCTGATAACCACAAACTAAGACGAAATAAAAAACATTTATTCAGAATATAATTGTTATTATTACTTACAACAGAAGCTTGTATACTTGCAGTATATAATTAATAAAATGCGTATCACATGAACATTGTAAACACTACCGTAACAGTATAAATCCACTAGAGCAATATTCACGGAAATAGCCGGATAAAATAATAAAATAAAAATAACCGATGCACTGTCAAGTTGTAAAATATCATAAAAATATGGCTGCTCATATAATACAACTCGTTACGTGTTTGTGCATACTTGTGTAAGCATTCTTCCTAATATCACAAGGAATTATTCATTAACTTTACTATATTGTACAAAAATCTCAGCGTAATTCAATGAATGCAAAGCCTGGACGCGTGTGATATGTCTTTTCAGAATTATCTCTTTTCAATCGTCATCGTTAAGGTGGAACCGACGGTTAGGTGTACGTCGCGAGAAGCTGTATGGCGTGAGCAGTGTAAGTCAATCGGAAGACGCCCACAGCTGAGCATAGGCCTTCATCAAGAATGTCCTTCAATCGTTCTAACATTGCATCCAGCGCTTCACGCGACCTTCACCAGATCATCGGTCCACCTTGTGGGGAGGGGTGAGGTGTTTGCCAACAATTCATTTTTACATTACAATGGGTAAACACAAGTTTACCACAGAATATTCCTATTTAATAGAGACCTCATTATTTTTTAAAATATAAGATTTAAAAAATAATTGACTCATTGCAAAAAAATATATATGATGCTTTACATTTTCTATTTGCTCTACTAATACTTTAAAATCAGCGGATATCCTATGTTTTATTTGTAAATAGAGGGCGTCAGTCTGCGATTTTTAAAATCGTTTACTTACTTTTAGCAGTAGAAAGCTGCAGCACTGTACTGCATTGCATTCATCCCTATGTCTACTATAAACACTATAGCGCTCTTGTGTTCTTTAGTTATGCGTGCATTCACTTCAGTTCACAACAGTCGTATAAATAGTTTAGGCGTAAAATTCTATAAAATAATGAAATATATTGCATTGATGACCCCAAATGTTAGAAGCGTGTTGCTTTTAATTAGAGCTGGTTATATTGTAGTCAATTCCATTCGCAATTATGAACGATCCTATAATGAATGCGCGCTACTTATACGACAAACGCAAACCGTGGTCGTCAGACGGTAAAGTTATGGGACGGGCGGGACTAGAGGTCTGTACTCTCGTTCACTGCTGGCGTGGCCACCGGCGGCGGTGGCGCCGGTACCATTGGCCGCGGTGGCCGCGCTCGGGGCGACAGTGGCGTTTCCGTTATACTGCCCTCCGATTGCGACAACTGGCGACTAGCGCCTAGACTCTTCGGCTCGTCCAACTCGGCGTCTTTGCCACCGGAGCTGTGAGTTCGTTGGACCGTATTCCTGGGCGGTTCCTCCGTCTCGGTGGGTGCTCCAACCTGTATAACCGTTGGATGTTGTTTGTCCACCGTGTAAATGTGCGTTCGCTCTAAAACGGTCGGCGCGATGTCTGGGTTATCGGCGGAAGTACGAGCGCGGAAGCTTTGCGGCCGCAAGGTCGCCGGGCGCTCCGGTACGGCTGGTTTGTGACGCAATTGTACGTCGCCGTTGTCCGACTCGACGGCAACTGCGAGGATGGTTCTAGGTGCCGCGACTGGACGGGGCGGCGGTTGCCCCGTTGGTTTTGTTGTTATTTGCACTCTGGAGGGGAGAATTTTGCTTTCCGCCCCTAAAGAAGCCGGGCCGCTATTCCCATCACCTATTACTTTCATTCTGCCGACTATACCTGTAGTCGCCGTTACGTTTTTAACGATTAATGTCGACGACTCTTTTTCTCGGTTTTCTAGAGCTTTTAAACTGTCAAATTTATCCTTCTCCAGCTCCAAGCTTTGTCGCCGAAGGTCTGTTAAATTTTCGCGGCTGCAGCTTTTAGCTGCTTCCTCCTTTAATGCTTTACTTTGACGATACGTCGACCTGTTAATTGTTTGCACTCCTGTGATGACTTTGCCCGTGTCCGAAATTACAGGGCGAGGAGGTTTCGCTGGTTTTTCATTTTCTTGCTTAGCAGGCGGCTGTTCTCTCGCGGCGTCGGTCACTTGTGTTTGTGCCTCCACTTTTTGTTTTGCTTTGTCGGGTGTGAAATTAGGTGGCACGGGAGCTTTATTTTTCCGCCTCATAGTTGGCTTGGGACTTCCGTGTGGTGGACTAGATTGGTCAGACAGGGAACTATTGGATTGAGCTTTCTTTATATCGCTATCTAATAATATTAAGCTAGTGTCATGACTATTGCTCCGGGAGTGCCGTCCGGGGCCCTCCGCTTCTTTTTGTTGGGCGTGGTTGTAATCGAACATGGACTTGCTCATCGAATTGTAGTCACCGTTCGATGTCTCCTGACTGAGCGCTGCGGTTTGATTATAGCCATGGACGAAATTCGGAGTGAAGCCGTACTCACACTGGTCCGGCAGCAGATCCTCTTTGGTGAATGTGACGAAGAAATTAATTTCGTCTTGGAAAAACCAATCCGCGTGCTTTATGAGCAACTCTACCACGCAGTTGACTGCGCTGGTGATGTACATGTCGAGGGTACTCTCGTTTGCGGCCCATAGTAGGTTCGGCGCTATAACTATGGCCAAGTTAGATGGAGTCATTTTGTTTGTGCTTTGATTTTGTGTCAAAGCAGACAAAAATTTTATTAAATATCTAAGGTTTTGGTAGTTGGCCGGCGGCAAAAGGTGGATTGCGTCCCAAACAGCGTTCAAGCGTGGCTGCTCCGCCGGCAGCCGCGACGCGTTGATGAAGTTTTCATAAAGACGATAGGTTAATAGAGGCTCCGGTAATTCGCGCAGGTAGGACTTTAGTACTGAAGCGACTACATGCATATCTCTGTAGTCGCGTGGAAGCGGGACGGTGAACAGCCCGGCATCTAAAGACAACTTCATTCTTCTTACTTTTGATAGGCCTGAAAAACAACTTATTTTTGAACCGAGGAACATACAAGATAATTTTTAAGTGGTAATTTAAAATAGTATAAATTCACTCACCACCGGCAATTCGAAAGAGACCTTCCTCGTTGAGTGCAAGTTCATGCAGTGTGCACACACACAGTTCTAAGGGGAAAGCTATCGTCCGTCCAGTGACACGAAGATGTTCCTCTAGTGGATATCCGAATACAGGTTTCACGGAACTATCATCTACAAGAAAAATAAAAATTAAGAAAAAGAAGGTAATGTATATCTCCTAGTTGTTTTTTCATTCAACGATGCAACGAGATTACCGGGACAGTCCTGATGGTAAGTGATACGCCCTCCCATGACAACTTGGCGCTAGTTAGGATGATATATACTGCAACACATAGCACTCGTTGCTCGAGACATAAGACGTTGAGTCGCCTTACAACAATAATTAAACTAGCTACGGCGCCATTCAAACCGAAACACAGCAGTGTTTAGACTACAATTTGGCAGCTGAAATAGGTTCTGCAGTGGTAACTACCTAGACGGTCTTTGGCAATAAAAACCCGCTACCAGTACATAGTTTATATTAACAAACATTCTTTACAATACTTTTAATATATAATTTAATTTATCTGTTGGTAATCAATACATTATTAAATAAATAAATAAACTGCCCCACTATTGTTACCGCTCCTTCATATATAAGGAAAATAGTCAAGCCTATTTATTAACGTTGACATAATGCTGTTTAGTAGTCGTCTCATATCTACGAAAACTCTTATTCTTGAAATATGTAGGTATCCTAACGATGTTTCTCTTCACCGGCTGTTCTTCGTGGCATTAAATTCTAATGTTACACGAGGACAAAAGTGACGTATTGTGATGACCACACGACCCCAGACATGATTGTTATAAACTGCGCTACATTTGTAAGATGAAGTTTGAAATTAATAAAAGTAATTGAAGACTTTGTTAGTAGAATTAGACTGCTCTACGTCACTTATATTTGATTGCTTAATAGTGCGTCTTGAATAATTAACATCTTTCACGATTGAATTTGTGTAAACCTTTCAGGGCTTTATATTGTGTATGGAATTTATAGTAATAGAGTTTTTTAAAAACCGGTTTATTAATTACCATCCCTATATTATAACTGCCTGCCTGCCTCGTATGTTGACTTCCGAAAAACATCATTGTAACGTTTCGTATGTCAACAGACGCGAGCCGTCGTACTCTAGGTAAGAGCGTTTTACTATTTACAAAGTCAAATGTTAGCTCAGCCAAAAATCTTATAAGTGATTTCTAATAGGCGGACTATGGACAATCAAAATGCATTTACTGGTTTTTTATAATTCTTAAAAAAAAACACTACCATATTTCTGACAAAACAGTTAATCTTTATCATATTTGCAAGTGATTAATTTTATAAATACCAAACACATAATGATGATAAACATTTTTAAGGGCAATGGATATTTGTCATATATTATTGACAAGATAACACTATCATTAACTGTCTATTAATGTTCATATCAAATAGCCAAAGGAATTTGAATCCTATACAATGCAATGATAAAACCATTATTCCAGTGACCACAATCAATTAGTTGGAAACAAATAGTGACAAATAAACAAAGATACAATTATAGGAATTATTCTATTTACTAACTAAAACTTAAATAACATTTATAATACTAATAGACTTCCTAAAATAAAGATGGTTTGTAATAGTGTTCATATTTAAATAAATACATAAAAATATCAAAATATACTTTTGTAGTTAAATTAAACAATCGCCTACATAGTACACAAAGCAATGGAATATCAGATATATTATAATAATACCAAAATATGTTAGTCTATCTTTTCTTTCTGGTTATTTACTGAAACAGTCGATTCAATTTCAACTAGATTGTTAGAAGCAGAAAAATGATACCTACTAATTGATAAAATGATTTTGAAAGCTAGAATATATAGATCAATTTATAGTGTTTGATTTAAAATATTAGGGTATTAGCTAGACAGGCTCAGGCAGACTTAGAAAAAATCTTACCAACTCCATAACATATAGACCTTGTATTGAACTAAGTATGACGACTTCGCTACAGGGGTAGTGTGGTCGACCCTAGTTGACACATATTATATTCAACGTTTGTTGATTCGAACAATTTAATATTGACAGTTTTCTTACGTTTGTCAAAAGTAAAATTTATTTATTAAAATCTGTCGTTATTAAAATGAAATAAATGAAATCCAACTTACTTATGAACCTTTCCAGTTCAGGTACTGTATCTTGTAGAGAATGCAAAGCTGATTCATGGTAAGCTCTCTGAAGTTTTACATATTGAAGTAATGTGTGAGCGAGTTGCGCTTCTTTGGCGACAAGAGCAAACATGTCTGCAGCCAGGGCATCTCGAGCTGCTTCTACACGAGTGCCTGCTTCTTCTAATTCTTCACGCGCTGCATTTAGTTTGGCTGGATTCTCCTCTTTCTGACGTTCTAGATTCTTTAAAGATAAATTTTCATCTATTTAAAATATAGCAATGCATTCATAACAGTACATGATATTAATAAGAAAGTCAAATTACAAAATAGCAAAATTTTCCTGAAAATAATTTATATCACAGTATTGTAAGATTAGCAAATAACTGTACATTGATGATAGAGTCAACTGTTTGCATTATACATAATCTTATTAGTGATTAGTTTGTTTATTTGAACATATATATTTATTTTCTCTTACACTTTATCATATTTATTTAAATCCCCTATTGCACACAAATGGGGACAAAAAAAGGAGGTATACTTTATTGACAATGAAATGCATACAATGTCAAAAATAAAGAAAATTTTTTATTACTTTAGTAACTCATTAAAATGTTATCTTTTTCATTTAGATAATTTCATTTAAGTTTTGTTTCTGAATTGTGGCTAGGTATATATCCTTTATACTAATTTTCCTAAATAACTAGTTAAACAAAAGATTTATGTGTTTTTTTACATAAAATTATAGAGTATTATTCATATTTTGATAATTGTAAAATCTGGGATGTTATCATTGCCGCCCACATTTTGCAATAAGAGTTACACAATATAACTAACTATAAATAATAAATTGAATGAGCAGTATTGTGATAACATCAGTTTTTATCAATAATATTATGGATGTAGTTATATAGATAAATCTGATTGATAAGGTAACTGATAAAAAATTTTTTAAACTTTATAACTAAAGATTAGGTTTAAAGATATTGTCCTCACATGATATTTGCTAGTAGCGGACTCCTTTTCACTGATCAATCTACTAAGTTGCTTCTTTGCCTTCATGATTGCTGGGAGATCCTGATCACTTATTGCTGCCAATGGTGCACACACTAACTGTTCAACTTTTAACTCATGCTCTGCTATTTCATTAGCAAGATATTTCTCTGTCTTTCCTAAAAGAAATCAATAGTTTAATGCCATTATTACACTACTTTTTACCATTAATAAACATTACTTCATATTATAAGCAAAACCAAACACTATGGAATTAAGTTTAAATTCTAATACCATGATGAACTGTTCATCACAGTATTCAAAGTTCTCTTCTAAATAATTTAAAAAATAGATTTTATTTACATATTTTCTTTCAATAGCTTTTATAATTTTTTAGAGACTAATGTAGTACAAACAACAAAGCCCATTTAGAAACAAGCAAAGTTTAGTTTAAGCTAATGTATTTTAAAAAAATGATTCTTACCACATTCATAAAGAATGTACTTCATAATACTCTCATCGTCATCAAAATTACTGGCTTCACACATAGAGAGACCAAGTAAATATTCAGGGAGTTTCTTAAGTCTCTTCTCACGTGCAGCTGGATCCTGGCCTTGTGTGTTCCCCGCACAAGTTACTAGCCTTTTACTAATTAAATGTAATGCATTTCTAAGATGTTCAACTTTTCTATCAGCTGTTTGCAGTTCATCAGTTAAAGCTTCGCCTTTACCAGACCTGACACGATTAATAACTTTTATTAATAATTTCACATATCTTTTATTCAAAAAAAGCCCTTGTTTGAAATCTACATTAAGATTAATACAGCTTTAATTGTTGAATATAATGAAGTGTACGTAAAAGCGATTGGTGTATTTTTTATTTATAAATTAAATTACACATTCAGGTAAAATTCTTATCTAATGCTAGATAAAAATCGTACCTCGAAAATGTTTGATCAGCTAATTGCTTCACCCTGTAGAATTGTTTCTTCATTTTGATTTTATTAGATGCTTTTAGTACAGCAGCAAGGTCATTGGACTTGGTCAATAATAAAACGATCAAGAATCGCCGAAAAGAACGACCCTAATGTCAGCACGTCAATGAGATCATCCTCATTTACTAATACTAGAGCAAGCACAGCCAAACGTCCATTTTAAAAGTTGTCCAATAAGGCACTACATTTCCATATTTCGCTTAAATAAAGACACAACACTTAAATATCGTTATAAATATTAGTCCGAAGGCCTAATGTATGAAAAATACGATGAATAAGAAAAATAAAATCCACAGATAAAAACGTAAAGACTGACAAACCACAGGCAATACCACGGTATAGACATTAAATATAGATTAGTAGACAAAATATAAGAACGTTTGTTGCTATTTATACAGGGATGACGTTTCATGAAATAAAATAAGAAAAATTAAAAGCATACTTTAAACTACTATTACGTGATTTTTTTTATATGATATGGGTACTTATGTTTAATTATTTTTTTTAAATTGAGTTGAAATTTTGAGTTATAATTTTATTATTTCACATACCGTGATTATCTACTGTTTAATATGTTTACAGTTACTGTTTTAAAAAATATTAAAACAACAATAAACGTTATTATTGAGAATGTAATTATTTAATCGAACACAGTTCATGATTATTAAAGTAGAACAACTTCAATAATGGTGATATTTGGTATATCAGCACATTAATAACCATATCCTCTAGAAATATCGGAGATAAGTAAAAGAAAATATTTATTTAATAAGAAAAAAATTGAATTAAGAAGAATAATAAAAAAGAACAAATATTCTTTGTAACATAGTATTGTCTTTAAATTTTTGATATAAAAGAAAATAGAATTAATGCCATATTATCAAAGTGACACTTGATAAACAGGTAACGTCAATAATGTTGATTTATTTATTTACGTTTTTACTGTGGTAGTAAGCCGTCGGCGTTGGTAGTGTACTCGCTACAGCTCGTACTCATACGAACCAAAACCTGTAAATGAAGTAGAAATTCATATTGACGCTTGATTGTGGAGGGAGATTCGACACTTGGAGAGTGGAAATGGAATATATTATTTAACAACTTTGCAAAAGCCAGTTGCGACCTAAAGATATTAAACGAACGTCGTCTCCGAAGTTTTAATACTTTAAATGTGTCGCGTCGCACACTTCTAGTTATATTGTATTTGCTTTAAAAAATAGACAATAGTTTGAAATACCGTAAAAATGGAGCGAAGATTTTTTAACGTTATATTACTTGGTTTTGGATTTATGTTTGTTTTTACTGCATTCCAGACTATGGGAAATATAGAGGTATGTTTAATATTTTAAAACTTTTCTGTGTATTATTTGGATTCTAACCATTCTTTGAATATAGTTCATTTTTTATTCCCTCTATATATAATTATATTAACTTAATAATTATAAGGTTGACTAAAGTCATTGCACACTTTCACAGCCCAACCTTCACATTCATTTAGTATTGTTTCAAAATGTTTTTTGTGTTGATTCCTGTAAAATAATATTATAAATTACTATAAAAAAATCATATTAATATTATTATAATTTTATTGTTATAGTAATATAGTCATAATTTTAATTTGTGAACATATTAAATAAAACATTTAAAAATAATATAAAAATTTATTTCAATGTACTGTCTGTTTAAGCACAGAAAAATTCATCATTTATAAAATAAAATTTTTATGAACCGTAAAAATGAGAGAATTATATTAGTATATACTAATTAAATTTTCTGTTTAAAAGAAGTTATTATATTTCCCTATTAAATAATGTGACATGTTATTTTTGAAACTTAATAAAAAATGGTTTAATAATTTAATGACTCTGATACTTTAAATATAATATTAATACAATAATTGTTTTACAAATTTTTTACATGTATTTCTTTAACCCTTGTTGGAGATGGTATTATTTCTAAAAAGTTTCTATGATTTTTCATTTGTTTCATTCACAAAATGTGCCCATTGACATTTATGTAAAGAGAGAGCTAAAAATGAGAATTTGAGAGCATTACCTAACATTTGCAGCTGTGGCAAGGAGCTTATGTAATAGTACTTTCTGCCATGTTGATATAGTAATTAACACTTATTATTATTAAACTAAGCAGTTGATGACATGTGACTATATACACTTCACACAAAAGAAATCATATTTTTTAAAATTACACAAGTGGAAATATTATTATTTTACATGATTGGCTATTATACTATTTTTTTAACAGTTAAGAAAAGATAGGTATAACAAAAAATTATTTTTCCTTTTCTTTTTTTGTTGTTTTTAATCTTTAGGTATGTATCAACCCAATACACACAAATCTAAATTTTATTGAAACAAATCAAAAATAATTTTATTTTTGTTACTTTTTACAACAAAAATGATAAATTTTAACCAATATATCTGTATACGTAAATATATTCGTGTAAAGTAGAAAGCGCATAGTTACAAAATTATTCAGTCCGATATTTACACGCTTACGAACGTTAGGTATTTCATCTATCAACCTGTATATTAAAATAAAAATCCTTTTTTACTTTAAAATAGTTACGATTAAATCTACAAGTTAAATATTCACATTGTTTATTTGTATCCAATTAACAATATTTTCTAGTAAAGGTAGAGCTATATTTCAACATATATTTTATATATATATATATATACATATTTAATTCATGTCTACGTATTTATAACATGAAATATTCGGCGGTTATCAGTATTATTTTCAAATCGAGACATATTAGTAGTTGCACACTTCTGTTTGACGGTAGAAATAGGAACTGCGGTGGTACATGTTATAACTAGATGGTCACCGGCAACAGAGACCTACCATCTGCGATTTAGTTACATTTATATATACAGAATTAAATGTTATTTAAAATGTTTATTCTGTTCATTCGTGGCAGGTCTACGTTTCTTTTTGAACAGCTAAAGCAGCAAACGAGCCTTAAGCGTAGTAATGGTCAGGCATTACCGTGTTGTGTAAAATCGAAGGTAACTCTTGCGTGTGAACGTCCCAGAAGAAATCTTTTCACATACTATATTCTAAGATATTAATGGTATGCTAATCTCAGGAGATAGCTCATTACATAAATTTTGAATTATTTGACACATTCTCTCCGCCACTACACCAGCCACCACGACAGCGTTTATATCTGCCTTCAAGCAGTAGTTTGTTTCCGTTTAAATGCCTCTGCATACGAAATACAGAGGAAAGAGACCTAAAATTTTATGTTTATAAAAAATTAAGATAGGTAATGTTGTTGTCTTTGAGTTAAGTCGTTGATTTAATAACCGACGGGTTATATAAGTGAGTGTGTCTACTTAGATTTTGTTTATTTACAGAAAAAGTGAGAATTATTTGTTTTTGTTACGAAAGTAATTTTCATTACATTTCATTTTAATACATTCCTAAGAATGTATTAAAATGGATTTTTTTTTACCCTTGACAGGTAGAATGAGTACATTCAACTCGCAAGATTTTCTATTTATTTTTCGCTGTTCAATTGTATTTTAAAGTACTTTATTCAACAAGATCAATAACTGGTACTTATATATTGTAAATCCCAGACATTATTCATTACATTTTTAAAACACTAGTCATTAATTGTTAATGTTATCATTTGTAGCAAGTTTATGAAAGGTACATTGCGAAGATAACGTCTTATTAAAGGTAGAACAACAGCTCGATGTACTTAGGCTCTGTTGTAATTTTTGATAGGCTTTGAGCTCATGTTGGACAATGGTCTAGTTTAAACGAAATGTAACAATAATTTTCGCGAAAATATTTCATTTTATTTTACATATATTTAATATGATTAATAAGAATAATTGTGTTACAAATTTTTTAAGTATTACCATAAGAAAATCGTGCATGTTAAAAAATCAATAAAGTGAGTATTTTTTTAAACACTTAAATATACGAATGAGATATGAATTTTAATATAATCAAGTCGTAATTTTTACATCGGAATATTCATTATCAGCCGATAGACGTCCATTGTTGGACACAGGCCTCTGCCTAAGATTTCCACATCAATCGGTCCCGCGTTGCTCGCATCCAGTAGGTTTCCGCGATTTTCACCAAATCGTCGGTCCACTACGATACCAAGACCTTACTGCACCATCGGTCTGAGTATTCGGAATATTAGAACTGTAGTACCTGTTACTCATAGGTTTGATCATTATATGAATTGATTAGACGAAGTCAAGAGGACCTAAAAATTAAGTAACTTTAAAAGCATAAAGACAACAAATTTTATTATTTTTATTGATCATCTATTACAAGCAGGGTTTTCTTTGATAACCTTGAACTTATCACCACATTTTGACCCGACACTGAATAATTCATAGCCGCCGCTCTGACCCTATTTGTATGAAGGTTTGTGTGGAAGCCTGCAAAAGTATTTTTAACGTTTTAAAAACACTTCAATTTAGTATCTAAAAGTTTTTTTTGGCTTAGCTGTAGACAGAAACTTTTATTACTTATTTTTACATCTAAGAAAACATTTTAGTCATGTTTTCATTACTTTAACAGTTTTTGATTATAATATCGATATAATAATTATTTTATAGTCATTTGTATGTACTGCAAAAGTACAATTTAACTGATCTTATTTTGTGTGTAAATAATTATAAATTAAAAACCGTCTTGATTTTCTTATTTATACTCGTATTTCTCTCAAAAGAACACAGTTAAAGTAATTTATCGATTAAACTGGTGGGCTTTACTGGCAGGTCTCTGTTGCCTGAGACCGTCTTGGTAGGTACCATCGCTGCGCATGTTTCTCTCGCCAAACAGTACTGTTCTAACGGTACTGTGTTTCGGTTTGAAGTGATTACTGGGGTAACGAGACCTACCATCTTATATCTCAAAACGACGAGCACAATGTGATACTGTTTATCATCCTACCTAGCGCTAAGTTATTATGGGAAGATGTATCACTATCATGGTAAGCCATTAGTTGAACGTCTCGCTTATTTCATCACTACTTAGAATAGAAAATAGGAAATAAAGCTGGCTAAGTGCTAACTAAACTTGGGCGATCGGAAGGAGAAAATTCTTTCGATCTTGGGCCATTCTTGTTGTGCTATCACAGCTTGTTTTTATTCATGTCATTGGTTTAATTAAATTATTCAATTTCATTTTATTACTAGAAATATATATATTGACCATTTATTATGACCAATACGTTTTTATCACAACCCAGTTGATAGCGGGGTGCATCCGCGTAAATGTCACTTGAAACTGATTTCCGTGTCTTTAACATTTTACTGTACAACACTTATGATACCTTGGTGTCCCTTTAAGTTGAATCAAGTAAGCATTCCTTTTTTGTTTTATCTCGTATAAAAGGTTTTTGTTTAACATGAAGCTTTCTTACATTCATTGTTTCATTGCTTTACTAGATTATTCTCCATATTAGTTTATATTAAATCCTTTACGTCTAACCTAATGTTTTCTCTTATCAGATTTTCTTACGAAGGGATGAGACGATTGAGACGTTCACCTGATAGTAAGTGATATGTCTGCCCAACCACACTATGCTTGTCGCCTTTAGACACAAGCTTCAAACCGAAAACCAGTAATGTTCGCATATTACTGTTTGACGACAGAAATAGGCAATACCTAGACGGTCTTTGTCAACGGAAACCTACCATACTGGTAATATGTGTAGTTGTTTACTTTTCTCTATGTATTATTGGCTACTCGTGATAGTGAGGTCACGTGTTCTACTTCATTTAGTTGCTTCTGACTCCTCATGCCCTAGCTATAATACTAATATTAAATAATTTTGAAATTTTGCCTCTTTTAATTGTTTTATAAATAAGTAAGAAATAGTTAGCTTTTATCATTGTTGTCGATAAGCTCAAGGATTTCACTTTACGAAATTTAGGTCAATGCAGATTAATTGAAGAAGATATTAACTTTTCAAGGGTCTTTTTCAATAACATGTTAAGTTAAGATAATAATCGGTTATCACCTCGCGTAATTTTGCTAGTTTTTGATTATCTTGATTATCATTGATTTTGAATTATTTAAGATGTAAGTTAATTAATATATCAAATTTTATTTATCTGCCGGCAATCACTAGCGTTGTTGATATATTGTTTTAAATAAATAGTTTTCTGTACGACCAATGTCTTATCATTAAAACGCGTGTTTTACAGTTTTGTTGGCAGATATTGATTGTATGTACTTAAAATGTAAGTGCAGTTCTAAACAATTGATGACAGGTCATACACTTTATATTCAGTATATAATTGTAGCTATAGTTTGTGAATGTATACTGCACGTGTCGGTAGTCAGGTGCAATTAACCATTACGCAAACTGAGGTTAGGCAGGTAGACCTGTTTTAAATTGTCGCATTTAACTTCAAGTTATAAATTATTTAGAATCCTGCTATTACAGTGAATGTAACGATAATTAAATGATAAAATGTTTATTACGTTTTAAAAAGGTTCTACTTCATAAGTAATCCACAACCCTTTTATACTTACCATTATTGAGATTAGTAGACTTCTCTGTCAAGGATAGTCATGGCATATCCATCGCGATGGCCAAGTGCGAGTTGGTGTTAGTTGATGTCACATGTCTACGAAAATAACGTTGTTTCTAAACCGTGTCGGTTTCTCTTTTGCCTTTTTAACAGAAGCTCGATGACAGTGGGAATCGAACCCGCACTTTTTTTGAGACGTATAACGCGTACGACCGTCTCATAGAGTTATCAGGGCTTTTATATATAGATAGGATCTATAATATAACAAAAATTTATTTTTGAATCCTTATTTAGGTGTAATTGAGATGAGATGTAGTTTATCTTGTAGATTATGTAAGACTTTAATGTGAAAAATATATATATATATAGGTCACGTCGTTAAACTAATGCAGTTTACCTCTAAACTGTCAATAACAACTACGTAAATGGCAACGGTTATTGTGTAAAGTACGAATTTATCACCACTATGTTGTGATTACAAAACAATAAAACCATATTTTCTGATTTCGACACGGAATATCCGCGTTTTACGTTGCAACACGAGCAATCTCGCCTTGACTGTACGCAGGCTTTCTCGTGGTATTTTGTGTTCACCAAAAACGGAACTCGACGCATCCTACGCGAACACATCTCTCATTAGCATTGCATAAGATGCGACCCGTTGGACCTTATCCGATACGAGGTTGTGGTCTTTAATTTAAAGCTCTCAAAATAACATATATCTTAGTCCTTAATAATGCACTCGAGCACCTTGTTCTGAATATTCACAAGGCTCACCACTTGTTTATTCATACACTTAAGTATGAGAAATTTATTACTTTGTATAACGCGATTTTAATAGATTCGATTCAAATAATTTATTTTCTATCATGTGTAATTTCATAAAATATCATAGACGTGATATGATTTCTTAATTAAGTTTTTTAAATGAAGATAAATGTATTCATCGTCATCATCACATCCGATGCTGGACTTCTTTGAAAAGCCGTCTTGAGCTGTTTGAATCTAACGGCTCTCAGTAAAGTATTAATATATTACTACCTTAAATTTAAAAGTTTGGTACTAATATTTTATGCAAAGTATCTTTAAATCAAATAATAATAATGAGTATATGACATTTAAAATTTTATCTAAATATTTTACGTAATATAAAGTTATTATATTAAAGTACACAATCCTGTGTATATAGTAAGAATTCATGACTAATTAAAATTTAATGGTAGTAGATTTATTATAGATTATACTAAATATTCATAACCGTTATAATGTCGTGATGTTAAGTCATTTTTTTTTATCTACGAAGCGACTAGAGGAGTACGATGTTAACCTGATGGTTATAGATACGTCTGCTCATACATAACGCAGCTCTAGTTAGGATGATATACATTGCTGTGTATATCAGCATAACTACCGCATCATGCTCGTCGCCTTGAAACAAAATGTTAAGTCTCATTCCCCAATTAATTTAAATAGATATAACGCCCTCTAAACCGGAATACAGTAATGTTTACACACTACTGTCTGGTGGCAAAACAGTAGCTACGCTGGAACTCTGGCCTGGCAGTATTTCTTTTATAAATTTAATGTTTTGTCCACAGAAAACTATATTAGACAGTATTACACAAGATGACTCTTCGTTCACCGGCGATGGATACACGTCGTTGGCGATTATCTATGCCACCCTGGCAGTGTGCAACTGGCTGGCGCCTTCCGTCATCACCATCACAGGACCGAGGGGTGCCATGTTAATTGGCGCCTGCACATACTTGTAAGTTAATGTTTGTAAGACATTGTTTTGACGATCACGGAAAATCATATAACAATCGGTGCCCAGCTCTTTGGGTTTATTATTTATTATTTAGTATGAAACAACTTTGGCTGATGTGTTGTTAATGCATTTCGGAAATAAATGTAGTATGAGAGTTGCGTTTTCACGAGATGTCACTGTATTTATTATGGTAACTGTTTATGACTCGAGGTTTTGCTCGTGAGGAAAGATATGTCAAAAAGTCTTGTACTTTTGAAATATGTGTACTGTAAAACTGTTGATAAAGTGTCACCTAATTAAAACTTACATTTTTAATTACTAATGAAAACTATACAAAGTTGCTTATTGAAACTCTAAAATTATAGTCTCTGGTCTTTTTCTGGCATTAAATTGTTTAGCTTTTTATTTCCGTTCGTTTAATATGAATTCAGTCTGTACCATAACATAAATAAATACAAGTATATTTAAAAGTTAGGAAACTTTTTTATTTTATTTGCCATAAGCGTTATTCTAAAAAAAACAAGCAGAAGACCTGATAAGCTAAAAGCTTATGTTTATTCCACATTAAACTATTTGTAGCTCGCTGGCCTAATGGTTACAGCGTGCGGCCTTCATTCCGAAGGTCGCGGGTTCGTATCTCGTCAATGTACCAATGACTAATATTTAAGTTATATACATTTGTGGACTTTAGTTAGAACAGCGAAATAAAAACAGTGAAGGAAAACATCGTGAAGAAACCACCTGTTCATGAATTAGAATTTATTCTAAGGTGTGTATGAAGTCACTAATTGGGCAGCCCTCATATTAAGGTAGGCGTGTGCCCCAACAGTGGGGATGTAAATTCGCTGGAAAGGAAAAGAAACTATTCGTTTGTATTTAAATATAACTGTTATATAAAAATTGTTTATCCTTAGGTTAATTTAATAACATGGTGTAAACATTCTTGTCTATTTACCGGGCAAATAAGTAGAATCTAGGTAAGTAAATTTTTATTATCATAAAAAGCAGAAGCTCGTGACTTTGTTTTTTATTATTTAGTGGGTATGATTAATAAATATATAAACTGTGTAAATTTGTCACTGAATGTTATGTGATAACTCCATCAAAATATACTCATATTGTTAATCTACTTTGGTAACTGTCTTATAATGTTCTGGACGAATCTAAGGCTTCGTTTTATCTAAAGCAAAGTTGTAAATAATAATTCTTTAGTATTCTCAGATACTTAATGCCTTTTATAAATAGTTGCATTTTGTATCTTTTATATTTAACAAAAAATAATAATAATAAAGCGAATTATTATTTTGCATCAGAATAATATCGAAGCGGTGGAGGTCAACAAATCCATTCTCAATAATATATAACGGTAAAGGTCCTCAACCAACGGTAAACCATCCGGTTCCGCAGATTTTCTCTAAAAGGGGTTGATCAATCGTGTCATAACTTTTTTTTAAATTCTGATATACTTTATGTATGTATAATGGTTTGCGCTTCGTATAGGCAAATAAGCACTGCATAAGTACCTTACAACTATTTAAATAATAATCTCTCAAAGCTCACAAAAAGTATGCAATTATGCTGAATTAAAAGTTGATAATTCTATTATTACCTATATATATAAACATTGGGATTTGGAGTATTGTATGCATACCCTACCCGAAATCTTTGCATGCTTCTCTTTACAAGTGACGATAGACGTAAAAGGTTCGTAGTTGCTTAGGGAGATATAGAGACGGCTATGCTTGGTATTTTTCTTCTTAAACCAATTGGGACTGCATCTGTAGAAGAACAAAGGTCGCAGACATACCAGATTAATAAGTTGAAGTGACTATAGTCAGGACACATAATTCGAAGATCGTAGGGCCGATGTAGAAAGATCCTAGAAAGAAGACCATGTTATAGCAAGCGCAGAGTAGGTCGGTCGACTTCCTGGTGAAGATTGTAGAGAGTAGGTGGATGTAGAGTAGAAATCAATTGAAGAGGGCTCCAGCTGTAGATGGCAGTAAGATAAAATAATGATGATGGTGATACTATAAGTCCAGCAGCGCATCTCTATCTGTTGTTGTTTATGAGGTTCGTATTTGTTGTCTCTTTTTAAAACAGATATTCGCCAATATCAGAAATTATTTGTTGCAACACTATTGCAAGGGCTATACAACAATGGATATCTGTTAGATTATTATTAGATTTTCTGGATGTACTACAAGTTAGCTAACTTGTTACTTAAACACTGACTGTCCTCGATTAACAGAATAATCATCAGGCAGACATTGTAATAAATTGGATATTTTATTAAACAATAGGTAAACTAAGATGAAGATAATTATTTAATTTACTTTCCTAGGAAGTTATTTTTATAATTTTCCTATAATTCACCTTCGCCCTAATCATTCTACTTCCTCAAAGGTAAGTGATCTATACCGATCGCTACTCTTGTTAGTACAAGCGACGAGGTTCGCGTTACGACACAGTTTTTGAAATTTAATTTCGCTAACACGTTATAACCAGTTTTTTTTGCAAACTCTATAACTTTAGTTTTATATATATATATAGTTGTTAAGTAACGTTTTACTCTTGCATACCGTGTAGTAAAGTAGCGGTATGTGTCTGCATTTCATATTCTTTCTAATGGTTATTTAAACTAGATTTGTTTGTCTTTAACACGATCTTTAACTGGTCGTAGGTCTCTGCTGGCAGAGACCGTCTAGATAGGTACCACAGCTGAACCTATTTCTGCCGACAACCTGTAGCGTGCAAACAGTAACTTCACTAGCTACAACACCCTTCAAACTGAAACACAGTAAGCTTGACACACTACAGTTTGGCGGCGGCTGGCTGCGGTGGTACCTAGACGGTCTACGGCAACAGAGATCTATTACTAATTTGTTAAATAGATCTCAATGTTAGTATTGTAAAAAATAACTGTTTTAATGTTAAAAAGTTGAAAAAGAATCCAGTTCATTAGAATGGGTTGATTTCTAATGAATTTTTATGCGATTTTAATGATTATTTATTTCTTATAAAGAACAGATTTTAGAGTGAAGTAGTAAAGAGAAATTCAGAAGTGAAAAATATGAAAGAATGATTATAGATCTATAATTAATAAATTTTTTTGTAAATATTTTTGTTATTCTTAAAATTTTTTTTGGTTGAAAAATTGTTTTATTTTATAACGGATACGGTTGATCACAGTTAAAATATAGTGTGCAAATTAAATATTGCACACTATATTTGTTATCGTTTGTTTCTAGCCTTTATATACGTCGTTGGCATTTATTCGTATACTATCACGCCTCCGTACTATTGCGTCATACGCATTATGTACAATTTTACACTGCGATATAGTAAGCTTTTCGCAATAAATATTCGTGAACAAAACAAACATGTCACAAACATTAGTTTTACGTTAAAGTTGTATTAACACTAATCATACCATAACGGGTCAAATGACCCATTTTGAACTTTTGCATTGATAATGCACGTATTATCTTATTACTTCTCCAAATTTAACTTACTGACTTTTTCTGACTAATTAAGTCTACTGTTCTTATACTATTTTTATAATTTTTTGTTTTGTTTATTTTGAGTAATAACTGTCGTATACCGTTGTCTACCACAATCGGGTCATTTGACCCGGAGAACATTTTTTTTGTTTTATAAGCTTATCAATGCATATTGCTTATCTTATTGTATTCAGTAAACTGCAAATGTATGCAAAGACTGTTACGTAAAGTAGTTCAATCAAAATAGCTGAGAATAATTCAAGAAAATATAAAAATTTTAGATTGAAACTAGATTTTTGTGTAAAAAAGGTAGCAAAAAAAGAAAAGTTTAGTACATAGTTTTTATTTTATTTTGAAAGCTTTATTAGTGATACAGGTAACTATTTACCCATAAAATGTTGTATTGTAAAATTCTTAGAAGTTGTTGTATGTAAAATTCTTAGAAGATATAAATGATATTGGAGAAGCGTTTTCGGAAATCGGTGAAGATGAATTTTCTGAAAACGAAGATATATTGGTTACAAACGAAAATGAGTCTAAATCTACAGATACTGACAATGAAGAGGAAAATATTGTGAATATCGGTTGTGGACGAAAAAGAAAAAGATTACGCTCAAGTTCTGAAGAAAGTGAAGCAGAAATAAATGAACAACATGTTGCAATTGATGGATTTGTTTGGGAAGAAATACAAATAGGTGGCACACCTGGAAGACCACCACTTCATAACATTTTCAGGCAAGAAGTAGGCCCAACAGGATATGCTAAACGTCATATAATGAAAAGTAAAGTTAGTACTACATTTTCATTGATAATTGACCACCGTATTATGAACCATATAAGAACATGCACAATAGAAGAAGCAAACAGAGTGTTAGGATCCGATTGGAGTTTATCTCAAGAAAAACTTGCTGCATTTATTGCAATTTTATATGCACGAGCTGCATATGGAGCAAATAATTTGAAACTTTCTTTTTTGTGGAATGACATATGGGGGCCCAAATTTTTTTCTGAAACTATGAGCAGAAATAATTTTACCGAAATTCTTAGATTTATTCGTTTTGATAAAGAAACGTCAGCGGAGTGAACGTTTAAAAGCAGATAAATTTGCTATGGTATCCACGATTTGGAATATTTTCATTGAGAACAGCCAAAACTGTTACAAACCGGGTGGTAATATTACTATAGATGAACAGCTATTTCCGACTAAAGTACGATGTAGATTTACGCAATACATGCCTAACAAGCCGGATAAATTTGGAATCAAATTTTGGTTAGCATCGGACGTCGATAGCAAATACGTCATAAATGCATTTCCATATCTAGGAAAAGATGAAAATTGACCCTCTTCAGTACAACTCTCTGAATATGTTGTACTCAAGCTGATCGAGCCATTTACGGGTTGCGGAAGAACTGTGACCACAGACAACTTCTTCACAAGCAAATCCCTAGCCATACAACTTCTAGCAAAAAGAACTACCCTAGTTGGAACCATTCGCTCAAACAAAAGGGAGCTACCACTAATTGCAAAGCAAAAGAAAGATGACATGGCAAGATTTTCTTCGAAAATTTTTACTTCTGATAATTGTACTCTTACAATTTATAAAAGCAAGCCAAATAAAAAGGTACTTTTACTTAGTTCTAAACATAAATTTGTATCAATAGAAAATAATGATAAGCGTTTAACTGAAACTGTTTCATATTACAATAAAACCAAATTTGGTGTAGACATGACCGATCAAATGGCGAGGAAATTTACTACAAAGTCTAAGTCTTGCAGATGGCCACTCCACGTTTTTTTCAATATCCTTGATTTAGCTGGTATAAATGCCTGGATTTTATACAAGCAAACGACAGGAGATAATATCTCGAGACAAGATTTTTTACTCAAGCTAGCAGTAGAACTTGCCGACGATTTTCGAGTTGCCCGTGAACAACCAAAAGAAAAAGCAAATACTTAACGATCGTTGCCTAACCCTGTTACAGATTCTAATAGACGTAAGAGGTGTCAAATAAGATACTGCAAAGAGAATAAAACTAATAAAATTTGCTCCAATTGTAAAAAAATTGTTTGTGGGAAATGTGCGACGGAAACACTTATGTGTAAAAAATGTGATGTATAAAAACAACTCTTATTTTTTGCGTTTGAAATAGAAATTGTAAAAATACTATTTCATATAATTATAATACATATTTTATTATCATTATATTTTTATTTCCTTTCCAACATCCATATTTCATACATAAAAGTAGGAAACGTGAATTTCGGGTCATTTGACCCGCTATGGTAAACTGGGTATCTAAAAAGTGTTGGTATGATTAGTGTTAACCAAGTAACACCATTTAAACATTTATATTGAGATAGCCTTAACAGTTTCGTTTTAATACTACTCAAACATTTGATGGATATATTTAACGGTAATTTAATATTACGTCAAAATGCGTAAAATTGCAAAGAGAGATACAGGTAATTAGTTAGAAAATATTACGATGTATATTATTAGCAATATATACCAATAGTTTTGGATAATATTAAATATTTAAATTAGAGAAAAACTTCAGTGTAGTTCAAACAAACTACAATCCGTTTTTCTCTGTTCCTTGCCCGTTTTGCTGGCCGTAACACCCCCGCAACTACCTTTGGGGAAGGAATATTGTAAAATCCTTTCTTAGCCGACCTCAAAAAGGCAGAAGTAATATCTCTACCACATATTTAGTCTTTACGTCTATTAGTTTCGGAGATGTGATGAGTCAATAAATCTCTGCATATCTCTTGTATATATCTTTGCCGGACACCGGCTAAATGGGTACCACCGACTATTTCAGCCGTCAAACAGTAGTGTGCAAATTTTACTATGTTTCGGTTTGATGGGCGTGGTAGCTAGTTTAGTTATTGGGGTAACGATACATAACATCTTATGTATCAGGCGAGGAGCGCAATGTGGTGCAATGTATATAATAACCTAACTAGTGCCACGTTGTTGTGTGTACCCAGAATTCTTTTTAAATCTGTATAACTGACCAGAAGACGTAGTGAAATTTACAAGGATGATTCGTGTTACTGTCATTGTTTCTTGTTAAATAATATAATGACTGAATTCAGTGTAGAATGTTCTCGTTGCGTGTTATGCAGGTTGCTGTGTAATTTCGCCATCATCATTTCGCGCTGGTGACGGTTGGCCGTATCATTTGATCAATGCGGGCGATATTATGCGATACTAAGAATGTTACGCGCTAAATAACACACAACATTGTGTGTTTGATTTCGTAAACACCACTGTGTTGTAAACAGTATTTAATGTAGAATTTAATTTATCTTTTTTTTTATTCTTCGAAGTGACGAGAAGAGCCAGACATTTGTCGACACGCCTGCCCATAACAATGTGGCGTTAATTAAGATGATATATACAGCATCACATTGTTCGTCGCCTTGAGACCTAAGGATTTGAAATCTCGTTACCCTAGTAAATTTACTATGTATAACGCCCTTCTAACCAGAACACAATGCTGTTTGTTTTGATACCGGGGACAGGTAGCTACCACCAGTAATAATAGTGTATATGTTTTACGACTTATATAATTGAAAAGAAAAATTTGGACTCTCATTTAATATACATATTGTATTTTAAACGATATTATTATATTTTCATTACAACATTTAAATTATATACAGCAGTTGTTATCAAGGTTAAATAACCGATTCTTTTCACCTGTTGTTAATTAAACCATATCCAATTAGCGCTAATGTTAATAAAACGTTTAACTACTACTTATTATTTAGAGTTGTTACAAGACGCATATGCTCTATTCAATTTAAGATCTATTCCTACTGAAAACGTTTTTTCTTTAAAATAAGTTTTTTTTTGTAATTTATTCGTAACAGTTATTTGTTATAACTATTTATACTTTCTTTACGTAACTTGTTCAATCTGTTATCTGTAATCTGTCGATTCAAAGTAAACTGATTTTACTGGTGGTTCTACCGCCAAACAGTAGTGTGCAAACGATGCTATTCTGGTTGAAAGGTGCTGTAGCTAATCCTATAATAATCTTAAGGCGACGAGCACAATATGGTAGTGTATACCACATTGTGCTCGTACCCCAACCAGCGCTACACTGTTACTGGCAGGCTTACGATCCGATCACCATCAGGTGAACGTCTCGCTCATTTCGTCGCTTCGTTGAATAATAGAAAAAAAAAACATTGAAAAATATTACATGTTAATGATATTTCCGTGGATATGACCAAATCTGGGGTAAGGTGCAAGGGGTAAAAAGCAACATAACATCTTAGGACTTAAAGCGACGAGTATAACGTATTGTGTATATTATCTGAACTACTGCTGAGTTGTTTTGGGCAGATATCTTTTACTATCAAGTCTCTCGAATTCAAATGATTTTTTGTTTAGAAAAAAATGAGCGTAACTGTGCGTATTAATACTTTTATAATAACAATTATTTAAAAAATTAAATCTTGTCAAAATTGATACTTCATTTAAGGTACAGTGTATTTTAGAGTTGGTGACTTGGCTTCATACTCTATGATCAACAATCCAAAACTATATAATAATAATGAAAAGACAAGAATAACTTAGTATACTTACATTAGTTATAATCACTATTAGTATGTGGTGACAAATTGTATTAATATTTTAATACCTTGTAATATATTCTATATATTATATAAACACGATTTATGAAAAAAAAAATAATTACAAATGAATGTAAAGGAACTGTTAAAAATATCGTGTCCGGCTTAAAGTTTTAAGTTGGTGCCGTTGCTCTATTAGACTCACGGGCCACGAAATTCTTTCACATGTCATCCGTTACTCTGGTGACACTCTTTGCATGTTAAACAAAGAAGACCAATAGTAATTTATATACAATATAAAGAATTAAATATTCAAAGTTTTCAAAACATATAACCTGCTAACAAAGTTATATTTTTAAGGCATTTATGCATCTTTTCGCTCTCGTTGTGTCTTTATCGCCCAGTCTCAATCTTGGTGATGGAGCTTTAATTTATTATGTTTTTATCATCATTTCTTATCTGTTTGAATTGATATAAATTTTATATACTATCGGATCTTTTAAATTGATTTTCATTCTTTATTAGTCATTGACCTCCATTCCCAGCAATTCAGCATCTTGTAAGTTGATTGGAGGTATGGAGGGTATGGAGGTTCACGACAACATTAGAGCGGCAGCTTCGACCTTGGCACTTTACATTCGCGAGCCACACCCCACAATCTGTTGAACTATTGGCTATGCTATGTTTTTAACATTTCACACCACATTTTTATCAAAGCGGTAACGATTATTATTTTGTCTTATACTTACATCATTCAGCTCCATACATTATACAGGTTTTATTTTATAAAAAAAATGTGCTCGTAAATGTTTCTCACTACGAACGTATGAATTTGAATTTTCTTTGTTTTATAGTCAAGACGGACGTCTCGTTTTATAATTTATTATTTTCTTCGAACATACAGACGGAGAAGAAAGATGTTATGCGTCAAATATTCAGTAAGCTACACACGTTTACCTACTTTATCACCAGCTCCTATCAAATGCATTTCTAGGGTTCTTTGTTTACAAGTCGTAAGTATTATTTATTGATGGTTGGTCATGTAGAAAGAATGGATGAAAGAAGATTAACGAAAGAGGTAAACTAGACAAGAATGATTAGAAAAATCGGTGCAGATCCACCCAGGTGGACATATTCCGATCAAATCGAAGATGTCCTAAAGAAAGGCCGGGTCAAGAGTACTCGCAACCGAGGAGCATGCATGAAGACGCTCATGAAAGAGAAGGAAGTGAGAGAGGTGTGCTAGGATCGTAGCAAGTGGAGAAAGGTGGTTTCTACCTATCCTACTGGGAACGAGGCGTGATGTATATGTATGTAATATTTAGTTCTTAGTACTAAATTACAAACATTTGTTTATTAAACTCCGATAAATAATGTTTTGTTATCCTATCTACATATGTTCAGTAGAATCATGAAGAAGGCTATATATCGTAAAGTCATTGTTACCAGTAACAAAACGTCGGTAATACTATGTCAGCAAGATTACTAATCGAAGACTCATGTAACACTTAACACTGAGCAACTATTTCTAAGGTTGAATGATTCGTTGAATATTATATTGTATAAATTAAGAAAATAACCTATGTAATTGTATATATATTGGCGATGAGACAGAGTAAATAAACAATGTCTACAAGATTCCTGTGGTACGTCAATATTTGCATGAGCAGTGTATATACTCTAAGTACACCGCAAGTATGTCGGTGTCGATCTACATACCTCCGACTCTGAGACCTTCACCACGCTCAATAACGATCAAGGCTGTCCACTTATATCAAAACTACTGTTAACAGCATTTTAAACGAAATCTACTATTTATTTAATTAAAATCATGAAACCTGTATTATAGTCAAAATTGTGATGAAAAATAATACATTGACTGTGGAAGTACATTGTTATTTAAAAATGAGGGTAGAAATAAGTTTGTATAAGTGCTTAATACTAAATGTGTATTTAATATTAAGCACAGAGTTAATTAACATTTTAAAACTTAAACTCATATATATCACTATAAATTTTTGGTTCTAAAATGTTTTCTTCTCAGGAACAGTTGTATCTTTAGTAGCTTAGTATTCATTTTAGAACTTAATGAATATTTTATTTACTACCTTGTCCCTAAAAATTTATAAATTTACATTGTAATTTTTTTAAATCTAACGAATACGAAATGACAAACATAAAAATATCTTTTGTGAATGTAGAATTGTATAATAATTGTGATAATGAGTAAAAGCTATGATCTGTTCTTGTCTGGTTATGATAGGTTGCTGTGTATTTCTCTCGTCTACACCTTTGTTTTTGTATATAACACTCGTAGGTCAGTGTTTAACGAATGATATCCAATTATCGCTGTCAGTGAAGGGCGTCTGTATCACTGTGGGTGAATTTCTCGAAGTTTGACCCATTTCTTAGCGGACAAACAATCATATCGCCCGCTTTATCGCCGTAGTGTCAAGGGTTGAATCCGGCTTACGCAACGCGAAGATTTGCAAACGGATTTATAAATGTTCAAAAGTTGTTTTTCAATGTAAACAACGAAATTTACATCTACAGTACTATTAAAGACAATCTTAGTTTTATTAAACCAGACAATTAGGACGTTCACCCTACAGTAAACGATACACTTGTCGATAATAGGTGTGGCGCTAGTTTGAATGATAAATACTGTATTATATTGAGTTCGCCGCTTTAAACCCGAAGACACCAAGCCTTATTACCTTAGTAATTTCACTAGCTACAGTTCTTCCAATTCAAAGTTGTTATCTATACGCCATCTGGCAACAGAAATCTACCAGTACAATAGATCTATGTTCTCAGAATGCAATCTATATAATCTTAAAAAAAATGTCTACATTAAAAACTTAATTACAGGTGATTGTTGTTTGATATTGTGTTTCTAAAATAACTCACATTTGTATTAAAACAGCGTAATAAATTGTTTATAATATCCTATGAGATAAATCTAACAAGAGATATCTTAACAATATTTTTCTTTAAATTCTAAGTAAATTTATCAAGAATCTATAATGAAGGCCAAAAGTATTACGTTATCCCATTTGCAAACACGTTGACATTAGATTAAGTTTTTGAAATGTTATTATAATAAATTATAAGACAAAGGTAATTAATAAAACAGCCATCTCGCAATTGGTTTTTGATTTTATAATAACTATCGCATCTTCAGTAAATATACGCGTTATATGTACTTCATAATGTATACAACAATTGAATTCGAGACCATTTTAATTGTTTTATATATCGATAAATGGATATATAATAAAAATCTTTAAGAGCCATTAGCAATATAGCAATTGTATTAAATAATTTCTTTTTAGCTAGAGCTTGAACATAATCCCGCCCGGGAATGTGGTCTGCGTTGTAAAATGCATTAGCTTAAAAATAGCCCGTTTATATCAAGTGTTTATGGGAGGAACTAATATAAATCATAAACTGAAAGTAGTTTACACATTTAGTAATATTACGTTCAGATAAACGTTACTCAATGATGTATTTAATAGGCGGAAGCTGCGTGCTCGCCGTGTTACGTATTTATATGTTATACAATACTAAAACGGACAATAGCGGAGCGTTAGCAAAAAATTTTTTTTATACTTTCGTTCTATTAAAATTGTTTATAATCATATTTATTCACGTACAATTTTGATGAAAAAATTGTTTATATATATATATATTGACTATGTAATTAAAGAACAGTTGTTTTCATATAATATGATATTATAATTTTATCACTCAACCAAGTGACAAGACGGACGAGACGTTTATCTGATGGTAAGTGAGTGATACGCGTCCTCAAAGCAACGCGGCGGTAGTTCGGATAACGTACACTGCACCAGATTGTGCTCGGCACCTTGAGACTTGAAATGCTAAATATGGTTATTACAATAATTAGACTAGTTACAACGTCTTTAAAAGCGGAACACAGTAATATTTACACATTACTGTTTGTTAGTAGAGATAAGAGCTGCGGTGTGAACAACGTCCTATAACATTCTGGTGTTATTCTAAATATTTCCTATATTTTATATCAATTAGTCCAAGCTCATGTCCAAAAGTGGACTGCTGCCAGCTGATATGATATCAATAATTTTTTAGTTACGAAAAAATTTTTGATACAATACAAATAAAAACGTTTATATAAATCTTTTTGTTATGAACAGCAATGGTAGGTACAATATTCCTGTTTAAATACGATGTGTGTCTTTAAGAAAAGAGTGAATATGCTGTTACCAGCTTAGTGCGCTTTACCACCATAGACCACATCACTACTTAACACCAGGTTCGGTCGTGGTCTATCCTATTCAATTCAAAAATGTATATTAATTTGATACACGATATTTCTCCACAAAGTGTGTTATTATAGAAAAGACTACCCTGAATATAAATGGTCCATCATTTTTAAAGTGGTGCAAGTCATTTTATGTACTGAGACATATATATATAAAATAATTATATAAAATCTTGCAACGTTTCTCAAGATTTATCAATGCGTAATTCGTTATAAGCTAATTTAACAAAAATAATATATATTTACGAGCTGCAAATGGATTTATATACACCACTTTCAAAATAAACGGTCCATATATATATTATACTCGCTGTTCATCACCTCCGTTTTGCTGGCCGTAACACCCCCAGAACTTCCTTTGGGCAAGGAATTTTGTGAAATCCATTCTTAGCTGACCTATATTCGGTAAAAGGAATATTCCTACTAAATATCAAGTCTGAAGGCCTTATGGTTCCAGAAATAGTGTGATGGTTCTATATAGGTGGAAATCTCATATATATTACAAGTTACTAATATAATAATTTAATTTATTTTTATTTTAACATAAATATTGTTTTACAGGTTTTTCATAGTGACGTTCCTATTCCCGCGAACGTGGCTGCTGTACGTGGCGAGCGTGCTGATCGGCGCTGGCGCAGCCGCGATATGGACCGGCCAGGGCAATTACCTAACCCTCAACAGCGACTCCGACACCATCTCACGAAACTCCGGAATCTTCTGGGCGATGCTTCAGTGCAGGTGAGCTAGACATTAATATGACGTAATTAATTCGCCGGCGGCAAGAGCCATCACCACCATCAATGATAGATGCAAGCAGCAGAGGAATTAGATAATGAAAGTATTATGTATGTAAATTAATAACTTTGGATTTATGAGATCATTAATTTTGATTAAGACTTAATTTTTTTGGAAACTTTCATTGTACTTTTATTATATCTTTTACTTCTCTTTCTCCTATTATTATTATGCATATGTAAAGTTCGATAAAAATAACATATATAGATGTACTAAATCTTTATTCATTTTGTAAGTAAACGTGCGACTGTATATATTAGTACAGAATAAGATACTATGTTACAGTTGGGGTAAAAAGTATTAAACAATTTGTTTGATTTTCTTAATATTTACAGTATATATTAGAATTTCCTAAAATATCAATTTTATATACAAATAAATACTCTCAATGTGCAGCAAATACACCGAACTAACACAGACTCCTGAAAAGAAAAACATAATAAAAATTTTAGTACTTTTAATATTAACAAGAATTAAGAAATGTGTTTAATTGTTAATATATTTGTTGCAGCTTATTTTTTGGCAATCTGTTCGTGTTCATAAAGTTCCAAGGCAAAACGCACATTGACCTGGAGACACGGAACGTAGTGTTCGGTGCATTGACTGCCGTGTGCGCAGTGGGCATCGTGTTCCTGCTGCTGCTGCGGCCGCTGAGGCGGGCGCCCGCACTCGACGATGTTAAGGTGAAATTCCAGGAGGTACCGGATTTTTGCACTTGCTTTACTAATAACTCTTAAGTGCTGCAGCGGTATATATTATCTTTTCTTACTATTAGAGAAGCTGCAAGTACACTTAGTGGTCGGCTTCAATATCGTATTTTTTTACGGGGGCACTAAATTTTTCAGACACTACTTCGGTGTACTATGATCTAGGTGATTATTTTGTGCTATCTTTCTAGACTACGACATTTACTCTTTATTCCCTATAATTCCGCTTATCACCGAACTTTCAATAGCTATTACTTTCAAACTTTAATATGTACACAATATTATCAATTATCTATACTCTTTGCTTGAATAATCTCAAACTATTTTAGTAGTAAATTATTTTATTTCAAAACTAGAACAGGCTTTTTAAAAACCTTCCAAAATGTGCACTAACCCACATAGTACTCACTTAATATCGCTTTTTCATATAAAATATTTTTTTTTTCCAATTTTCATTATTTTCTTTAATATACATTTCTACTGCTTGTATAATATTTTCTTAAAAATATCTTTGAAACAAACGTAACATTTTATTTGTAGACCGAAGTAATAAACCACGAGGAGGACGGCCCGTTGGAAGCCTTCAAAGGTGCCCTGAAGTTGTTCTGCACTAGAGAAATGATTTTGCTCAGCTGTACCTTCATATACACTGGTAATTTAATAAATTTAAATAATAATATTGCAATTTTAATTAAAAAAATAATCTAGACAACGGTACACGACGCCAGCAACTTATCTAATTTTTTAACTTCAACTCTAATATAGAATATTTATGAAGTGTTCGACCGAGGAGTAATCCCTATTGTTAGATTATACACACTATACTATATATAGTTAGATTCTAGTTAGAGCATTATTTTAATATTTTTTTTGTATATATAATATCGAAGTCTACAACAGTTTTGTGAAGTTTTAATGTGAAGGTGAATAGAGAAAACGCAACTGCGACATTTCGTGAAGCCGGTTCACGAAATCTAGTTCTAGCTAAAGTAACTTTTAAAATACATATTAATGTTTATAACATACAAAGTAAAATATATTCTTCTCAGATAGAATATTTTTACATTCATTCGATTAATGAGTAGAAGGTGATTTTGTCTTTGAGCAAAATAAATTATTTTTTGTCTTCATAACAGGTTTTCATATATATGTTTTTTTCACGTTTATAGTATCTTAATTGCTTAAACTTCTCTGAATTATCTTCAGAGAAGATATTTTAGATAACGTCTTCCATAATTAGCTTTACATAGCATCATAAATCTATTGTAATGGTTTATATGTGACAACTTTTATCGCGAGAAGTCATGGATTATATGCAGAAGAATAAAGTACATAACATTATAAAAAAGTATGTTAAATATACTTAACATATATAATTATTTTGTAGGTGTGGAGCTATCGTTCTTCAGTGGAGTGTACAGTCCCAGCATTGGGTTCACATTGTCTATGGGTGAGAACGCTAAGCAACTGGTCGGATTGTCGGGAGTGTTCATCGGAATGGGAGAAGTTTTGGGTAAGTCCGAATATATTCATTTGACACAAGTTTTGTCAGCAAAATAGTAAAGTGTAATATGAATATCATCATAATCATTATCAGCCGACTCGACGTCCACTGCTGGACATAGGTCTCCCTATCGATTGATATAAGATCTCCACATCCATCGATCCTGCGCTGCCGGTATTCAGCTGCTTGTAGTATGAATATGTAATATAAAAAAGTTATTCTAATAAATAAATTATTTAACATTGTAATTATAATGTATTTATCGCTTTGAAACACGTGATTTATCTGTGTGTATATTTGTTGATGTTTTATTTTTTATCTATGTTATAGGTTAATGCTTTTTTATCTTGCTTCCCCGGATTCACAGAGAATGCTATTGATTATTATGAGGTTAAATCCAAACTATGGATACAAAGCATGGACTTAACTGCGTATCGCATTAATAAATTAATAGTTGACATCAAAATTAAATATCTTATGTGGATTTATCTTAAAAGTAGTGGAATTTTTGGTAAAGTAATTAGACTTAATTTCCTGTCTCGAAAACAATAGCACAATGTAGTGCAATATATATCATACTAACTACCACACAAACACACTTCGGTTTCTTTTTGTTTTAATTATTAACATATCTTGAACAGTTTGAAATTATCATTTATTTTATAAGTAAGTCAACAGTTAAATAACTATGAAATATAAAAAAAAAACCACCCGCACAAGTTTATCGCAGTAAACATGTTTGTGTTATGTCATTTAATTCTCCACATCAGCAAACACTTGTGTGCTTGTAACGAGGATTCGCAAACATTTTATTACGTTCATGTTAGATAATGCTATTGAAAATTATCGGCCATAAACAAGGAGAAATTTCTGTATCAGTTGACAGTAAAAAGTTTTAAACATTAAGATTGTAACAAAAAAACACATATTATTTTTCATTTACGCTGTACTTAATAAGAGTAATATTTAAAGCTATCATATTATAAAGTGGTATTAAAATAGGGGTGTGATTATTCTTTTATTAACATAAATAGCCTAGTTGCTAACCTCTTGTATGGTATTACGAATTTATCTGCTTCGATTCGAGGGCCACGTGTTGTGGAGGTTGGTTGATGTTAAAATTATTTTGAACTGGTCCAGCTATCTACCAACACCATACCTTAAATCTGCCTCCACAATAGCTTTGCACTATTTCGACTGTGAACATAAAATAATCAATGTATACTGCTCGAGCATGGTTCACCATCTATATCTTGTGATATTAACATTTGAATTATGGTTAAGTAAATTATAATTACAATTGTAAAAGTTGTGGTTAAATTTATAAGGGATATTTATATAATTGCATTTCATTACTTTACCTACTTGTAATAAATTGGTTATTAAGAATAGTAATAACTATTTATATTCCGCGTTGTGAAACCTTTAAATACTAATATGAAACGGTTAATTATTTGCGCATGCGCAGTTGTAGGAAATACAGTATTGCATCAAAGAATCGACCAATCAAATGCACAGATAAATAATTATACCGCCACATGTTATATGTATGATGAATAATTAATTATACACTATATTATGTACAAGAGTCAATAGTTCTACACCACATAATATATATATATACACGTAAATATTTATATTTCTATATACATATATATATATCTACCAGTACTCTGTATGTACTTTAATAGTTAAGAGTTTATTTAAAAACATCGCCGTAGAAATTGTAGAATATATAACTTTTTTTTATATCTTTTCATTTTTATATGCGAATGTAGGTAATGTTTACGTAATTTTTTTTTATTATATGAGTTAAGCGAAACTTTCACCTAATGATAAGTAGGACGTCTGGCCATAGCAACGTGGTGCCAGTTAAGATGATATACACAGCAATGTATTGTGCTCGTCGCTTCGAGACATAAGATGTTATGTTTCGTTACCCCAATAATTTCTTTAGCCCGCACAGTACAATCTTCAAACCGTAATACAGTAATGTTTGCAAACAGTAGTTTGACGATAGAAATAGGAGCTGCGGTGGTACCTACTTAAACGCCTTCCGGCGACAGAGACTTACCACCAGTGAGTTCATGTATAAATTTTATGACATGAGTAAAGACAAAAATTATTTGGTTATAGGAGGAGCTTTGTTCGGCATCCTCGGATCGAAAACGACACGCTGGGGTCGAGACCCCATCGTGATTATGGGTTACATCATTCACATGACCAGTTTCTTCCTCATCTTCGTCAACCTTCCCAACGTGGCGCCGTTCGGGGACACGACGGAGGTTTCATACATAAACCCATCGCCGTACCTCGCCATGTTTTGCAGCTTCCTGCTTGGTTTCGGCGACGCTTGCTTCAATACTCAGATATATTCAATACTCGGTGGAAATTACTCAGACAACAGTACATCAGCTTTTGCTCTGTTTAAGTTCACTCAGGTAAGTTTTCGTTAATTGAATCAGAACTTGATCTGTAGTATTCTGTTCTAGGTTATATGACATAGCTTTGCGATATAGAATGCTGTCCCGTTGATCGATTTCACTATCATATTTATACACCACTATTTCTCTTGTTAAGGTATCTAGGTAGAACCTCGTCTAAGTAGAATACCAAAAAATACCTAACACCTATTAATTTTTGGAAACCGATTATTTGTATTTCGTGTATGAATTTAATTTCTATAAACTAATATAAGATGATGATGATGACACTAATATAAGATTTGAAGTTATGAAGGTTGTCTTATCTCATAATTGCATTTAAAGTTTTATATATTCCATATTTATGGAGTAATTTATCGGGGTTTTTATATTTTATTTCGCACTCGAAAACCTTGACTTTTGCTAGTTAACTTGACATTTCCAAATTTGTGATATATAGACCAATATTTAACTATAAAGCTAGTGATTTAAAGGTCGGTAACGCAGCCGCGGCTCCTCTAGAGTTGCGATTGTCCATAGGCGACACTGATTACTTTCCACCGGGTGAACGGTACGTTCGTTTGCCCACCCTTCCTATAAAAAAAAAATGATAAAAAAGCACATGCATAAAGAATGAAAATTTGATCAGAGGTAGTTTAGACGTAACACGATATATTCGAAAATAAACTGCATTTTATTTGAAATACTAACATATAATATCTTCAATTTCAGTCGTTAGCAGCAGCCGCATGTTTCTTCTACTCGTCCAGAGCACTGCTGTCAGTACAGCTGGGTGTTCTAGCGGTGTTGGCATCTCTAGGCACAGCCACTTTCTGCCGCGTGGAGTGGGCTGCGCGGTCCCGTGCTAGAGCCGCTGCGCTTGAGGCTATAGATGACAAACTCTCCCCCGTCACACACTTGGCTGATAACGCTCTACATTACGATTGAAGCAAAACTAGCGAGGTGTGGTCCGAACATTAAGAATCTATTCACATTGAAATTTATATTATAAATTATGTATGCCATCACAAATCTTCGAAACATTTCGTTCGATCTATATTTAATGTGGCATTTGTGTATACTTTCTTGAAGTGTTTTTGTCCTTTATTGACTGACCAGATTGCACTGCATATCTGGAGTCAATAAATAACAATATGCTTTAACTATTTATCTAGTTATTATGTTCACAAGCCTGTTGTTCTTCTTTATATCGTCAAACTATATCTTCTATTGTATACCAAGAGTGAACTTGCAGTGATGATGAGCACGAAAAAAAATTATAGCGACGAAAACTATTGTCTATGGATTTCTTCTAGTGTTATAATACAAATATAATATTTTTTTAAACAATGTGAAACAACAATATTTACTGTAATTTTATATCTATGTATAGTTTTAGTTGTTATGTGACATATAGAGATACATTACATTTGGTATGTTTTTAGTGCCGGAGACTATCTAGGAAGGTAACACTGCAACACTTATTTCTACAGTCAAACAGTAGTATGCATATGTTACGATTAAAAATATACAATTGAAGTAGATTTTGCTTGATATGTTATTTAAAAGTAACAAAAAAATGTTTATTTGAAGATTTGCCTTATTAATTCTAAATATAACTATAATATTCATTATTATTTGTAACAAATAGTATTAATCATGCATCTTAATTGCGTTTACTGTTCAGAGATATAACAAAATTGTGTAAGACTAAGTGAAGCTGTATATGGTTGAATATTAATTTATTATTTGGTGACTAGTTAAGCTTTATAAAATAATAATTATTAATTAGATAATATTATAAGTAATTATAACTAATCCTAAACGTTGATAGATAAAAATTTCATTAATATTTGACGAGTTTCCATAGCACAAATGGAAAGTCACTGTTAGTAGAGATCATCTAAGTTAGTACCACAGGGGCGCTTTTTTTCTTCCGCTACATTTTATGTGACTATGTGCTGTAGTGTATGTCATCCGAAATAGTGAGCAGATAAGCGGGTGAATAAGTCACCATCAGGTGAACATCTGGCTGGCTCGTCCTTTTGTAGAATAAAAAAAGGCACTTGAAACCACTAAACATTCCATCTAATTATTCATTCCTTGTGCTGACTATAATTTTGAAGTGTTTAATATTCTTTGTAATAATATTACATATATATATCAAATAATGTAATATATAACAATTTTATTAACAGTGGTAACATAACAAACATTTTTACTAAAATGTCATATGAATTAAGAATTGACTAGTTATTCGTTTATATTCGTTATAACTAAATTTAAATCCATCTATATCCATAGCAGCCAATTTAGGTCCCCATTGAGGCGCAGGCCTACCCTTAATATGAGGGCGCTGGGTCATAGTCCCCAAGCGGGCCCAATGCGGATTGGTCACTTCACACACACTTTAGAATAAATTCTAATTCATGTGCAGGTTTCCTCGCGATGTTTCCCTTCACCATTTGTATTTCGCTGTTGTTATTAAAGTTCACAAATGTACATAACTTAAATATTAAAGTCATTGGTACATGCCGAGATTCGAACCCTCGACCTTCGGAATGAAGGCCGCACGCTCTAAGCATTAGGTCAGAGAGCTACCTATATATTACTATATACCTATAAATTTAAATATTGTATAATTTTTATGTAAACAACAATGTCACTGTGACTTAATATCATGCGAATATTATTAAATACTAAATAAGTCCTTATTTATAATATTCCCAGTAATTGGATTCTGGGCCTTCTTACACATGGACGGAATTAAGGTCATATTCATAATAATGTAAAATATTAATAACTATTATAAATTAGCACATATTTGAAAGTTGATTCCTAATATCCATATAAATAAATCTACCAACTCGCTCTTGGCCAATGTGGTGAATAAAAGGTATCAACTCCCTCTGCAATAGAAGGCCCCATTTCCCATTTGTGGGAAAGTAATTTGGATATGTGTTTTTTTTATTTATAGACTGTATTGTAGTAATCTAACATATATTAAAATTATTTTTGATTATGTATGTTCTTATAAGCTAACACTATTATTTATAACATAGGTATAAAAAATAAATATCACTAAGGATACACATGATGTGTTTAAGGACTAAGATGAAATTTGCTTCTGTGATGAAGTCGCTAACAACAAACCTAGTAACATTGAAGTCCCTAATTTTATTTCATGGCTCTTAGTTGTTCATTTGGTAGCTTATTAGTTACCACTATCATATTGTAAAACTGTCGTAATCACAGCTGCTGTTTGCAAAATACATATAACTGCTGTCTTCCCGCTGCCAATACATGAGGGCCAGATTATTTAGATAATACGAGGACAAATTGACATCAATTGTTAGCATATTGTAGATAAAAAAATATTTAACATATATCAAAAATTATTCAAATAATAGATGTAAATAAAAGAGATCGTATTTTTATTAATCGAAATATTATAGAAGGACAATACAGGAACACTATATATAACTAACCTAAAACTGTACGAGTTGTTAAATTTTGTTTATGATTTCTGAGTAGAGTAAGATTTTATTTCAAAATTCTACAAGCTTGATTCAGATAAAATACATATTCAAATAAGTAGTTACTTCTTTTTTTTTCTTTATTTAACTTCTCATGTCTCAAGCACAAGGTAGTGCAGTGTATCTTATTTAGCACCAGTTATGGGCAGCGTTATGTACCTTAATGTGAGCATCCTATATGCCTCGTCTCATAATATTTCATCAAAAAAACTTATTTGATACTTGCCTGATTGATTTTTTTCTTTTCTTTGAAGTATTTTTATTAGGAGTAATTAAATTGTATAAACTTTTGTTATTTTTAATTGTATTATTATATCTCAGAGTTTGAATATTGGCTATTCCATCTAGTCAAAATTTTGTTAAATATGAATACACGTTCTTGTTTTACATCAGAAACATTATATTTTTTTTATTAATATATAATATTAATGTTGTATTAATTTTTACAACAATTTTTAAATTTATCTACATTAAAATATTATGTATCCAAAATTTTCTCTGAATTATTATTTCTAATCATGTATATATATAACATCCACCACATCTGCTGTTTAAGTTCCTTTTCAAAAAAACTACCACATTTATGATTATAACAGTTTGAAATATTTCCATGTTATAAATATCAATGCCATTTTTTCTAATGGATTTGTATACTTATATCTATATAAAATAATTGGAAATATGCAATTAGACTTGGCAAAGCACTCCTTTGGGAAAAATAATAGTTTTTTTTTTCAATTAAAGAACGGGAAAGGCTTTTTTAAAACATTTATTATTTAACACAACTAACATACAATTAAGTTACTACTTCATGCTGCTTCCACTTTCTTCTACATTGCCTAGTTTAAAGTCTAAAGGTTTGTCATAGCCCATAATTTTAGCATAATGCAATGGATCATTGAAATGCCTTGCTTCAACAAAAAGTGGAGTGCCTTTAGCACGCATTGTTGTGAACATTCCAGGAATTTCAGGAACCATAACATCATCTGTTTTGAATTCCAGCTGAAACAGGAAATTGAATTGATATTATATAAAACAGGTAAAATGTCCACCAAATCAGGTTAGCACCAATTGTTTTTATTTTGGAGTGGGATTTTAGAAGCATATTATTACTTATTTCATAATCTTACTTTAGAAAATACTACATGTATAAAAAAGGCATGATTTTCATAATAAAAATAGTTACAAATAACTAGAACTAAGTAAAATAAAAACTTATGTTCTCCATAGTTATAGGCTATTAGGTATTCTTACACAAAAATCTAAAATAATTTGTTATGAAAAATTACTCACCACTTTAGGAACTAAAAAAAAGTTGAAAGTGGTTGCTTTGTAAGTTGAGGTATTAGAATCATAATAAATTTCTGTAACATACTTTTTTGTGATTATGTGTAATAACAATGGAGTTATAAATGTGAAAAATCCCACTACTGAACATATTGCTATTAAAAGTGAAGTGCTTCCTATACTTGAAGCTTCATTAAGAATTATAGGTTGTGCTACTAAACCTGCTACACTAGAGGAAAGTGAAAATATCTTAACAGCCTTTATTTGTGGCGTTAAAGGGCCGTAGTATATTCTTTGTAATTCGTTGGCACTGTCTGTTTTATTTGTGTAAAGCCTTCCAATTATATTTTGAACTGAAGTCGTACATTTGATCGATTTAATTTTTTTAATGTTCGACAATGAATACACATTTCGACATTGGGATAGGTTACGTTCACAGAGTCGTAGCATATTTTTTTATTTTCCCAATACGTTTTAATTAGTTTCTAAAATTTATTTTAAAATCTCTATTATTTCCTTTAGTTTAACTTGTCAAATAAACATTTGACAACTATCTAAAGTCAATGAGTTTTTTTTTATTTTTAATGGCTCTGGAATCATGTTCTTTAAACCTGTCTTGAGCATAGTGCTTTACAAGTTATATTAACAATTTTTAAAATTTAAAATATTTTTATTATAATATTACATATAAAATTTTGTAATAATGTATAAAATAATTATCTTTATTAATTAATTCAATTCATTCCAAGGTTAGGAACTTTTCATATTCTGTAGTTTCTGCTATAGGGCAGTTATCAATGTCAAAGCAGTGTGCAGAACGCGTATGCAGTACCATTGGCTCTGGACAGTCACAGCGTGAGAAGCCACAAAGTACAATTTCCAGCGCTGGTTCTGGATGGTCACATGTTCTTTGAGCTATCCAATATGCCTGTTTGCAGTTAGTTTTCTTCATTATCATCCAATCAGGGCATTTGTTAACACCTTAAAATGCAATTAGTATCATATAATTTTTTTGTTATATTTTTACAGTCTCCGTAACTAGTCACAAAACAAACGCTTAATTTAATTTCTATGTCGGAAAACATAAAATTTTTTAAAAATATATATAACACCTCCGGTTCTGTTCACAAATCTATGACCTGGTGAATACAGTAATTTTGTTAGTTGAAAAAATTAATGCCTTTTAATTACATGAAGACATTATGATAAATATTTAATATAATGACTTTTGATACCAGATTACATAAAAAGAGATATAAATACAAAACTCACATGTATTATTAAATCGTAAACAGTTGAACATAACAAAACTATGAAGGAACATTACTAAATTCAGTACATGCAGTAATAATATCCAATGTAACATTGCGAGTGTAAATGATATAGTAAACTAAGAAATTACAACGGTTACGTCTGTACATTCTTTGTTTTGATTAAGAAGGGATGTTTATAATTGCACATGCTAATATTAGTCTCATGTAACTAAAACGATTATGAACAGGGTCACCAACTTAATCGAATATCTCGTTGTAGTGAACATTTATTATTATTCTCGATTATTATTTAAATAAATATTATTATTTAAATAAAGGATTTTTGCTAGGATTTTTATATAGTGTTAAAGTTTATGTCTTATAAATGATTATCAAAGACAAAAGTAACATCTTATGTATTAAGTGGATGAGCACAATATCGTGCAGTGTATATCATCGTACTAACCTAAGTAGCGCTACTATGTTAATTTAAACTATATTACCGCCAGTTGTAGGAACTATGGGAGTGATTTTGGATTCATCCACAGATTATAAACAGTTTCAGAAAAGAGAGAGACACTAAATTCTTTTTTTATAATAACACAATTAATGATTCGACTTAGTATAATATAAATCACTTGTAAACGTATTAAAATAACTTATTACATAATCTAATAATAATTTTATAAGATTTTTTATTCTTTTTTCTTTTCAATTATCGGAAAGACGAGTGGGGCGTTCACCTGATGGTAAGTGATACGCCTTCCCATAACAACGTGGCACTAGTTAGGATGATATATACTCGAACATATTGCGCTTGTCGCTTGAGACGAAAAATGTTAAGTCTCCTTATCTTAGTAATTACACTAGCTATAGCACCCATTATATAAACAGGCCGTGGATCCAGGTCCACGCGCCCAATGTTAGATAAGCTGTAATAGTCGAAGGCTTGCAGCGTTGACATCATCATGAATCCATTATATAAAATGAAAATTTATAAAGTGCAACAAGCGGCAATGATTATTATTAGCAACTTTTATATGTTTGCAAACAGTAATTGAGCAGGCGCTAATATGTAATAATCTGCAGAAATATCATATAGTATATCTGTTGAGAATCGCAAGAACCCACTGGTTGCGATCAACGAGTGACAGATTGATTTGGCGATCTTTGGGGGAGGCCTATGCCTAGCAGTGGACGGCTATTGGCTGATGATAATAATACACAACAAGATTTAGATTAGGGCGACATCATCACATTAGCGATGAAGCCTTGTTAATAAAGAGAAAAAAAAAGATTCAGATTCGTTGTAAATATATTTTTCTATATAATAGGTAATAAGAAGGTCAAAAATTATTTGCAGTTCTTTAATCGAAAGAAATTTTAATGCGATAAGAATGAGAAAGTTGAAGAGTAAATTAGTCATTGTTATAATTAAATTATACTATTACTTATTCTTTGGGTGAAGTTTCTGATGTTGGTTTTTTATTAGCGATTTTTACTTCTTCATTGGACTCAAGAAAGGCCGTTTCGATAACTAGGAACCAAACTATACTATTGCCAAAGGTAAAGAGTTCCTTTTTATTCGACGAGGCCAAGAGACAAGCGTGGTGTTCACCTGATTGTAAGTGTTACGCTTGCTCATAACATGATGTTCACAATTCACAAAACTGTGGGGATCGAAAGTAGTGAATAATATTTCTACACTTTGTCGCTTAATGCGATTTTCTAGAATATTGTCGCAGTATCCATAGAACAGTTCTAAAATAGCAATAGATTAAAATACTCCGAGGTTATCTAATGAAAAATAATATTATAACTGAAATAAGACATTATTATATTGCAACAATATAAAAGCTATTAATCTTTAACAAATAATGTATGCTTCAAAGCTTTCCGGTTAAATAATACATGAGTCGAATTGCGACGAAATGAGATAACGTACGGAATCATTGCCTGAGCAAGCACGCGTCGACAAAGGGGGCTATCTGCCGAGTCGGCAAACACTGTCTATTGATTTAGTTTATCTTTACTAACATGAGCACACATATGATCATACGAATGGCAATATGTAAATTATTATACAAAACTCGATACCCTCCGACGTACATTCCCGTCATTATTTCTCTGTATATCTATAAATGAATGGTTAGAAAGTAGCAATTATAAGAGCCTTGATAATTGGACGACGTAGAAGTTGATATATTGCAGTTAATTCGTAGCGACTTAACGACAAAGGGAGTGATAGAGATATATTTTCACTGAAAAAGTATTTATTCGTACCAATTCGTATAGTAATTGGCGGTCATGCTTTAATATATTAAAAATATTTTATCTCATATTATTATATAGACAATTGGTTTGCTACTATCCCGCCTGATCGTAAACAGTAGAGAGGTATTTTATGTTTGAATCCTTTACAGTTCAGAAGATGAATAGTGACGAATATTTAAAATTATTTATTTTAGTTAGTAGAAGTTTAATATATAAAAATTTAAACATTGTTATAAAAATAATGCGAACAGTAATAAATTTGTGATACATCCCTTTGATATATAAACAAAAGAAAATATTGCTTTTATGATTAGTCATTTAGCAATCGAAGATAAAACAAGCTATTAAGCAATAAAAGATGAACATCATTTAAAGATAATTACTGAAATTATCTTACTACATGTCTAAAACCTCAGAAACTCGTCTATTGTTTAAACAGTCGAAAATATATATTACAAACTGTGTTTCGTCACTACGTAAAAAATAGGGAGAAGCAATTATTGCTGTGGAAGGTAAGTCAGCGGCAGTTTAATTTTAACTTTGAAATATTTATATTATTTGAATAGTATAAAAGAAATTCTCCTATGGAAATATATTCTTGTGTCTTCTTTTATAAGAAAATATTAATATGAGAATTATTATCGTAACATAGAAAGTTAGTAACTGACGAAATTACTGTGGTTATGAGATTTGACATTTTATGTTTTACAGTGAGGAGTACAATGTGATGCAGTGTGTGTCATCCTAATTAGTGTCACAAAGTTATGGACGGGCTTATCGTTTCCATCAGGTAAACGTTTTACTCGTCTCGTCGCTTTTGAAAACAAAAAACGAAACTTTTACAACTATCGCTTTTAAATAAAAAAAACTGGGGCATTCGCAAACCTTTCCCGCCATTTCAACGAGCTTTGTGAGGTTTCAAATTATTTTAAATAATCTATATCTTGTGCCAATGGAACAGGGATTATTTTCGCGTAAAAGTCAACAGGGAGTGTTGGAGAAAGACGCACATATATTGTTGGTTATATCCTGCACTAATATTACAACTGACTCTTTTCAACACACAGAATTTTGTACGAGGATTTAAAAGGCGGACTCCGTCTCTTTCCATCCTTCTTTAATTTCTTTCTTTAGTACGCTATTGATGGTTGAAGAAGGTGGTTGTACGTGGTTTTTATACAAATTGTTTATTTTGTGTCGATGCAAAGTTTTGTTTACAAAAACATGGAGCTTAGGTAATGACATTATAACTTAGTGATGTGTACTGATTAAGATAGTTATTTAATTTACATGACTGTTGAAGATAACTCATTAAAAATAAGAATGGAGACTGTAGTGCATTTTTGGTCACTTGTTTTTGGTCTGATATACGTTGCGGAGGCGGCGATGATTGGTGATCAGTGTGACTGGACGGGCAGGTACGTTGTGCTAGTCTTTTATTTTTATTTAATTAATGCATTTGGAAATTAATGAATATTCAAGGAAGACATGTTTTTTATGTTAATAAATAAATTTAAGAGAATGCTATAATAATTTTTAAACTTTTGATGAGAGCTTTAATAGATATGTTTGTTTCTTTATTTCATGAAGATGATGATGAGTCGACCATAATGTTTACATGATGGTAAATGATATGCACGTTAAAAATAATCAATCGTTAGTTAGGATAGTAAACACTACATCACAGTGCTCGTCGTTTCGAGACTGATGTTACACCCAGTTACAATAATAATTTTTTTAGCTACGACACCTTTTAAACCGGAACACAGTTTGAGTTCGCTGCAACCTAGCTATATCTATATATGCAGGTGTTAGTTTACTAGTATTCTTGTGAAATGTTCACAAATTATAATATTAGTCGTAATTAACCCAAAACTATTTAAAGTTTTGTAAAATACCTACTGGTGGTTGGCAGGTCTGTCTAGGTAGGTATCATCGGCGCGCATATTTCTGCTGCCAAACATTACTGTGTTCCGGTTCGAAGGATGTTTTAGTTAATGATATTACTGGGGTAACAAGACTTAATATCTTATGTCATAAGGCGACGAGTGCAATGTGGTGCAGTGTATACCATCCTAACTAGCGCGATATTATTATGGGCTACGTTTTACTTATCATCAGGTGAACGACTCGCTCGTCTCGTCGTTTCGTTGAATAAAAAAAAAAGTTAATAGGCCAATAAGGCATATTTAGTTCTAAGCATGACGACACTCAAACATCATTAATATGAAAAATATACATGGGTCACTTCTCTAGAATTTATATACTCTTATCTTTGTCTACAAAAATAACACGAAACCTGTATAATATGATAAACGACTTCATTATAGTTCATAGATTACCATCCGTATCATTATCCTCTACCTCCGTATTAATGGACACTTTGCTAAATTATGGCATACTATTCTACCTTAATTTTACACAATGGAATTCCGAGCAATTTTATAACATCTCCATTAATCAAAAAGTATCAAACAAAATCCCATAAATGCAGCCCGAGGCGTAGTCCGTCGCAGAATGGAGATATGCTCTTTTTTTTTTAAAATCAACAAGGTTAGCGCTTGATCACGATCCCACCTGATGTTAAGTGATAATGTGCTGGTAACATGCACTAATCTAGGATCAACCTATTCACGCTTTTCTTGAAGACATCCAGGTCGTATTTGGACGGGACACCGATGTCGGCAAGTTGTACTACTTCTTTGCTGTTCTCAAGAAGAACGAAGAGCTCAACATCCTTGTTCGCATACTGGCGATGTCCACAACATAATGATTCGGCATGCGTCTGGTTGTCCGGTGTTGAAAAGGGGATGGGGGAATTATATCGTTAAATTCCATCAGATACTCTAAAATGTATCATATACTCGTAGAACATCGCGAGACTAGTCACTAGGCACCTGTGGTCAAGACTGTCAAGTCTAATTCTACACATGTTAATATTTTATTTTTGCATTTCAAAAATTAGCATTAAATTTTGTGGTTTTTTTTTTATTGTTTTCTTCACAATTCAGACAATGTGTGAAGGTATTTATTCATAAATATTTTACCATCATGACAATGGAATGGCGTGATTGAATTATTCTATTGAATGTCGTAAGTTATATTGAATGAAGCAATAAAATAAGCAGACGAATTGAGTTAAAAGATGCGCTGACTCATGATGCGCTAGTTAGGTTGTTTACACAGCAACATACAGTATACGTTGCTGTTACCTAGATTTGAGCATATCCACAGAAATATCATTAAGGAGTAATTTTTTTTTATTTTTTAACGAAGTGACGGGACTACCGAGATGTTCATTTGATGGTAAGTCGGATCGTAAGCCTTCCCATAATATTATGGCGCTAGTTGGGATGGTATACACAATGTACTCGTCACCTTGAGATTATTATAAGTTAATAAGTCACGTTGCCTCAGTAATTTACTACTACAGCACTTTGAACCGGGACACAGTAATGTTAAGACGCTACTGTTTGGCGGTAGAAATAGGAGCTGCGTTGGTAACTACCTAGACGGTCTCCGGCAATAGGAACCTTTCACCAATAAGCAAATTTGGGTCGATGAGCAGATTTAAATTTTTCCGTTGTTTATGTAAGTGTTCGACAATGTTCCATCGACAAAGTTGAAAGTTGAGATATTATAACAAACAACATTTAAGCGGACTCTCGCCCACAAAAGCAAATATTGCAATCACAAGTACGTGTACTTGATCTTCAGTTCTATAAAAAATTTAAATATTGTTTAGAGCACCAATTGAAAAAAGTTTTTTTTTTATATAAACACTTAAGGACATTAGAACTTGACGTAATTGTTATCGGTGCACACCCCGGAAATGATACAAGGGGGGTCGATCGCAGAACACAAAACCAACAAAATGGGGTTTCCCATTGACCGTGGGGTGGCGGCGTGGGAAAGCCAAATGGGAACTTTTCTCGTCATCCCTCGCTGTTTGCAGTCACGTGACCCTTCCGCCCACTTCCGAATGAAATGTGTTTAACTCATCTATAATTAATTTAACAGCATCATTTGATCCGACATAATATATACACTGTCAACTAAATGTAGTTATTGAATTATAATATAATTGTTTGTTATTCTGCTCTTTTTATAAATATATGTACAAAAAAAATTTTATCATTCAATTAACTTCTTTTAATTTACTTACACTATACACGTACTATTATTGATAATATTGGTGGTAGGTCTTTATTGTCCCAGACCGTCTAGGTAGGTGCCAATGCAGCTCCTATTTTTGCCTTCTAAACAGTAGTGTGAAACCATGCTGTTCTCCGCTTTAAAAGGCGTTGTAGCTAGTTAAATTACTAGGGTAACGAGATTAACATTTTATGTCTTAAGTCAACGAAGACAATGTGGTGCAGTGTATAATATACTAACTAGCGCCACGTTGTTATAGGCATGCGTTTCACTGACCATCAGGGAGACTTGTGAACCATTGGTCTTGGTGACCATTTCGCGGAATGGCACTTGCCATAAAATTAATCCTAACAGCAAATTAAAATATTAAAAGATAAGTCTCATAAAAATACCTAACAGAAAGAATCTGTTAATAACCAATAGTTTACCACGTTCGCGTTGCTATCAATTCTTAAATATAGATCATCTTTATCGTCATGGTGATCATCCATCAATCTCAGATAGAAAATGAACGATACCGGGTCGTTCGGAGTCTTACGTCTCTAACAATCTTTCATCTTTGTTAAACAGTTATAATAATTACATTTCTATATGTTTTATTCATGGTTTCCATAGTGTTGTTAACACCGTCCATATAATGGAGCAATAAAGCTAATCGCAAATAGCATATGTGAAAGTAAGAACAAAGATTGCGCGGGCGAGATGGCGGCGGGACTGGCAAAAAAGCAAATTGAGTGTCAATGTACCAGCATCGGCTGTCGAGTATTGTGGGGCATTCAAGTTCATACATTAATATTTATTAGGGAGGGAGTGCGCGAGGGGCCCGGGATCAGTTTATTATAATATCCTCCTATTATAATGCGTTCGCACGATATGAGCGCGACGGATTGGTCGTGTTAAACTGAACCGTACGAGTTGAGTCGCCTTTGTATTTTTTTAATTCTCTGAATTCAGTGTTTCTTATTAGCATTATTAATGTAGACCAAACATCACTATTTCCTAATATACAAAGGCGTTTCATCAGAACAATCTAAATTAAATATTACACAATATTTAGATATTATAAAAGAATTTGTAAATTATTTTTCGGTATAATGAATCTGTGTAATCAATACTGCTCTTAATTCCAATTGAAAAGGTTTCATCTTCAAGAAAGTATACATCCACCTTAAAGGGAGTAACGCAGGTGTTCGCTCCATATCTGATTACCCGCTTGCTCCGTATGGCCCCTTTTCTATACAAAAATCTTACAAAGGAAGACCAATTGATCAAGATTTTCGGATGTTATGGAAGCTTTATTAAAATATGTATTTTTACTTTATGATCTTATAGGTCTTTGCTGTACCGAATCAGTGTAAAACCATCGATCCACAAAACCGTAGAACATCTTTGAAACAGTTTTAAAAGTGGTTATTTGTCCATAATTCCTAAGAGCAGTAATGGCGCCATTTTAATTGTATTGAGTAATTAAATTGCAGCACGCACTGACATTGTGGGCTGCATAAGAACGGATGTGCGTAATGACATTGTCAACTCAACGGAACAGAAAAAAAAATCACTGACGTACGAGCGGTTAAAATTTCTTTCCAATATGGCGCCATTGCGCATATCTAGAGCTATAAGGAAATAAGCGTTTGGAGTGTTTAACAAATACCAAAAACATTTACTAATGTATACTAATTAACATAATGTAGACTTAATAAAATAAATATGAATTAATTAAAGAATTAATAATTGTATGTATTTGACATTAATAAAATAAATACACATACGAAAAAATAAATTTGTGTTAAATCAACCACATATTTTTAATAATATGCGTTGGTAGTATAAAAAAACATTGATAATAAAATTTCTGATATTGTAAAAACGTACCATGGGAAAATAGCTCGCGGTTTTATTTCCTGAATCTGACCTACATGTTTAGCGTTGCAACAAGCGCGGAAGTCCCTATCTCCACATGGGTCACGATAATGCACCAGTTGGTCGGCTACTTGGCTCGACGTAACGCGCTGCCCATATGGCGGCCGGTCTCCTCGCTAAATGAAGCGTGGTATTTCACATCCCCGGAAGATCCTGTTCCTTGTTCCATATTCCTGAAAAAAGTATGATAGTGACCTCAATCACGCCTTATGGTCAGTGAACATGGAGTACGGTAGCCATAACAGGTTTATTTTTCGTTTCATAAAAACTGTTGATCTTTTTGGTAGTGTATTGATTTGTTTCAAATGTTTTACTTACTACGCAGCTGGTACTTTTAAGTAAAGCGTAGTGATTTACAATGTTAAACTTAATAGTTGTTCTAAAAAAGATATCCCTCCTTTTTAAGCTTATCATGTTTTCTTATTAAGATACAATCATTCTCGATTTAAGCTACTAAAATTAGAATCTATGTGACACACATTAATAACGTATTTCAAAACGAATTATTTACATTTAAAACATGTTATGTAGATATTACATATGTATACAACTTAAGTATAACAAAGGTTATTCACAGTGATTTCATAACAGTTAAATTAGAATATAATGTTAATTAACAATCAATGAAGTTTGTACAAGTTTGAAGCAGCAGTTCTTCATTAACACCATTAAGGTTTCAGTGAGGCGTCCCGGAGCCTGAGACCGCGGCACCAGGACATTTCACATGAGCCGCGCCTGTGAGAACACCCTTCCACTGAAAGCAAACATCCATCACATGTTGGATGAAATCACGGCTATTTTTAAGCGACGATTGTTTTTATTCGCTCGCCAATTGGGGGCAATCAGCGACACGTGTTTCGTCTGAGACGTTCCCCTTAAGCGTGCCCATTGAGCTCGTTGCCTCGCCGGTCGACTAGTTCACTATGCATAGACAATTTGCACTGGACTGCATGTAGAGGACAAAATATTATTTCTAAACTTATATGATAATTGTTCAAATAAAAAAAAAACTACTAACAAATTACGAAAAATAGATTTTTGTTATTGAATGAACATACTACTGATTTATTACTGGATTATGAAATTGAATTCTATCAGTTGCTATATAATAGAAGTATGAATTCGTAATTTTTCTCATACGCAAACAATTGCTTGAATTATACTAAGCAAAATTTATTTATGTATTCAAAATAATTATATTTAGAAGATTTTTCCGCATCCAACACATGGTTAAATTTAGTCATTTATTAGACGGTAAGGGGACATTCTTGTACTTTTTAATTTAAAATCCCCTAAGTATAATTCGGCATATGATGAAACTGTTTCCCATGACACTTGAACGCTACCGCCATTACTATCGTCTTTCTACTGCCGTACGCAACAGATAATATTTTTATTACGTCCTCAGCAACTCAATCACGTCAGATAACGTGTTCGTTAAAGCGGTAATCTAATGCACTCGCCACATGTCCACTTACAATAACTAACTCGAATAAGAATTATGGAATAGTGTAGGAGATGGAAGGTATCTATTATACGAAAACCTTCAATTACAATGGCGTTCATTAATAATAATGACTATGACCTAGTTGTACACGAATAGCAATGAAAGCTGTCACGTTTCAATTTTGTAAATGGTCACAATCACCGTTCGCATCGCCTGTTGCTAGTATGGTAATAACGGATAAAAGCCAAAAAAGACAAGAGTTATCTTAAAAAGGCTAAAAAAAATTTTCTTTTTGTACGATGATTTGGGGTTTATTTACACATGACAAATAATATTATATTTTCGTACTGGAATATAGTAATGTTTGCCCACTATTTTTTGGCCGCAAAAATAGACGCTACGGTGGTACCTTGACTGTCTCCCGCAAATAAGAGCTACCCCTATTAAAAAGTCGGTTATTACTAACAAAAATTTTTATGTACCTATACAGTCACTAAAACTAGATTTTTCATAATATTTGTTTTAGTAAATCAATGAAGAATTTAAAGAATTATTGTTAGAATAATAAAAGAATTACTTAAGGTTCAATTCAACGGTTCTTAACACTCGAAATTGATGGTTAGAAAGCAATTGTTACAGTTTCATTGAACACGGGTTTCTGTGAAGGAAGTAGTGCTAATCAGAATATGTAGGTCGGCATTGTGTGGGTCAGATGAAAGAGTACTTTGTAAATGCTGTTTGTTCTTTTAATTCGTTCTCGGAGTTCTGTTCTCTCCAATTTATACAGTCGTGATAAATTGTGGCGCAAACAATAGAATTTATAGTAATTAATAGATTTTTTTCTCTTCAATTGTTTATCCATTTAATTATTCGAAACAAAACATCTTTTCGACTACGTACGTTTTTAATTTAGGTAGTGATAATTTAATTATGATGATATATATAAAATGAATTGTAAGACCGATGTTTACTATCATTGTAAATTGATTTAATTAAAGGATTTCCGGTTATTATTACATATAACAAATCTGTTATATAAAATAACATTAGAGACGCTTGATGTGTAAAAAAAAAATTATACCGTATGATAAAAACTTTATTAAACAAAAAAAATTTACGGTAATTGCTAAGCTTTTTTTGCTAAAATTTACCTAAAATATATCTTTTTTTTTAATTTTTGGAATTGATCGAAATGTATAATTTTATTGCAAATTTATTCATTAAATTAGTGTGAGTTTAGCGTTATAAATATTATTTTCCAATTCCTCAGTTAAAACCAGAAGATAGTGAAATAAATTCTCGAGTTTTTTGTATGGCGTGGAAGAGGAGACATTTTGCCGAAAATTCAGGGTTTGGGATCAGTGGGACTTTATGAATAATGGATGAGACGAGTTTGGAGTGTTATTACAAAGGATGCGCGGGCGCGGGCCGCAGCAGCACGAGCTGCATACTAACGTGACTCAATTTCCATGCAGCCATGTCAAATTACAATATTCCCTGTAATAGAATATTCGAAACACTCGGACATAATATTTATATGATATTCCAGCAGCAATTTCCGGAGTCATGTTTCGAATAGATTACGTTAGTGTTTAATCGTTCAGCTTGTGTCAAGGATGCTTGTCTACAGCCATTGTTTCACACTGATACTTCCGAACGATGATTCTTTACTTATAAAAATATTTTGCTTTTTATACGCATGAAATTGAAGTATCTATAAAAACTTGAGTTGGAATTCGTTTACAGAAGATACGTGAAAAATATTTTTTACGATGTTAAAATCTTATTTTATACATTTGAATTTGAAAGTACTACAAAAGATTTTACGAACTATACATGTTTCTTTTAACAAATGCTAATAATGTTTTAAATTTTAGATATAAATAAATTTTCATAAATTGATATACGAATATGAAAAGATATAAGATGCTGTGTGTACAAAAAAATATTAATAATTTTAGCGTGTAGTACACCTACCTGAAAATGTTTTTGCATATTATTTGTACGGAGTTTCCGTGACATGGCATTGCTAATGAGGCGTCACTGCTTGGGTAACCCGATGCCCGCCTGTCCGGTCCTACCGCCGGAGTGACTACGCATGCTCATCCATCATCCAGGCCTTGTATTATGTTTCCTAATACATATTTAATTTACCAGACGCCTTGCGATGATATAACCAATCTTGTCATTGCGATTTTATCCTTTTAATATCTATGTTAGTGCCATATTCGAGAAACAGAGTCGTTAGTTAATCCATATAATAGGTTTTAAATTTTAATTCATAATGCGAACATTTACAATTTATCCTCATCGTTTAAATCGACTGTACAAAAAATAAACGGGGCCGGTCGATTATAACGCAAAAAGAGATTGGCGGACGTTCGCAAATGGCAGTCGCCTGCGGCTGACCGCTCGCCATTTTTAGTCCTCCACAATCCGGACTTCTAAAAAAAAAAAAACAAGCAGCCGATGATTTCTTAACCGATTGGCTATCAATCGTTAGCCAGATAATTTTAATCTAGACGCGCGACGTATTTTGAAAAAACCTAAAATGGCGGACTAATCTCTTGAAATACCTGCGCGTAAAGTGAATTTCGTTTTAGGCATTAGAGGTATTCTTTTGAGACAGAGTCAACCTTTGCCGCCAATCGATGCTGTTGAAGAGCAACAAACAAATGAAATTCCATTTGATTTTGCGATATATTTTCTAAAACAAGATTGCACACATCGGTACGAATTTTTAGGAACCCACTTAAAGCAAAAGTTAAGTAGAAAAATTAATAAAGTCAATGCTAAAGATGAATAAATATACAAATCTAACATTTCTAATGTTTTCTCGGTCTTCAATATGTCGAATTAATTATTTCTATTTCAAAGCATAAAACATTAGTGTGATTGTAAGGAGAATGCCATAAGATTGAGGTCGTTGCGAATAATACAGTTTTACTTGTCGGTTACTTTATAGAAAATCTAACGAAACGTAATGGCGACACAACAATGGGTGCAGCACGAGCTCGAGGTTCTAAATAGATTTTGTACGATAAACGCTAAATTGGCTGTACACTGCTATATCTTTAACTATCATTCGTGAAAGCTGAACAGTATCAATGCTCTTAGTAGTTACAGAATCTTAATGAAATTTAGAAAGCTGTTTTCAAATACGCTTTTAAATAGTGTTACATTAGAATTCTTATGAAAACTAAAGTCTCTTATAAGTGCGACAGTATTCTAATAATAGATAATAAATTGATCATTAGCTAATTACTATTTATAAGATGTCTCAATCAATTGTATTTATAACTAATTTTATCTGATACTATATTTATATTAAGTGTAGTATTGTTTTCTGTTAAATTGCTTAATATCGGTTGAATAAGTTCCAAGTTAGTCCTGAAGGTGTAACATAATACAGTAACACGCGAACGGATACTTGATATGTTATAGACTTGAAGCTATTGCCTCGTTGACACTTCCAATATAAGACAGGCAGACAGATTTTCAGTTGTGATTTTATAACATTAAATTCATTCTGACATAAATTTAAAAAATCGTATATGTTTTCGACGAAGCGAAAAGACGAGCAAGACGTTTACCCGATGGTAAATTATACTTTTGGTCATAGTAATATGGAGCTAATTAAGGTGTATACACTGTAAACCGTGCTCGCTGTCTTGAACCGTTAATCCCGTTACTTCAGTAATTTCAGTAGCTAAAACACACTACTACCTAAATAGACAGCCACAGAGATCTATCATCATTAACATAAGCTGAATAACAAATTCTCTATATTTTCTTTTATCGCATTCAACACGTTATAAAGGGGATCTATGGTAATTTTCGTTTATAAATTACTATTACTTCCGAGAACATCCAAAGATATCTACAACATTAAGATTAAAACTACAACGTTTCGTTTTATCACGGGCAACATTTTGTTGCACCATAAGCGACGCCCCATTAAATCATTGCCTTATGTTTTTTATAAAAACTAAAAGCTAAAGGAATGTATTAAGTTATATTACTTATAATTATGGGTTGCTTTAGGAGATAATTTGTATATTGATTATGAAAATCGAAGTTTTTAATTTAGGTTATGATGGTGCTAGATTACTAATTTTTGGCTCTACAACTTGAAACTGATATCAATTTCTCGTTGTGTTAAGTGATGTTGACTCACGGAAAACAACAATGCTGTTAAGTCGGCAGATTTACAAAGTGAGGTAGGTAGCTAGCTAGGTGAGTTCTAAAAAACCCAAGGGGAAACCAGTTACAAGGCCGCATAATTTGGTCCGTGGAGGTAGTAAAAATTTAAAGGATTCTCGTGTTCGGTCTGATGAAGGCAATACAGCAGTGGCCGTATTGCTACGGTAAGCGGCTTATCCGCCACAAAAAGACTAAATACGGACTTTTCACACCTTCGTGTTTGTGGTGCGTTTTAGCGTTCACGCCTCGTATGTGCCTACCCCTTAAAGTTCGCGCCTCAACTATACATATCACTTATTCATTATGTAAAAGTTATAACTTGTGTATATTTGTGTCGGTGGTCAAACTCACTTCTCGAAGCTAACAGTCATATGGTAACTTATTTTTTTTAATTTAACCCATCATCGGTCAGTAAGAAGTTTTAGTAGGTAGGTCGAAGAAGTTTATTTGTAAGGATTTTTCATTTCACAAAGCGACATGACCAGTGAAACGTTGAAACTGATTGTAAGTGATACGTCTGTTCATAACAACGTGGTGCTAGTTAGAATAATATACACTGCACCACAATGTAATCGAGGATAGGCGAGACTGGAAGAGAAGAACATGTTGTGCCGACCCTACATAAAGTGGGACCAGGGCAGGAGAAAGAAGAAGCACCACAATGTAATCGTCGCCTTGAGATATAAAATGTTTTTTTTTATTGGTAATTTCACTAGTTCTAACCGGAATATAATACCGTTTGCAGACTAATGTTTTGGCGGCAGAAATAGAAGCTGTGATGGTACCTACCTAGACAGTGTCCAGCAACAAGGACCTACCACCAGTAAAATTTCTATTATTAGCTGTGGATCATTTTATCACAGATTATTCAAGTGACTCTTGACGTGTTATATAAGACGTTGCGTATACGTTTAGATCTGTTAAACTACTCATCAATCAGTTGGTCGTGCCCATTAGATGCATGTCAGAGTAAGTTACTGATGTACTCATGCTTTGATTCACAGCAATTGTTCTAGTGAAAGTTAAAGTTACGAGAACTTCGCGTGTTAAAACCGCCTTATTATGTATTCAGGTTAACTGTTTTCGTGATTTACACGATTACGAGATTCTAATGAGGTTATGTTACTTTTGTTCTGTATGATTAGATTGGCATCTTTTGTTCTAGTTATCTGGGATTATTTTGAATGGTTACGATATTAGAAAGTGAGCTGTAAAAGTAAACCTTATGTAAGGAATATTATCGTTTGTCATGTGCGTAAAAAACAAATATATATATATATATATATATATAATATTATATATAAAGACAATGATAAAGTATTTTTTAAACCTAATGTTTTGGAATAACAGTTTGAAAGCTTTTTTTTACATTTCTTAAGAAATACAAGATATTGTGTACTATGTACTTTTTTAGTATTTTGTATTATGTACTTTTCAATGTAGTCAGTTTATTGTACAGTACGGTCATCGCTCGATTTTAATATTTTTATTTCTCAATAAATAATATATAAAATTATTATTTTAAAGTCAAATATAAATATTTTTTTTTTTTGTATTTTAATTGCTTGTATTTTTAGTTTAAATGCATTAACAATATAACTAGTCATCATAATCCTGTATAGTGTATGGTTTAGCGATTAAAGCGTTTTAAAACAAACATTATAAAATTGTTTCGTCTGCGATTTCTGATACGGGTATACAAAACATTCGCGCTAAAATAATGTCTCCATTATGAACGGAGTTGATTACAAGAGGGCCCTTCGGAGGAGAGTTAATCAAAATTGCATTACCCCTGTGTTACCTTTGGTCACGGAGTCGCGGTTACTTCGCGAAAAAACCGAAACGACGGCCGCAGCCTTTCCGTACACCGAGCGCGAAATGATTGATGGCATCTTATACATGTAATGTTATATACACATGTTAAACAAAAAAAAATATATGACAACGCTAAAGTGCACCTGCGTGACAATACAATGGTACATCATCGAGTGTTTACTGTTAACGTTTAGCTGGTGCCCAATGGTGAGTTTCGACGTAGGCGTTTTGGACGCCGCTGCGGCGTCTAACGAGTTGTGTAAACAGTGACATCGGCAGCCACTGCCGATACGTGAACGCACGGGCGGCCCAAAGTACACACGCCAAGTGGCTAGAAGCGTCCACTTGCAGCCCCGAATAGTGAGGCGTCATCTCTTCAATATTTGAATAGAATTACTTTTTTTGCCTCATGCATCCTCATATGAAGCAATTGGCTTTTAGCTTTTAATAGTTTATTAATAGAAAGAATTCGTCCTTGTGATCGATTTGTATACGAACGTCCTCGTTAAGAATAGTTGCAAATGTAAACCCCGTAGACCTCGCAGAAGTATAATAAATTCTTTCATAAATAGAAATAGAAATAAATGTATCAAGAAAATAAAAGATTATTTAAGTGTGACACCCACACGAAACCTTTTTCGATAAAGGCTCGTTCTTTGTGCTGTTAAAATGATACGAAAGTCAAATAAGAATGTTTATATAGGATCCGCAACGTGGGCGCACCGTCTAAATATTTTATTTTTCGAGTGCCTCCAGGACAAAAGCCTGTTTGTGATTCTTCACCATTGTGTATGGCTGTAGTGGTTTCTAAACAAGTTCACGTACACACTGTTAGAGTAATAATGCCTTGCACCATCAAGACACGTTGCACGTGTTAAAACAATATAGATTTTTAATAAAACTAAAATTTACTTAAAATTTTTTTAATGTTTTATAGTATCTATGGTCACGGGATCACTGAGTTGCAAGATATCCTGACCTCAGAGTCATCACGGAGTACTATTTTTAATTTTTGTTTAGTCCCACCCACACAGGATGACCTCACTGTATCTTCTAGTAGTATGTGTGAAGGATAATTTAGATTTATGAATAATGGTTTCTCAAACTGGTGGTAACATGGTTGAATGTCTATTTATACTAGGATTTTTTTATTATCAATAGCCTCGCAAACCGGGGTTCTTTTGCAAGGATGAGTATGTAGTCTATCTCCTTATACAATATAAGATGTTTATTCTAATAGAGCGGGTAATATATAGGTAAATATATTAAAGTGATTTGTAATAAAACGAAGATTCGTGTTTTTTTTTGTATTAATTGAAATGTTATTAAGTGATATTTGCATTTTTTAAGTTTGATTTGAACTGATCTCTCAAGCAATTATCGCCGCGGTTGATATTTGCAATATACAAAAAGTCAAAGTCGTTTTGTATGATTTCAAATTAATTGTTTGCAGCAAAATGAGTATTTTTTCCAAAGCTATTAAGCACGACCGGTTATCGGTTTTTATCAAAAAAATATTTGAAAGTGGATACATTTCGCGCGATTAAGTTAAACTTGTATTTTCGATATCTGTTATTGTCGATGGATTTTAATAATTTTTATGTAAATGAGTCTGTTTTTGTAATATTTCCAAACTGTATGATATTTTTATAAATAAAGTATTTTTTCGAGAGAAAATTTTACATCGGATACTCTTTAAGTGCGTGGCCAATAAAATGGTGATGTCAGACCTTCACCGGGTGAAACACCACTGTATCCTTATCGCCTCTAGTTAGAATTACGGAACCCCTTTCGCAAACTACCGTAATCTCGACGGCATGCACAAAGTACTTAACTAACGGAAGTATTATCCGTTACGTAAATGTTTGTAACCATTAGTAAAAATACATTAATGAGCCATTTCTAAAGAGATTTTAACTTTATCTGCAACAAGTATCTTGAAAGATAAATAAAAGCTCCGGAATTTTCGAAATTCTAGTATGGGCTACGGCTTATTGTTTAATCAACGATTTTAGCTATTAATGGTTTCGCATTAGTTTCTAAATGAATATCTATCCATGACAATAATAAATTATTGTCTAAACTTAGAGAAAAAAATATTGACTATTACATTATCGTTAGTGAAATGTGCCGACGTTTTCTCTATTTGAATTATATAGAATTACCTAAAATCAATAAAAACTACGTTTAATATTTAATTAGTATACAAAATATATATGGGAAAAAGGATATGTTTGTATATATTATGCAAATGTCTTGTAATAATTTGTATTCAATTTTAAATATCTTTTTGTTTGGTTCTTTGACAGCAGCGTTAATATTGATATGTCAAAATTTTAATTTTTTATGAATACATACTTAATAAGAATTATTGTAATTATTATTTGTTATAATATTATTAATGTTTTATAACTTAAACTTTTAAAGTGCATTGTAAAATGTGAGGAACGAAGTAACAATAGATTGTTAGAGGTTATTTTATGTGTATAAATCAAATCCAGTAGATAGCAGGCCGGCGCGTGCCACAAGGCCGGTCGACTGTTGGAGTCAGATCTCCTACCTTCCTCTCGCTCCCACCTCAGTGTATCGCGGCACTGAATATGGAGTGGCTGGTATACCTTAATAGAGGTCCGACTCGTTCCGTGAGTATTCGTCATTGCTCATTGTTTGAGGTTACCAACAGCGCGTTTTGTTCGAGGACATTCCTATAACACTTATAATATATTCTCTATCAAACACATAACATAAAATTTTTGCTCAACTGAAACTTTTTATAATGTAAGTTAAGCTATGTTTCACTACAATATTTTTTAAAGGTTGTACTGGAATTAATTAATATTTAATAAGAATATTTCAGGTATTAAATAAAGCAACTAAAACTAAACATGACGTTGGATTAAGTAGTGTGCGTTCCAATTTCGTTATGTTGAATAAAATGTGCTGCAGTGCAAACCTACTCAGTTTGCTGTATAGATTTAAGCAAACTGTGCAGTTTTATCGTTCGAGGTTGTTCAACATCAGCATGAAGCGCGTGCCGCGTAAGGCATTGCATTCGATACCGGTCGCCGCTATATCCTTATTCAAATCGGTTGCCGCGAAAAACGTATCGTTCTCCAAATATAGAAAATTGCGGACGCATTTGGATATCGGATTTGGTAATACAAAATCGGCTGCCTCATTTGGTTAATAGTTAAAAAAAACATCGCGGAAAGCGCAACCGCCGCTTAATGAGCAACAAACTTTTTATGTAAACAAACCTGTCGTAATATATTTAACAACGAAATCAACAAATTTTTTAAGGATACCAAAATGTTCGTTAAAAGATAACTAAACTTCCTTACTGAAGCTCAATACAAATTTGCGAACGTTATAAAAGAATCATATCTTTTCTTATTAAAAGCAATTTATTCCTTTACCTATAGTTGTACTTTTAGTTAACAGCATGTAGCTTTTTAGCAGTATGACTATACAGCATTGTGATAGCCGGCGGCGTCCACATCTCAACCGTTAAATAATAACAAGCGAGTACCAGGTCGGACGGCTGCGCTGAACTATAAATTGTCCGGGCCGCCGGGCACCGAGCAAGCAATGCGGAAAATAATATAGAACCAAGTCTACGGAGTTAAATCGGATTACTTGCTCCAGAAGCCTGCAGTACCTGGCTGTTTCACGGTTTCACTTAGCATGTTATTAATACATCGACTGCACTGCATCTTGACTAATACAGAGTAATATAAACATGCATTTAGAAAGATGCACAAAATTATCGGTTGTCGCTATCTTAAAACACCCTTGCGCGTCCGTCTCTGAAAATGTTACATCAGGTCATTCTTCTTTACGAATGTAAAACTTGGACTATAAAAGAAGACCCCAAAAAACGTATCGGTGTGTTCGAGATATGCACACATCTGCACATCAAGATATGCGCAGGCGAATGTTGTCACTAAACTGAACTCGGAAAGTAACGAACGGGGAGGCCCCATGACGTGTAAACCAAAACCGCGAACTTTTGCAGACCGTCAAGTTGAAAAAAGTATCATATCTCGGCCACGTGCTTAGACACAATAAGTACGAACTGCTTTAAATTATTTTGATAGGCAAAGTGGCGTGTAAAAGGAGTGTTGGTCGCGGAAAGAAATAGTGGTTGCGTAACATCAGGGATTGGACCGGAATCGCCAGTACTGCCTAAATGTTCCGTCTCGCAAGAGACTGGACCAAATATAGTAAACTCACTCGCCAACCTCCGCTAGTAGGAGAAGCACCTTAAAAAGGAGATAAACATAGCGATTTAATCTTATAATTCAGTTTTTAATAAATAAAAACGATTGGGTAAGTTGTGTGCTCAATTCTTGTGCGATATCTGAGGTCCAACAATAAATATATTATAGATAAAAATTATAAAAATAAAGTATATTTTATATAATTTGGACTAAGTTACTATATATATATATATATACACATACAAATATGGCAACAAATTCTATTACAATATATGCAAGATGTGTTTATTAGTTCCAGGAGTTAACATAGCGAAAGTGACGGTTTTCGAGCGTATAATACTACATATACTATATACATTTTATTTTAATTTTACTTGGTGTTGAGTGACAATGAGGTTTATTTATACTCTGACTACAGTAGATATGCAGAGAATATAAAAATGTTGTTCATAGGAGTGGGTTTACCCAATGAGGATGGTATCTTGTCAGTAATACAATATTGAGGGTATATCTTTTAAGACTATAATAAATCTAACTAGGAGCCTAACCGGAGTTCTAACTGGAGAGTCTTTCTGGCGAGCTCAGCACCTCGCATTCCAGCCTATTATCAGAACTCGAACTCCAATAGTTTTAATCCGCGTTATTGATTTCGCATTAATATAAAGTTAACTTTTTTTGCAATACTTATTTGATGGAGATTACACTGGCTTCCGTAACTTTATACAGCTTCAGAAAGCATCGTAAAAACTTTTTCTAAAAGACAAATTTTTTCGTTTTTGTTTTTATAACATTCTTTGTGGTTGATGCGTTATTGAAGAATAAGTTTTTCTTGGATTTAGTGAAACCGGAAAGACGATGATAATTCATAAAATGTTTATAGGTAGCGACATTGCTGTGTAGTGTTTTCGTTGAGATCTTTTGTAAGGAGTGACTACATTACAACTTTTTTACTGGAAACAGGTCTATGTTTATGTGATATGTGAATTTTGACTATATGAAACAGTCAAAATTCACTTGTATTCAGAGCTTGTTTTTTAAAACGTCTCAAAGATATCTTTCAATATAGTTATGTACATTCTTGATTATGTCACTAACAAACCGAAAAAGGAACTTACGTCAAATGTTAAAATGGAAATATGTTATAAATTACATTCCCTTATCGATTATTTTTTTATTTAAAAATAGCGTCAACAAAAACAATAGTAGCAATGTCTTGGTCCTTAAAAACATTTTGTGTCAAAGCGAGCAATTATAAAACTATATATTCCAAAATCTTAGTTATTCGAACAAGATTCTAGGTATATCAGATAAGGTAAAGCATTATAAAAAAGGGACTTCTTGCCCGGACTTCAAATTATAAGAACTTCCATTAAAATAATTTTTGTTTACACTAAGGTGTCGTAAAAGTATGGAAGGAAATAAATAGGACAATGAAAACGCAAGTGAGGACGTTAGTATTCGGTTTGCAAACCGCACGGACGTTTCTCACGGGTCCTTGTGTATTCCGGGCGCGAATGTCCGTGAGAACAAAGCGTTATGCGGGTCTGTCTCATATAAGACTATCCTTTATAACACACGAATGTCCTAATAGCAAAAGGAGATTCAGATTAAGCAACAAGAATTAAATATTCATAAATAACTTTAAAAGGAATGTATTAAAAGCACTCTACTGCATTAGGCTCGAATCCTACTAGTAGATAAATTGTTAAAACTTTTTCTACATTCCACTTAAAAAAGGATAAATAAAATTATTATTTTAACCTAAAACATCCAGGCGAAGATAACTTTTGTTGAATTATCATAATGTTTTATGACTCTTAGCTGTTTTTATGAGAAATCTTTTAAAATGTCCGTGGTGGTATTTGAGAATTATATATAAAAGGTTTTAATATATTTTTAAGACGAAAGATTTAATCAAAAATGCTCATTTTGCGACAATTCACAGAACTAAAGTTAGTTATAAAAATAGCGGTTGTTCGAGATAAAGAGTAGGGATATGCGAGATCTTATGTTGATTAGTTATATGTCCTTCTGTGACACATGTAAGCAGTAAAATATTTCACAGAAATATGATACACACAGATGATATGTGTTTGTGTTTATCTTAATCCATTTTTTAATTTAGTATACTAGTTCTAGTTCGCAGATTTCATGTCTAGGAACTGGCCCGTTCGTGATTGAAATGAAAGTTGTTTCAATGCAAGGCAAACTTATAACGTGCGCCGATAGATAAGAGATTCGAGTTCAATGTTGTAAATAATCTAGTTTATACATTGCTATAAAAGTTTTCTATTTAATTTCTTTATTTGATTTACCAACGCTTTTATACATTAATACTTTAACACAATATATAACAAAATACATCTTACGTTAATAAAATCTACAACTAGCAATTATTATGTTAACAGTAATGAAAATAATGCAAAAGACATTCCGACTAAGAATTGTTTAAAGAGAAATCGATAATTATTCTGAGCAGCATATAACATTTATGTATTCCGGTTTGAAGGGCGCTATAGTTAGTGCCATTATTGGGGTAACGATCCTTAACATTTTATGTCTTAAGGGAACGAGCGCAATATGATTCAGTTTATCCTAACTAGCGCTACATTGTCATGGGCGGGCGTATCATTTACCATCAGGGGAACGTTATCGCTTGTCTCGTCGCTTCGTTAAATTAAAAAAGAGCTTATTGGGTGAATTGTTGTGAATGACCAGGAAATCGCTATACTCGTTAAGTAACTTGTAAAGTGGTTTAAGCGTTCGTACAATACATATCGAATGTTGCAATACATATACGGTACTAATGCTTAATATTAGTTTTATATCGTTTCCATATGTTAAATAACGAAACAATTCACAATATAAGCTAGATATTTTATGTATCATACATCAAATATTCTTATACTGCAAATTCATACATAGTATTAAATATATATGTAAATTAAATTAACTACCACCGACTATTGAAAAATTAAGTATAATGATTGCTAGGCAACACTACTGTTTTTAAATATATCTTTTAGGTTTTAGTTTAACTTAGTATGGTGATAATGAAGTAAAGCTATGCTAACATACTTTTATCAGTCTGCCGAAACTTTTGATATGTACACACTTAGTCTGACAATGGCGACGTATTGACCGACTGGACTGATTGTCGAAGTGACATGTGTCACCTGTCACCTGTCACATAAGGCGTGTGAACAGCACTTATCAGTTATAGCTATTTTATCCATCAGGCTAAATATAGTAATAACCTAATTGGAGGAAACGTTCCTGTTGGAATGATGAAAATTAGTTGTTGAAGAATATTTTTTCGTCAAAGCTTCTGCTATGATAATAAATGCTTTTAAAAGTTAAATTTTTAACAATAACTAGAAATGACATAAATAAATGTAGACGATACTAAATGTCTGATACCGCATTTCGTGATGGTGTTTACAGTATTTTCATATTTATACTGATGATAATGTGTTACAATAATAACAATGAATATTTATTTGTTACATACACTCAAGAAAAAATTACATTCATAAATTTATTCTTAGATGGAGACAGCGCTAGTAAATATTTCTATGTAATATTTTATATCTGTACATGAACATATAGAAAATTGTTTGTGAATATTGTATAGGTATATGTTAATACAACAACATAACTTAAAATAAAACAATTGATTAAATTGAGAAAAAGTATTTAATGAAAAACCAAAAACCTCATCATTTGCATATATTTAAAAAAAAAAATTATAAAATCTACATATGTAAATCCAGTGTTAACGAATCTAATCGCCGATGGATCATGCGTTTATCATTTCCCACGGCTACTTCTTTCCCAACGCAGATATACGTATTAACAACTTTTTTTTATCCCCTTATCAACGGGTTATTCCCAGGCGATCACTCTCCATATTCACTCTCATTACAAAGTTATTTGCATAGAAAATATTTGCGTGTCCGATACGAATTAGTTTTAAACAAATTCTGTGAGTTTATTTTTCCATCTTACCATTATAAGATTTTAAGTAATATATCATGGAGAACTTTTAAGATGCTTTACAAATAATTACCGAAAGCAGGAATATAAACAATGTATTTCAAGGGTAGAAAGCATATTTTTAAAGCGTTTATAAAAATGTTACTTAAGCTCATTGCATAAAAAAACCAAGCGGTATGGCAACAATGTAAATGTTATTTCTCCCCTTCTTTACGTGATTACCCTTAAGCCTTTAAATTATATGTAATTGGAGCAATGTTCTACACGAACTCACCTTTTTCCCTTACGGAATCCTTTCTACAATTTTACTTTTGTAAAATGCTTCAAATAATTTTATCTCCATTATGGAAATACCTGTAGGCAAAAGCGAATTGTTATGATACTTTTGTTAAGTTTTTCGAAGTATTAAAAATATTGAAACTTTCCCTCGTTCGTCTTTATGTTTTTCTTGTTCCTCTGTTTTATATAAAATTTATTTTTATATCAATATTTTTATGGTCAGCAAACATACAGGTTCATTAAAAACAAGTATATAGTTGAAATAAGTAAAATAAGAATTACATCCTTATATTCAACTGATGGATAACGAATCTCTTTTTTAATGCTTGTTATCTTTAAACTGATATGACTTAATTTAATTAAACTTCTTTGAACATCATTTAAAAACTTTTAAATATCAACTCTTCAGCGTTTTGATTAACGTTGGTGAACACAAGTTCACTCAAAAAGATAAATGGCTATACTCGCATTGTTTCGCATGTAGATTGGTGAGTTTATGCTCGGGGAGATCCCAGGGATCTGGCTGCTGCTGATTTTTCCTGGAGATGTGCCTTCTATGTAGGATTAGATCATGACACACAGTAAAGCATGACTTGCCCACCATGTGCAATTGTTATCGATAGTGTATGTTTTTTATACAAAGGTCGACCGTAGGTATGTTTGTATTAATATTATTTATGTCGGATCCCATGTGCCGGCGCCGGCGCAGACGTCGCACATGCGCCCAAAGCTCAGCCCAACTTCATGTAACATTTGAACGGTTTGTTAGTAGGGGAAATTTTTTTTATCTATATTACACTTGCGTCATACGTTCCCTTTTTTATCTGAGAAGCATTCTTAATATAAAGTCAAATAAATTTAAAGCGCCTCGAGATTATTTGTTATATGAGGTTTCTTAATTTTTTATCGTCCATGTCCTTGTACAGTTTAAACATCTAGACATTTCACTTATAAAATAATTTCAGGTGGTTGTTTATAATGCGATTAGATCATTGTGTGTTCGACCGGAGAATCAAACTCGTAAGGCGTATTTAATAACAAGTCTACTCGTGTTACACGTATTACCACCCGTGCTTGTTTAAACGACCAAATTAATAATACAACCTCTTTTAAGCGAATGACTACGTTCGGTATCAATTTTTTTTAAACTGATTTTGTTTGGAAACTGTCTGCTTTGATTTGACAGTTTAAAATAAAATGCGAAGAGATCCTTAAATAGACCGAATATTATTTTTTAAAGAAAGTATAATATATGCAGGTAAGAGAAGTACTTCATCTGATAATGTGGCATTGCAGGAAAGTGGTTATATGTGGCTTCGTAGAATTACACAAATTAAGGCTTATTCAAAATAATAAATTATTTGCTATAGTTTTACCTAAATAATCTCTATATATTCAAATTTTACTACTTATTTTTAAATATGATACGTAGAAAAAACCGGATAATGTGTTGTAAAGTATAATTTGTGTTGCAAGATTTTCTTCAAAATTAATTTCGTTTACAAACTAAGATTATATATAATTTATTACGAAAACTATCTTTTTAAACTATAATTGTATTGAAATTCATGGAGTGCGTAGGTTAGATTTACAATTAGGTATTTTCTTAGACGTTGACAGAGGGTCACCCACGCGCCGTCCCGCACGAGAGTGGCCCATTATACAATCAGTACGAATCAGCACCACGATACTATGCCATTATTGCGGCGTACTGCTATCAGCGTCTATTGCTATCGCGATCAAGTCAGGACCACTTTAATACCAGACCAGGGACCCAATTTACGACGCTCCGAACTATCAATGCGTAGCAGTATTAGATTTTAGATGCTCTATTTTAAAATTAATATAAGGTCTTTTTAAACAATGCAAGTTAACAAAAATATGATTGTTTTTCATATTATGCTCGTAAAATTATAAAGGAAAAACTTATTATACTTCACACTTAGTAGAATGTGTATACCCATGTGTCTCCGTTGCCAGACAACGTGTAGGTAGGTACCGCCCCAGCTCTTATTTCTGCCGCCATACAGTAGTGTACACTACATACTATGTGCCTGTTTAAAGGGCGTTGCTGCTAGTGAAGCTACTGAGGTAACGAGATTTTTTTTATTTATTTATAAAACCGCCATAGTTAACCGCTGTCGGCTGTGTCATCTGTGTGACACTTTCCAATTGTACCTCTGACGCAGGTCAGAGTCCTTTTTGATCTTGATTATTTGTTACTTAGTATATTTAAGACCAAGTTTTTGTGCGTTAATAGTACTTTACTGCAATAATAATGTTATATCTTAAATATAATCAGCAATCAAATAGCATTGAGGTAACGAGATTTAACATAATATACCTCAAGGTGATGAGCACAATCTAGTGGTGTGGATATCATCGTAACTAGCGTTACATTGTAAATGGCAGGCGTATCTTAAAAAATATGCCATCAGTTGATATATCATCACCCCTACCTGGAAACCAATATGGTTTGTTTGAAGCAGTATAATTGTCATGATTTCGATTTTTTTTTTTGCTAAATTACATCATGTTTGATTTTCTGTAAATTATTTCCTTATCTTCCTCGGGTGAGACCCTGAAGATAGTAAAATATTTTATATTTATGGTGGTAGATTATTTATAATATTAGATGCTAAATGTTCAGAAGTTTTAGTATCATATTTGTCTAATAGAAATTTCGAATATTGGGCGGGCACTGGTAATAACAAATTTCATTCATTATTACATTTATGGTATTTTTATAGACAGACATAGTATTGGGAATACTTATGTGGTAAAGTTATAGTCTCTTTTTCATTTTGAAATATCAAACATTGTGGCCGTGGCCGGGACACAGGTATGGGCACAAGAACACAATGGGTGCGCACGTGCTGCCGCCAGTCGCCCGCGGCGCACCACCCATTGTCCGACGGTCACTTTACCTGTACCACTTATTGTTATGATTACTTCGCCCCATTGTTTCACGGAAACCTTATACATGCTTCGGCTTTTACTATAAATTGAACGTTCTTGTATCGTTTTAAATTCTTGTTTTGTTCAACACTTGAAGTTACTCAATTAACCCCCATTTCTCTGTTTCCAATTATTAGTAATTAATTAAAAATCTTTGAATATTTTCCAATGTACTTACTCGTATATGTCATTGAGTATTTTTTTTATTTCACGAAGCGATGAGACTAGTAAGATGTTCATTTTATGGTAAATTAATCACATACCGCTTGCCCGTTATAATGTGGCGCCTGCGAAGTTATCCACAACACCACATTGTTGTCTTCGCCTACAGACATAAGATATTAGGTCTCATTACTCCAGTGATTTCACTAGCTACAACGCCCTTTAAACCGGAACGGGGCGATGTTCGCATACCATTATGTATCTATAAATACATAGAAACATCTCTGGTTCGTTTGGTCATTAACCAAAGTCATTGCAAATAATTTTTTTTAGAGAATTTTCTAAACAGTTAATAATTTAACATAATTTGAATTGGAAGCCGTAAAGTTATATTTATTACACCTTGAAATTTACCCTTTATTCCTAACTGAACCGGTTTAAGCGCAAGCTACCGAGAACGGAATAATCACTGCAAATTTATACAGAGCTTAGTTTCCTGCTCGTTTATAGACTTGAACAAAACTAGATCATAGAACTCTTGGCCAAGCGATTCAACAATTGCGCACGAGTCGACGTTGACCTAGAAACAATAAAAAAATGTAGCGGACCTCAAGTGAGTGGAGGTTTTAAAATCTGTGTGGGCCCGAAAGCTTTTAAATCTTTGTAGCGCAGCACTTGAACAAGCGACCGCGGTTAAATTGTGCGCCCATGTTTGTTCTTATGAGCTTCATATCTGTTCAAAATTCGCTGTTAAACTTTGAAATTTTATCCGGTCATCGTTTTTCTATCCTAATATTTATTAGTAGTAATCTTGATTTTTTTTATTATTTTTATATCTATATGGTGATCTCTCTTGCGGGAAACGGTCTAGAAGGCTATCACTACAGTTTCAAACAGTAATGTGCAAACACTAGTATTCCGGTTTGAAGGGCGTAGCTGGTGAAAATACTAGGGTAACGAGACATAATACCTTGTTTCAATGCCACGAGCACAATCTGGTGCTGTGAATATCTTTCTCACTAGTGCTCAGTTGTTATCAGCAGGCGAAAGTTTACCCTCGGGTGTGAATGTGTTGTTCGTCGGGTCGATTTGTAAATAAAAAAAAACACAGATTAAAATTATATTTAATAACATAACAAAAATATTAATCAAAAAACTTGATTATGTATTATGTTATATCAATCGACAAAATGACATACAACGTATAGCAACATTTAAAGCTGTTTATCACATAGTTTGTTAGAAAAGTCAAAAAAATTTATAACCCTATCAGTGGTTATTAAGAGATGTGATACATGGCGTTAGGTGCGGCGTGTGTAAAAGCCGTTACAATGGCCAGAAGTGAGGTCCGTGATCATATCGAGTATGGTAATACTTGCGGTAGTGGCGCGTCGCGTGGGCAGGCTGCGCGGGCGAAGCGCGTGGCACGACTAGGGGTGGTCGTTACAATAAAATGTATTATTTTTTATAACCATTTTAAACCTATGTCCAGCTGTGATCGTCCACTGTCTGAGACGATGATTATTACATGTTGCTAGTTAATATTTTTTCTATTCACTTAAAACCAGCTCAGTTAATATTCATACTGTTGGGATTCGAGGACTTTACTTCTCTTCAAGTTTTTATTACTTAGAGAATATATATATATTTTTAAAACTAAAATGCATTAACGTGTAACTCGATGGTAAATAATACGTGCCCATAATAATCCATCTCTTACACTGGACTTCCTTGAACACACCAATCTTGTTAGAGGGACATTTATGTTGTATATATGTGACTACGAAACCAAACCAGGGACCTTTGTATTACAAGTCAACTGGTTAATTGCTGCGGTTCTAAGGAATGTTACAGTAAACTTATACATGATTGTGTTTAATAAGGCTATACACTTTTTTAATACTATTTTTAAATAATCGGATAGTAAATGTGGAGAAGAAATTATATATCTGAAGGCGCGCAACGAATTCATATTTACAACCTTTTATAGGTTTAATTATACACGTTAAGCATGATTCTACAACCCTGAGTTGAATAAAGGTTGAACGTACGCATCATTGTTATCTCGGACCAGGTTTGGTCGAGAATAAATAAAAAGTCTTCGTAGAAGAGAGACACATTTATTTATTTTTATTATTGTGGCGCGACCGTTGTAAAATTGAGATAAAGCTTTATGACGCTTGTGACGCGCTAACTAACTTTCCACATATGACTATTAATAATATTTCAATAGGATAAATCATCGTTTCATTATCATTAATCAGCTGAATTTTTTAATAAATTATAAAAAAAAAGAATAATCTTAGGTGGCTTAATTTCGCTATATTTTTTATGAACTTTCCTATATTAATAATATAATCTGTATAAAAGAAGAATGTCTTAATTAGCATAAATACTGTGATTTCGAAATATTTGATAATAACGTTTCGGATTTTTCTCGAATCAATCTGTTCTTAACACCACTATGCTAAAAGTTTTATATTATACGATTGTTATACCTGATCGTTAACGTGTTTTCAATCGTAAAACAACAACTGCGCTTTGTTGTTAGGGGGTTTATTTTAATGAGCAGCCGTAAAGGCGCGTTATAAAACAAGAATTGATATACGGCTAATATACGTTCGTCCATAAAATTCCTTTCAATATATTCACCGCTCTATATTGTTAATAACATTAGAAGTTTATCGATTGATTTGAATTCAAATCTCCGTGAAATCCTGCATCATAACACCGCTATTCCATTAAACTAAACCGATATGTATATATAACAGTCACTAAACATTTTTAGGTTATACGCGGTTAGATTGATTATTGAGTGACATTGATGAAATTAATGAATATACCGTATCTATATAAAGCTGTATAAAATTTTAAAAAGTTAGGCACTTATTGTATTATCATATAGTTTTAATAAGGCGGCGAATACCACGATGGGAGTATAGTAGATTAAGTATATAAACATCTAAAGAAATTTCGAAGTAGGTACATAACAAGCCCTTTTAATGCCGTAAATAGGCAAAGACTTATAAGTTAAAATTGTGTTAAATATGGAAAATACAGAGTATTAAAACGCCTTAAACTTTCTGGATTATAAGATACATGGGTTCCTCATAATAATGAGTTATTAAGAATGTTACCAAGGCACAATATAGCGCTCGAAATTATATACATAATATTTAATGAGACACGAGAAAGTGTTTTTATATGAACATTAATATATCTATTTATAACTTTTATGCTTAGTTAAGAAAAGGATCAGTGTAAATCAGTATTGTATATTTTTTCAAAAATTATCTTAAATTATAACATATTTATCACCTATTCAATATACTCAAATAAAAAAATACATAAAGAACTACTTCATTGATGTAATGTATTTACATAAGTTATTATTTACTCGACTTATTCCTACTTTATACATTACTCATTTAATATATAATTTTTATCAAGCTTTGTAAATATACTATTGTTGGATGTGTTAACACTGCATCGTATATCCGTTTTTATGTTAGCGTAGATCGGTCCATCGGATAAGGGAAGCTGAGTACTAACCAGATGTCGCTATACAAGTATTTGATATGAACCGGGAAGTCATTATCATAACACAATGTATAAGGTAAGATGCGGCCATTAGAGGACGCATTATCCCTTTTGTGATAACGCATTAGAACAAGTAAAAGGTACATCAAATCAGGATGGACATCAGCATCTCGGTATGCATATCAAACTAAGATTTAATAGCATCAATACATCATCTTCGAAGTGTTGCCTGATATCTGTTAATACATGGAAGTTAAAATAATGAATTAAAAAAAAAATCTCAAGTTATTTATAAAAGGTTTAATATGTGTATTTATGTATACTCAATTATATATTTTTGATATTTTTCATAAACATATTTTACATGTAATCTCTGTCAATACACGAATACTCTTCGCTTCATATATTTAAAATGCGCGTTTTGGAGCACTTTTTATTGTTATCAATGTAATTGTTTATTTTTTTATTTATTTATTACAGTATTAACATTTCTGTATTTATTTAGTTATTATTATACGTCAGGTCTTTTTCTCTATTGTAATTTTGTGCTTACTGTTTTACTAAGATTCGTTGGAACACGAATCGATGTGAGTTAAGCTCGCCAGTACTATTTCCGTGTAATCATAGACTACTTTATTTGTATGTATTAAGTAGTATAATAAGATAAATAATAATATAAGGAAGGAATAATGTATTCGTATGTATTACGGTTATCATATATCTTTATAATAAAATAATAGCCAAAATTTTTATTTTCTTTTTCTCAATACTACTGTTTCTATAAACATAGAATCAATCAGTTTTAATATAACTTTTTATGATTACATTGCAGTTTTTTTATATAATTAATTACAAATAATGCTCGGTCCCTTGCTAAACTTTTGTGCATATCTACATCATAGAATGTATAAGTTCACATTATGTATAATGTTAAATTATAGTAAATAGTTAAGTTAAAGGAATTATGGAGTATTGATTTTGTATACCAATTTTCTGTTTATGCTGGTTCTCTTTAAAACTTACTTCATTATTTATTATGCATAAACAATATTTATTTCGTTATATATATTCTTTAGCTGTGGTGAAATAACAAAATGATTATTGTTGATGAGGAAACGTGAGTTCATTTATCCGACTGGCACGGGTGGCAGAGCGGGCTGCATTAGTAGCTTTTAGTACGAACCGGCGCCTCTGTCATTTGCTCATAATGGCTCCGAGATTGCTGCTTGTTTGTCCCCTTTTTTGTTCATTTCTACTTATTATGGCCGAATTGGTTTTACACACAAAAGCTACACCAAACATGCAAATGAATATTACTATCTTTATACATATAGACCAGCGCTTGAATACCACGCTTTTTGTTTAACAGTTTCTATTTTGAAGTAGATAATAAATACATAACTTACTACTTTCATAAATTTCCACTAGTAGTTCTCTCTACTTGTAAGTATAAAATAATGATCTACAGTGATACTTGCCATTGCCAATACATATATTATATGTAATCTAAGAATCTTGAAATTGATTGTCAATACAATAAAAAAACCTGCGAAGAAGATAGACATAAAACTAGTTTAAAAAAGTTACGACGTAATTATTAAAATAGTAGGGTTACAATTTTAAGTGGAAACCACTATGGTTATAAACTATTATAAAACCGCTAGTTCATATCTAAAAATGGGAACGCGGAACAAACTGCATTTAACACCCTGCCACGGATTTTTTGTGCGCATGTTTGGAAACAGAAAGTTAGCGGTTTTTATAAACATATTGTTTTTTGTGTGTTGTTTTAGCACGAGTCGATAACGAAAAGGCGCGGCAAAGCTCAGGGTTGTAATAATATGCAATCGATTCGTTTCATTTTTTAAAAAAAATTGTTTAGTTAATTTAGTGACAATAAACTTTTGAGAATTTATAATATTTTTTCAAGCACTTATTGGGATCCTAATTACGAACGATAAATATGGGCTGAAAGGGGTCCCGCATAACAACTCACGGGACCCAAGCTAACCTCACCTGCTAATGGTGCACCCCGTTAATCAACAAATAAAGCTCTGGTTCCCACCAAACTACATTAAGCCCGTATGATGGGTTATAGCCCAAATCCTCCCCATATGAATCTCTACCCGATCGATATGGGAATCTTTGGGGGAGGGCTTTGTCTAGCATTGAACGTCAATCTGTTGATGACGATGATGAAGTTAAATACTATAAAAACTACTAGAAGACAAGATACAGTGAGCTCATGCTGCGTAAATCGGAAAGTAAAAAATTTTTGAAAAGTGATGACTATGAAGTAAGTATAAGTGGCACTTCAAATTTAATAAAAAAAAAATTATTCACTAATACTTGTACAAATTCTTACAAACAAGTTGCAAATGTAAAACAGAATGTTTGTTGACCCATCGCTGATTATGTAACTTGTTAAGTAAGACCGGTCGGTTAGTTCATAATGTTATTCGTAGATTTCTTTTCTCTATCTCTCCACGGTTCTATTAAAAACTGGCAATACTAGTCGCACAGAATCATCGCACCAAACGCGTATGTAGGCAGGGCCCTAATGAGCGCAATCTAGACTGCGGTAACCCGCAGTAGTCGCCTTACTAGTATAGGTTGTTCACCCCTATGTAGGGGTAAGAATGTCCACGTGTGCCGCCAGCGTACCCGCTAGAACACTTGTACTGATTTATAATTGACGAGCCGCATATTTCAACCTTCGCCCATTAGTGTGGATTAAGCGAGACCCTCGACGACGTGGAGCTATTAAGGATGTGACTTGTCAAAGGCCTCTATTAAATTACAGTAATACCTAAAAATAACACTGATGGATGAGCTTGCGTTTTATTGTGTCGTGGCTATTCATGTTAGGGTATATTTTTTAATTCCTATATGATGGCGTGTGATTCATCTGTTCACTATAAATATTTTTCAATGAGATGTTTCTCTTTTTCGTGCCATGTTTACTTCTGGAGATACTATTAAATATTTCAAGCGTAAACAGAAAAAGTCATTTGAACGTGTTATATATCAGATTAACTTTAACCAAAAATAATAAAAGTCACCTATGGAGGACGGTAGTCCATTTCAACATCGGTCGTGTAGAGATACGGAAGTCATTTACCCAGTGGTTATCGATCTTCCGCATATTAGAACGTTTCGTTTCGACCTTTATGATGGAAATGGAGGAATTCGAATAGTCTTCCGACTTCAATGTTATCGTCTTAGTACGATGCGGGAATCTTTATGAAAAGAATGTAAAGGAAGGTTACTTTCAGACTGGTGCTTTATAACATTGCCGCTTATCATCAGAAGGTAGTTGTGGTAGTCAAGCGTTATTCTATATTTATACAAAAAAGAACGTTTGCCCCACAATGACCTACATAAAAGCTTTGTCTTGTAACTATTGCTGTCGTATTGAGACAATCTTAACGTCGTGAGTTCGTAGCCAGTTCTTAACCGTATATTACAGTTTTATGGTTTACCCGCGTCGGTGACCTGTACGTGGGTCGGCCGTGGGCGCTATCCCAGTAAAACGACCCACGCCACGTGCCGCTTATACAGGACACGACCATTCAAACGAAAAAGTAACCATAAAAGAATTTATGTACACAGAGCAGAGATTAATTACTGGTCGACTGGAACCACTGCAGCTCCTATTCATGCCGTTAAAGAGTAGTATGCGAACATTATTGTGTTCCAGTTTGAAGGACGTTGTGGCTAGCGAAAATGTTGCGGTAACGAGACTTAAAATCTTATGTATCAGGCGATGAGTACAATGTGGTGCAATGCAAATCATAACTGTTGCCACGTTTGTATCAGTAAACATAGAATTAAATAAATTCAAATTGCTTTGTTGTTTGTGGAGATCTTTAGGGGACACCTAAGTCCAGCAGTGGACTTCTATCGGCTGATGATGATGATTACATATTTACCTGTGATTTTTAGTGTATTGGAAAATATTTGTTGTTTATAGCTTTTAATTATAAAACGACGTCCACTGCTGGACATAGGCCTCCCACAAAGATCTCCACATCGCTCGATTCCGTATTGCTCGCATCCAGAAATTTGTGAATATTTATAATTTAAATATTCAGAATTCAAAAATTTTTATTGTACTTGCTATAAGAAAACTAGGCTGTAATTATTTATGAGTACATATTTTTTGAACAAAAAAATTTTTTTGAAACCATTTGGAGTTATTCAAATAACTGCAATTGGATTAAAATAATGCATTTCTTACGAAAGTACTGATGTTGCATTCCAAGTATCAGGAATTGTTGAGCAGTAAATTAACTCAGTTTTTACCAATTAATGCCATCAATATGGTCATCCAATCGATCAATCGGTCCAAATAAGATGAAAACAAGTTACCGTCACTGTCTGTAGACAGTCGGGACCGATCCACGAAATTGATGGCACGGATTCCGATATCATTAGGCCTTTTGCAGCGGAGCCCTAGAAGTTTTATAAAGGTTTTGCTTGACATGGATGCATGATGAATTTATTTGCTTTATATACCCAGTATCTTCAGCAGCATCACTCGGTATACCTTCAATTTATATTTTTTTGTATGTATAATTTTATTTTAATTATACCTTACTTTATACTTACTGTTCAAGAGTAAATTCGATTATTCATAAGTATTTGACTGAAGAATTATCAGTCTTAATGTATGTAGAGTTTTAGTAAAGTTTAAGATTTGTTGAGAATTCAAGGTGAACTAGTAGTTAGATTTTTCCAGTTTTGAAAAAATGAGAACCAGTATCATTCGTCCAAATATTGTCCATTAATCATCCATCATGATAAGGTATACATTACATTTAGTACAAAAATTGAAGTTGCCTGTAACTAGTTTGTAAACATTGACCTTCGTTGAATAGAGCTGTAGCTGTAGTTTCCGGGAGTATAAGGGTTCCCACACAATAACTCACGGGATCCAAGCTACCTCACCGGCTCGTGTTGGACTCTGCTAATCAACAAACGAACCCCTGGCTCCCACCAACCCACATGGACTCATCGTGGTGGGAAATGGCTCAAATTGGCCACGATGGCCCCATGAATCGTTACCCAATCGTGTGCGAATCTTTGGGAGAGGCCCAGCAGTGGACGTCTATCGGCTGATGAAGATGAAGTAGCTAGTAAAATAACTGCGACTTGGGAACTAAATGTTACGAATTTGTTTATCTAATATCTTTAAGTAAACTGGTTAACTAGGAGTAGATCTTTGTTACCAGGCGTCTACATAGGTACCAACAAAAGTCTGGCGCCAAACAGTAATGTGCATGTATTCCGGTTTGAATAGCGTTGTAGTGAAATTACTGGGGTAATTAAATTTAACATCTTATGTGTCAAAGCGATAAGCGCAATGTTGAGCCACGTTCTTAAATCCACCAAGTGAAAATATCTTGTTCGTTTCATTGCTTTGTTTAATTATCAATTTTATATTTTGTTATCAGTGGTTTATCTACGTCCACGGAGCGCGGCGTGACACCGGTGTACCTGCGGTGCCGAGAGGGCAGTGTAACCTGGATGTACCCGCGTGGTGCTCTCCGGCTGCTCCTCCGTCCACCCCTGCCAGCTGCCGAGCGCGATTTCAACGTTTGTCTGCGGGTCATGAGACGAGCCGACCCACCGGAGTTCTTCCGCGACCTGCAGTTTAACTACACCGGTGAACTAATCTTTCATTTATATTGTTAATTAGAACATCATACGTTATTGTTGGATTTGTTACTAATGAATCTTTCATGATTCATCCAAACATTTCGGTTAAAATTATAAATCATAATCGATTTTTTTAAAAATAAATCGATAACTTATAGAAAACTTGGATTCTTTTGTCTATTGAATTTTTTTTAAAAATACAAAGAAAATTAGTTAAAATAACTATTAAATTATACCTTCATCATAAAGTTGCTATTGTATTTATATTTATACCTAAACAAAGAAATTGATTTAATTGTAAGCGTATCATGTTGTTATCTTTTTAAATATTCTCCTGAGCATTATCAGTTCAGTTTCCTTTTGTCAATATACTGAATATTACTAATTCTCCGCCAAAAGATGTATTAAAACTAAACGCTATTCGTCGCCGTGTAAATATTATTTTTGTCGTCCATGTGAAAAGATGCTGCAAATCTTCCAAGAAAATGGTGAGCATAAATATGGTGACGTTCCCAGGGAAATATGATAGTTCTACGTAGGAATTGTTTATACTTTCTTGGTAGAACAAGCTACTTAAAGTTGTGTCATTTTTCAGAAACCGCAGAAAGGTTTCCCGCTCGCATCTTCGTGGAAGGCGCGCGTAAGCTGGTGCCGCTGTACGCGCCAGACGACGGTGACGCCCGTGAGTTGCGCTGCTTCCGGAGCCGTCGCGGCCGGGCCGCTTTGTACGTGGAGGCGGAACCGGAAGAGGGTATGAAGCGAAGAGTGGCCACGTTCAAATACGAAGCCAGGCCACTGATAACGCGCCACTACGATCCAGCAACAGCCGACTGCAGACCCTGTTCCGATTCTGAACTGGAGCTGGCGTTTTGTACAAGCGATCTCGGTAAGTCATCTTATCTTTTCATTCTCTTTTTGTTACTCCTTTACTTTATTACTTTCAATTTGTTTTCTTTGATAAAGCCATGTTGCGATTACATCAAAGAAAAAAATATAGATGATTCAGATTGATTATTTATATGTAAGTAATTGAACCAGTGACTCTGAGTAAGACTTTCAACCGGTAGTTAGTGTAATAGCCTATTCTGTAAACAACTGGTGGCAAGCTGACCAAAAATCAATCTTCGGTAATTCTTAAGATAGTTGTATGTGCAATAATAACTTCAGTATATCCTGTTGAGTTATGCGATCAACTAAATTTATCAATATAATTGTTGTATATCGATTATGTGATTTAAATTTCGCATACCTTGATTACTATTTAACTATCATGCAACCGTGTACCACTAAAATTATATAATATGGCTTCAAAGAAAAAAAGGGTCAGTATTTCATCAAAGGAGACCGCGGTGCTGCTGTGTGATAATTTCACAGTGTCCAACATTCACAAAGTAATAGTTGTAATTGCAGCTCTGTACCACGGTACGTAAAACCAGAAACAGAAGCAGGCGGCAAAGTGAATGATAATAACCATAACCGAGGAGACGGCGACCGTGCGGCCAATTTGTCGCCATAATCGAAATTCTTTAAGCCTCAAATTATAATAAACTTTGTTATTTAAACGTAAGAACACTCACAAACTGGAATTCAGCAAAAAAAGATATATATTTTAAGAACACTTAAAATTTCTCCTTTGAAAGAGCTTTTGTTCGTTGTAATTGTTTAAAATGTTGACTTTTTATGTGCTACGGGCTAAGAGTTAACATTAATTTCACGCAGTGTTAAGTGACAATGTGACTGTGGTTGGTGAGGCGAGTTCGTCGGAAATACTCTGGCTTTCGTATATTGGCAGCGGGAACAGCGATGCTTTTTGGAAGCTAATTTACAACTATCGAATTGATACTTCAATCTGTTTATTATGCACCAACCGTATTTTTTTTTCTACGAAGGGATTGAGACGTTCACTCGATGTTAAGTGTCGCCTGTTCATAATAATGTGGCGCTAGTTAGGATGTTATATACTGCACCGCATTGTGCTCGTCGACATGATGCATAAGTAGTTAAATCTCATTTCTTCGGTAATTTCATTAGCTACAACGCCTTTCAAACCAGAACACGATTTTTGTATACTATTCTTTGGCGGCTGAAATAGGTACTGCAGTGGTATTTATCCCTTTTTTTTGGGGTGAGTGGAAGGTATATTATTAAAACAATCCCTGGTTCTACGGTGAAGACAAGGTTATGTGAGATTATACGAGGCGTTTACCAGATGGTAAGTGATGCTTCAGTCCATAAAAAAGTGGCGCTAGATATAATCTTATACACTGCACCACATAATACTTGTTGCCTTAAGACATAAGTTGTTCAGTCTCGTAACCCTAGTAATTACACAAGCTACAGCGTCCTTCAAAGCAGAACACAATAATATTTGCACATTACTGTTTGGCAGTTGAAATAAGCGTTGCGCTGGTACCTATGTAGATGGTCTCGGGCAACAGACGTACCACCAGTAACTTGCCAGTCCTATACTTGATAGCTTGCAACTATAGGCCAGGCGGTAGGACCTTTTTTTTTGGTTTCAGGTGGAAATCTTCGAAAGATACCCTGCTTCCAGTAGGAAGTCATGGTTATGTGAGATTCTTACTTAATAAAATTCTCGGTGGTCTGCATAAGTGCATTCGGAGAGGCTCCGGGATCTCTTATAGAACGTCCAGATGCCCCTTTACACTTTGTGTTAAACCGTCTCTGAGGAGAAGCCTTACCCTTCTAGGCACCATCGCTGAGCCATACATTGTCCCACGATTCGCTTGTTGAGCGATAAGAGGCCCCACACTCAGGGTCCGCGAAACTCTTAGACTCTTTTAGTCACCTTCTCCAACCGGCAGGGTTTACGGTTTGCGGTCCTATTCTTACTAGCCCGAGACTACAGGGCGGAAGAAAGGACCTACATAGACACTACTAGCGACAGAGATGTCGCTAGTAGTGTCCGGTTCGATATTAATAAGTACATACAATATCGAACCGGACACCTCTGCTGTCTTTCTCATGTAAAGAATCATAATTAAACGACTAGTAAGTTTGTGCAAAGAAACGTGATTACATGGGATTACAACACGTACTAGTCTTGGGTATACGGAAGCCGTCGCGTATGCAATAGGATGTGACGATTGCTACTTAGATTCCATTAACGTCCGTAATAAGCAAACAAGTATTGGATAGAGCAGTGAGCGGGCACGCGACGCGGCGGGGAGTGGATGTTAAAGTGTTTTTTGTACTGGTTTGATAGATTATAATGGCGGTCAGTTATGTCACGGAGACGCGCCCCGCGGGCCGGTGGGCGGCTGCTATCGGCCACGTCGTAATGCTTTCAAATTTCTCCTTCCTTTATACGCGACTATTATTAAAAAATTCAAATATTTTATGCATATGTTATTTATTAATATTGCTATATTATTTTTGATTTAGTTTCCAGCTTTTAATTGCCGGAAAGCATTTACGTAGATAAAGTTAGTTTATCTTATCTTCGCGCGCGGCGTTATACATTAGGCTTGCTCAGATACTGTCGATAATGAGTTGAACTGTCTATATCACAGCATCATCAGCCAATAGGCGTCCACTGCTAGACATAGGTCTTCCCCATAAATCCCACATCGGTCGGCCCTGCGCTGCCCGCATCGCTGGCCACTAGAGGTTATCGTTTCATATGTTAGGAATTGGGCCATTTTCCACCACGCTGGCTTAATGCGGATTGGTGAGTCAGAGCCTCGTTTGTTGATTAGAGGGTGGTCGACGAGATGAGGTTGGCTTGGGTTCCGTGAGTTGTTGTGTGGGATCCTTTACACACCATCTATACCACCGCACTTCTTATTTCTTCTGCTAAACAGTGGTAAGCACCTACTGTCTTCCGATTTGAAGGGTCTTGTAGCTAATGAAATTACTGGGGTAACACGATTTAACACCATATGTGTCAAGGTGACGAACATAGTTTGCAGTGTGTACCATCTCAAGTAGTGCCACGTTGTTATGGACATACGTATATCACCATCAGATAAACATAACGCTCCTCCCGTCGCTTCTTTTATACATGATCTATGCTAGACTACGATTCCACCTGGCGGTAAACGGTAAGCGGTAAGCTTTCTTCTCTCTCTTTATTATTCTCTTAAATAAGAATCACTACTGAAGTTTATATATTCGCAAAACTTCAGATATACTTACCGCTGCACTATTCATACATTATTAAAGGCGGAAAAAATTAAAATACCCTCCTCTTTACTATCGATACAATATCACCCATTGTATGGAATTCTATCACACAAACGAAAATCCAGAGTCGTAAATCGTGTTTTTTTTTATTGATAAAGGGTTTTATAGTTTTTGTATCGCCGTCGTCGCGATGGAATGTATTGTGTTTTTTAGTTCGATGTAACATCGATTAGATCTCTTATGAAACTAAGATAATGTTTTCGATAGTTTAAATATTGTAATATATTTACATGGCAAGATTGGCAGTATTACCTGATGGTAGGTCTTTGTTGCCGGAAACCGTCTAAGTATCATTGCAATTCCTGTTTTTGCTGTCAAACAGTACTGTGCAGATTTTTCTGTGTACTGGTTTGAAGGGTATTGTACCTAGTGAAATTACTGGGGTAAAGAAACTTAATATCATATTCTCAAGGCGAGAAGCGCAATATAGTTCTGTGTTATCATCATCAGCCAATAGACGTCACACGTCCATTGCTGGACATAGGCGTCCCCCAAAGATCTCCACATCGATCGGTTTTGCGCCGCCGGATTCCAGCGCCTACTCGCGACCTTCACCACAGTGACCATGGCCTCCGATTCCGCCAGACACTAGGGGCCGATCTTTATAGAGGTTCATATGGGAGGAGGGAGATTTAGGCCATTTCCCACCACACTGGCCCAATGCGAGATGGTGAGAGCCAGAGCCTTGTTTGTTGATTAGCAGGATGCATCACGAGCAGGTGAGGTTGGCCTGGGTCCCATGAGTTGTTGTGCGAGCCCCCTTACACCCCTCACTAGGGCCACGTTGTTATGGGCAGACCTATCACTTACCATCAGGTAATAGTTTCGCTCGTGTCGTCGCTTTGCTGTGACAAAAAAACACAATAAATATTAGTAGCAGTATTAAAAAGGTGTCTAACATATTATTCTATCTTTGCGGTCTTTCTATATATATATATATATATATGTTAGTAATGTATGTTTGTGTAAATAGAGAGATGATTTATATAGTTTAAATAATAGTTTACACGGTCATCAATATTTAAATTGTCCAAACCCGGCAGTCTCCTTTCTCCTATACATTAAAATCAGATACGGCGGCTCGTTAGTTAATACCTCGGTAATTACGAGCCCCGGCTTTGGGTTGACGACCGTACACCAAAGGCCCGCAACTATTCACTTATCACTCTCAAACAAAAGGTTTGAAGAAAAAAAAAAATAAGTCGCTTTTACGCTTACTCACGGTCACGAAAAAAAACAATGGCGACAGTGATTAATACTTATAACGAATGGTTATCTGCCATGTAACAGGGGCGATGTACAATTTTTTATCTTGGCGAGATGGTGGTTCTGATGGTAAACTAATCTTATTTTAGGGTAGTTAGAAAACGGTTACGTTTTTTTTTCATTTTTAGGTAAAGTATATAGGTCACAACGTTAATGTCATTTACTCTCTAACCTAATAAAAAAACGGGTGATTAAATTAAAAAAAAATTGATTTAGGTGTTATATTTACGTTTAGATGAATAGAAAAAAAATCTTTTTCCAATCCATGTTATTGTTTGGCAATAAAATCAATAAAAGTAATAATAAAACCCAGACTGCTGCAACCAAACTGGTACAAAAACCACTGACGATAGGTCTCTGTTGCCAGAAACCGTCTAGATAGGTACCACCGCAATTACTATATCTGCCGCCAAACAGTAGCGTGCAAACATTGAAGTGCTCCGGTTTGAAGAGTGTTGTAGCTGGAGAATTACAGCGGTAACGCTACTGAACATATTATGTCTCAAGACGATGACCACAATGTGGTGCTGTGTACACCATCCTGATCAGCGCCACGTTGTTATGGACAGCAGTATTATCATCGGGTGTCTCCATCTTACGGAGCCTTCAATAATTATGTATGTAATACACTTTAAAAATAAAATAATACTCAAATCTATGATAATATATCTAATAAGTACAGATAGTCAAAATGACTCGCCAGGTGATAGATAGGCCCAGGGGACGAAGAACCCCAAGGTCCGTCCTCGCAGACCAGAGCCATGACTTAGCTACGACAATACTGGCTAAAGAAATTCCTTCTATTTTAAAGAGTTGCTGTTTATCATTAGATTTATGTGATTGTCGTTTTGTCCGCAGTGTCGCGTGTGATGATAGTGGGCAGTGAGCAACGTGAGGACCTGGACAGCACACAGCTCACGCTACGTCTCAACAAAGTACTGCGATCCACCGCCAGTGAACTGAACGTCGATGACCTAACCCAGGATCGTGAATATTATAGGTTAGTGTACCATGTTTTAAAGTTGTACGATTCCTTTCTACATAGTTGTAGGTAAAGATATAATAGATAATATACGAGTATGAAAACATAGTTGACATGTAAATATCAAAGAAACGGTTCTAAAGATCAGAAAGAGACATAGGCCCATTCCACATCAAGTGCCCATTGCCCGTTACATGTTATCTATATATATATATATAATGATAATGATTTTTTTTTATTTTATATTACGCCCAGCAAAGCGGGCGCTGAAAAATTGGTAAATATGTGTATAATGTCAACGTTATAACTGTAAACAATCAGAGATATTTACTGGTTCTTACAAAAAAATAAATTGGTTTCTGTTTATTGGAATAATAGATAGAATTAGACATTTAAATAGAGAGAGGGACCGACCGAGAGAAAGAACAGAAATGAATAGAATTTACATTGTATTACCATTTGTATGCAAAATGTTTCTATCACACATCCAATATTAATTTTATGCAGATACGACACAGACAACAGTTTGTCGGAGGCAGGCGACGCGCGCAACGCGAGCACGCCGCTGCACGCGCACGTGCACGTGTGGTCCGGGTGCGGTGCGTCCGCTGGCGGCGGGGCCGGCGAGTACGTGGCGATGGCGCGCCGCACGCTCGGCCGGCTCACGCTCGTGTGCGCGCCGCGCCTGCACCACTGGCGGCGGCTCGCCGGCGAGCGCGCGCACGCGCACGACGCGCACTGCACGCTCGCCTCGTAGTCGCACGCGCGTGGCCTCACAGCTGCAAACAGACGAGGCCGACCTGAGTGAGCTATGCAGTGATACATTCAACATCAACAGTCACATGAAAGAAAGCTGCATACCTTACGACTTTATGGGACACCTGCTTCAGATTCTATAGTTCTACCTTCAACCGAAGAAATCGGCCGTCACAAGGGTTATCCATCATCACTTCAAGTTTATACATAAATGTGACATTGCACTGTAGTGATACTATCTACATTCACAGCTGAAACACAGAAGCACGTGTCTGAGGGTTGATTTCAAAATATCTCCGACGTTACCGCTTCGACATCAGCTCAACTTATTACCAGAAATTGTAACAAAGTGATGTTCAACTGTATGTGTGTGTGTGTGCGCGTTTGTTACCGTCAAATGAATTCTAGTGATAGGATTTTATTTCTGGCAATAACAAAATGTTTGTTGATCTAGATGTTAGTAGCGTTCTTCCGTTGGTATGGTAATTTTTTGTTGCCTGGTGAACTCTACGTATGATGCCCAGCTTGAGGTGGAAAACTGTATGTACGATTTCCATTCTCTTGAACCCTTCGGTTATCTCTTTTCATCCGTTAGGAGCAAGCTCTGGGATCTTCTTTGATTTGTACTGATCACCTTCACACTTCACAAAAAATATTTACGCCTTCCACTCTTAAGGTCCACGAATCCGAAGACCTTTTTAGTCATCCTTTTCGATGGGTAGGGACTAAAAGACAGGTGGTAGGAACAATACTTAGATATCTATATAATTAAATACGTATTTCAATTAGATAATGCTTTGCAATCTATAAAGTAACTGTGATTACAAGATTTTTATTTGGCTCTTGATAATGTGGATTCGGTTTAATGTAAATGACATTATAAATATATATATATTAAATCTTTTATATACTTGCCATATCATGTATAAATATTTTATTGTACAAAGTAATAGGTACATAGGAATAGGTCGTTAGTATATTTGCTCATGCAATTGAGTTTGTGGTCCAGAGTGCCAAAATCTTTAAGGTCCTTATATTTAGACTTAAGGTTGATCTCAACATTGTAAATATTAAAATAAGATCGAAATGTTTTATAGCCATATTAAGATCCTATATTCAATACATTGTAGTGCGACCTATCCCAGAAGTATTTCTTAATATTTTAATAGAACATTAAACTGTTATTTTGAACGATTTTTAATATATGGCAATATAATCAGAAATGGATTTAATGTTCCCGATATCGGAACTCGTCGCCTTCTCTCACAGACAGTTATTTTTTTTTGTAATATTATAATTCTAGAATAAAATTAACACTAAGCAATATTTACTCAAAGCTTTCATACGAGTGCTTCCAATGTAATATATTAAAAATCATATCGATAATATATTTTATGATAGATCATTTAAAAAAAAATTATTATCTTTATTGATTTAACTATATTCAGTGCATATTTTAATCAATTATATTTTATATATTTATGTTTGTACAAAAAAATATATTGTAAATGTCAATATGTGATATAGATTACAACGAGTATAATTTATAACAAAGTGCCTATTGTATATAATATTTGGGAAATATATTTAGATTGAATTATAAACATATTTTATTGTATCATACAAACGGCGATTAAATAAAATGTTTCCAAATTAACCTGTTGTTTTTCTAGTAAATGTCGGAAACCATCTCGCCGTTTATTCGTGCCGCCAAACAGTAACGTGCAAGTATTGCTGGTTCGGTTTGAAGGGCGTTACAGCTAGTATTATTACTGGGATAAAGATACTCAATATCTTAGGTCTCAGGTGACGAGCGCATGTGATGCAATGAATAAACATCCTTACTAGCGGCACGTTATTATGGGCGGGCGCTTCACACCATTAAATGAACGACCCGCTCGTCTCCTCGCTTAATCGTAAAAAAAAGTCCATATAAGGTAATGAGACTAATCTTTTTATTATAGGTCGATGAAAATAATCTGGCGCTGTGTAAATCTTCATTTAAGTCTATGGACGTTTAGTACGGCCGGTTTGGACTTAAATAAATAAACGTAAAAGACGTTCTTAATTTGACGGTTGGAAAAATAAAAATGGCGCATGATATAGCAATTCATTTATTGAAAAAATCACAACTGATACCACATAGAAAATCTACTCGGCACGGTTTAACTCTTAACTATATAATAATATCACATAAACACTTTTATAATTTGATAAAATTTATACAATGACATTTCAATATATACGTTTTTGGTACAATAAGAAAATATAGGATTGCTGCGATCGAATGCGCGAGCAAATAAAAACAAACTTAAAAGTTTCTCTTTAAAAAAAAAAAATGTTAAATATAACTCAAATTCTGAAGCAACTAAAATATACCGCTTTTATATATGTACAAAATAAATTATTACAGAGTGACTTAAAAATGCATAATCTTCTCGAATACAGCTTTCCCTTAGCTCGTAGAACATAGATTTATAATGTTAAATCGTCACATATAAATATATAGTATTTTTATATGTTAGCTTAAATTAAAAATACAGACAAAAAAAGCTTCCTCGTTTCTATAAAAAAATATATATACAGATTGCAATGTGATGTTTAAACTAAAAAGTTATATTATTTCACCATACCTATACATTTTTTAAATATATTCGTAAAGATTGTTAACATATAAGAAAAATAACCATTATACCAAAATACTAGTTTTTAAAACAGGTACGTAATAAACAGTTTGATATGTAGCGTGTAATTTGTTTAAAACGTTATAACACTCAAAGTGCTGGAATTGAAAATCATATTTATAGAAGAAATTTACAATTTTAGTATATGAATTATAACATTTATAATTTCCAAAAGTTTTTGTAATTGCAACACTGTTCAGTCTACGCGTATGATTAAGACAAATACATAAGGAAACTTTACACAGGATAAAATAATTTGAGATAACATGAAGCGCTTGTATCTAAAACAATGAAGCATTTAATATTTTGGTAAATATACAAAATGTTAAAAAAATTCAAAATACTTAACAGAAAATTTCGTGCTTTATTTTTAATTTCTTCTCTTTTTCACATCCGTAAACGCAAATATTAAATCTATGGACAGTTCAAATTTTCTAGAACTGCATATAAAAAATTTTTTGAATTTTCAAATTTCGAACAACGAACATGACATGGTAAATATATTTTTTATATATAAAAATGTTAAAGAACTTTTACGCTTAGGTCTTTTAAACCGTATATCAACAGATTAGCATGTAATAAAAGTGGAAAAAAAAAATAGATCAGACCATGTGAATATTATGAAATGAATATTTCACAGTTTATTAAGAATTCCCATTGAAATAACATGAAACTCTTGGTAACGCGATCGACCCGTATTAACACCATTGTCGGTTCCGTATACATGCTTCATCCAGCGACGTTAACTACAAATGATTTGTTTAACGATGAGCAATTCATAATCAGCCTTATTAACGCCATAGACACTTGCTTAAAACATTTACGAAATTACCTAATATTGTTTATTTTAGTATCAAACATATATAATTTAATATATAAATAAATTTTAAGAAATCTAAAATATTTTTGTATCTTCAGGATCATACAATAAAGAATGAAGATTTATAGAAAATGAACCGGGATGTAATTTACAATAACATCAAATCATGACCGTACTATTCAAATGAAAATGGTTTCCGGTGTGTTAACTAATAAATTAAAAAAAACTTATAGGTTCGTTGTAAATAATAGTAACTTTCTAACAGCTCAAAATTTTCGTTAATCATACGTATAACGAAAAAGCTTTAAAGATTAAGCTTATCTTAGTTTTAGCAACCATTGAAATGAGAATGTATCAGAATATATTCTTAACTATGTTTCGAGATAAAAATCTTTAAATTTACTAACAACGTTGTCCTACTTTACGTATTTCGAAGTAAATTGTCTATAGATTTCAAGCTTACAAATAGTTTATGTTAGATAAGTTTACGGGAGTCGGTTAAGCTACAGGGGTAGGTTAAAGTGTATATTTATAAACCTTGAACGTAGGGTATACACAACTTTTTTTTTTTACTAAATTCACGTTTCTATTGTATTAGTTAAATATTGGAATTTCAACAGTTTTATAGTTGATTTTATTGTCTGAACGTTTATCATATAACAGCGAGGGGAAGCTCGGAATCGGTGATGATATTAATGAAATGATAGGTAATTAAGTCGACTAATTCCGTCATAATAATATTAATAACACAATTATAATTTAATCGAAATAAAATAGACGATCGCCATCTTTATTGTCTGTTATTTTTAATGGTTGGATTTTTAAACCGGATACGGATTGAGGAACTGACCGGCGGAGCAGAGGAGGGGACGCTGAATCGACAATTGCTTTTAAGACAGACGCTTTAGAAACAAAAGCAGCAAGGTACAGTCAGCAGAAGTTATACTAATAATTATAGCAATATTTATTATGTTTAATGAGTTATGTTCATAATTTCATATGCGGTTAAGTGACAGTGAGGCTGACACAAAATGACGTTCCTAGCTATCTAGGCCGGAAGCGAGTCATGCGGGGCGAAATCAGTGTTATGTAAACATTATTACAAATTAAAACCCCTCATTCTCAGTGTTTGAAGTCACGTGATCTCCGTTCAAAACTCAACCGCAGCTTCTCTAATGTCATGCTGGGATGACCTATCACAGACACTGTTTAATACAGTCATCGGTACCTTGGCGAGTACTGCAGCAATGGCTGAAGTCCACCAGACAGTCGTTTAGAGAACATTGATGAACATGACTCCTCAAAAACGTTTTACCATTAAAGTTTGCATTATGAATATTGTAGACAAATTATGTAAGCTATATGATATGATGATGATGACGGTGATGAAGAAGCTTGTATTTAGTTTATTTTTTTTTAATCAAAATCCGGCAGTGATGAGGATCATTACTAAAATTGTGCGAATTGTAAACCACACGATGCCAATACATTGTTATAAAAAAAATATTAATTTTAGTTCCATAAGACATATCGTTTATTAATTTATATTGATTAAAATAAGATAATTAACTATTAGATAGAAATTATAGTTAAAAAAAAAATCAATATTTAAATTAATATAACCACAATAATTCCTATCCTACAAAAAAATAATACCTTTAATATTTGTATGTATAATATATCCTATGTCCTTGTAATATTTTAATAAATATTTGTAAATAAATATTCATCTACCGCGACTTATTAATATTAATAGTTACGAAATATCTTCACAATATATATAATAATATGTAGAATATTTTTATATGTTAACTATTCTTATTAATTTATCGTGAACGCAAAAATCGCAGCAACAGCTTTGTTTATATGTTTATGGATCAACATTTGAGAAGCTATACGCCTGCTCATGACGAGGCGCTAATTAGGATGATATACACTGCACCACTGCACTCATCGGATGCGTAAGACGTAAGTCTCCTTACTCCAGTAAATTCACTAGCTACAGCGTCCTTCAAACTGGAGCACGGTAATGTTTGCACACTACTGTTTGGCGACAGAAATAGCAGCTACGGTAACCTTATACAGCTCCTGGCAACACAGACCTTATCACCAATATGTTATATGCTATATATAATTATAATGTACTTAATGTAATAAGAATTTAGAAGCTATTAATAAAAAAAAATATAATTCATTGTTTTGTTATAAAAACGACAAACATATATTTTTCATTTAGTTACTGAGGCGAGAAAAAAATACACTTGATATTAATACGCTCCTGCACAACAATGTCGCAAGTTAGGATGTTTATACTGCCTTATTCTCGTCGCTATGAGACACGTGATATTGGGGGTTTAATAGCACTCGATAATTATTGTTAAATAAATAGCTGTTAAACTAAATAGTAACATGCTAGTACTTTTAAATGCGTTACTGACTATACGGTTACGTAATTTTTTTATATTTAGTAACCTTTATATATGTTTGACTGACTGATATGACTTGGTTTTCAGTATTCAATAAATATAGATCGGTGTAGTGGTACCTGGTCCAGCAGTGGCCATGTGGTTTATCATAGATTGGTATAAGCCAGACAGGCATTGAAAATAGTAATTCAAATCCAGTATGAATTCAGGCAATATAAAAAGAACGTCGAAATGAAATGATTTATCACATTTTTTTTTAAATATGGTAACACTTAACCTCAATTTTCGGGCAATTCGAACAGCCGGGCAGAATGATCTAGCTCTCATGTCTTTGGCCGGAACACAATGATATAGCATCATCATATGACGACAAATTTATGCTGTCAAAAATAACTAATTTCAATAGGCGATTATTCATTTTAATTTAATTTGCATCTATAAACATTCGATATTATAAGATATATTTTAATGTAACCGAACATTAAATTTTTTAGCGTATTTTTCATTAACAATAACTTCTCTTTGAAAAAAAAAAGTTCGATAACATAGCTATGGCTGTATGGGGAAAGATGCTTTGTCTTTTTAACCGTTAAAACTCGACTGGATAGTCTACTTGTTTAATGTCTTTGCCGCAAAAGCTGAAAAATAATATTACAAACACTGATATTTCAATAATACGACATTTAGATTATACTTCACTCGGATTTGCGTATTACATTAAAATTTTAGATTTAGCTCAAAACCATAGTAAACAAATATAAAGGTACCAATTTATCGATTGTAACAAGTTAATACATCAGTTGTAGAGGGCGCTTTACTATAATATTTTACTAACTCACAACTTACTGTAATTTTTTTTAGATTTCCTCGATCACTCAAATTGTATGGGCGTGGGTGTCATGTGGTCAATGATAATGTCTTCCATGTTGGGTAGTACGAGGACTTTCTCAAACTCTCTAGTCAATTTCTGTTCGATCCAATTGGAGATGTGAGCGAAACGGAGTGCGCGCGCGCCGACTGCGGGACGGGCGCGTAACGCAAGCTGCGGGTTCGTGCGGAATCTGCGCAATATACATTTTTTTAATGCGACAGTGAAGTGACTGCAAGATGGTTCATCAGTTCATGATTATATACATGCAACAGATTGTACTCGTCGCCTAAATGCATAAGATGTAATCGTTAATCAAGAAATTTCACTACCTACAAAGTACTTCAAACCAGTATTAGTTGGACATTAATGTTTTGCGGTGTAAATAGGGGCTATGATGGTACCTACATCAATGGTTCCCTCATTAAATTTCTATTATGTAAAAAAAAATTATTAATAAAATCATTACCCAATCCATATCCGGTCGTGCGGCGGTGAAGGCAAGTTGATCGCCAGCCGTCCCTCCAGCCCATTGACCTCTAATTGCAATTTGATGTCCGTGTTGGACAGGCCCTCCATGGCACGTTTCACGTACTTATAATCTGTCACCTGTTGGAAGTACTTGTTGGTGGCAATCCTGTCGACCAACTTCAAGAACTTCTTCTTCGATGATGCTGTTTCTGTTACGGTTGGCCTAAAAAGTAAGTTTAATGAAAAACGCAACTTATAAATACATAAGATATTTATTATTAATATTTTTTAAAAACTACTAATGCAAACACTGATGCAAAAAGATAAAGATGAAATTTGGATTTTTTTCTACTATCATTCTGATCTAGTGTGATAGTACTACAGTTATTTTAATAGCTACAGCGCCCTCCCAAAATATCCAAAAATGTAACAGAGCCAGCAACGACTAAAGCTTCAGAGTTAGGTGAAGATGGCGAGATGTCCTTTTCCAGCACATATAGATCCTCAAATATTGGCATCTTGAACATAATATAGCCTGCAGATTTATGATATAATGATGGATGGATTAATGGATGGACCTTCGAGATACAGTGATTACCAGCTGTACCGCAAGAGTTGTTAAGATTATCTTTTTTTGTTGCGGGGTAAATCTTCTTAAAAGATACCCTGCTTCTGGAGGGAAGACATGGTTATGTGGGACTGCTAAAACCTTCTCGGTGGTCTTCTTTAGTGCTTTAGGAGGGGCTCTGGAATCTTCTACTGAACGCATTGATGCCCCCCTGCACTCTGGCTAAAACATCCCACAGAAGGGCAAAGAACTTCTAAGCATCCACGCTGTGCTACGGCAAATACAAGACCACCGTGCATTTGCTGGCCTCCTCAGGCTCACTTACTAAGCTATGAGGGCCCCCACCCTCAATTGATATGGAAAAGAAAAACTATTCGGAATTAAGAAGACAACGATAATGTACGTCCGCCCACGAAAGTAGTTAAATTTTAACTGTCGTATTGACTCATTACCTAAAAAGTATTTTTATGCCTAAATTTGAGAAACTTTATGTACTTTCTTATACCTTAGCGGATAGGTATTGAAGTCAGATACTTATTTATGTGTTTTACACGTATTTTTATGAATAAAATTTTATTTTAAGTTTAAATAAAAATGTAAGTATGACACATTATTTTTTACTGTCACCATTTTCACAGAATCTAATTTAAAAGTTTTAGCCTCTGAGTGATAATTATTAATTCAATTTAATAAAACAATGATTAAACAATAATTATTACATTAAAATTTGTGTAGAAATAATTATGAAATAAAATTATCAAATTTTTCCTAGAAAATCAGGAATTTTCGAAAAATATTTAAAAAATTAATAACTCCAGAACCATTGTTTTTGTATGGGGTATTCCACACATAGATAGATAGGATACGAGCTGTACTTTAGCCCCTCCAGATCTTTTACACCTATTACCTTTCACCCTGTACATAATATGAATATCCGTTTTGTATATAAATTTCTATACATAACATAGCCATTTGTATAAGTCATACGTTGTCTCGGGTGGGGCTCCATGGGGGATATTCTCCACGCTGTCGATAGGATGCACCAAAGGATTCTCGTCGTCGCTGCTCGATTCCGCAGAGTCCTCTATTTCTGAATCGTAGATTGCTGGTTTACGTTTCTATGAAAAAACATAACAAAATTAAAAAAAAGTTTAAATCCGTCACTTATATATGAAAGTCACGATATCTCTGTGAGTAAAGTTGAAGAAAATAACTATGTTCAGAATTATTCATGAACAAATTTCGTAGATATGTAAAATTTGCCAATTCACACTTGATCAGCATGGTGGATAAAAAGCCTTGACCCTCTTCTCCTTCGAGATGATATTCTTCAGTGAAATACCTCATGCCCGAAGATCGTGAACTACTTCACCGCTTTGGCTCTTACGGAGTTACGCCATCGATGGTGCTATCGAGAATGTACAAACCGATATATGTGGTCCAGTAGTGCGGTCTTTTACCTTTCACTTTGTCAGTAATCACAAAATTTTCAATGTTATCTTCATCTTCATAATATGTACAATTTGTTTGAGGTCTACTATGTAATAACTATATATACGCTTTATTTTATAGCTACCCAAATTATCATCATTTTAGCTGATACCAAATATATACTTACCCTTAATTGTCTATCAGCACCTAATGATAGGGATGATTTTATATCAGATTCGTCGACATTTTCATTGGCTGCCAATAATTGATCTTCTAAGGTGACATCTAAAAAATTCATTAAAAGGTTTAATTATTTGAGATATTTTTTACGTTTTTAACATGAAATTATCGACGTCAATAAGAGTTTTGGTATAACATGAAGGGACATCTGTACACACTCTTGATAGAAAGTAATATTTATAACTTTACACATAACAGTATGTGAACAAGAAGACTAATAAACGTGTAATATCCGTTAAATGATAATGGAACATTTACTAACGTAACAAAATATGTGTTTTCGGTATGAACATGTTATTTTTTTATTCAATGAAGGGGTGTGATGATTCACTTGATAGCAATAATAAAATGCTTTTGATACAAAAAACACTACATAATGAAAATTGAGAACAGCTTATTTGTCGCTGGTTAAATAAATAAGGTATATGATTGACTGTATAAAGAGCTGCTTACTCTTCTCTTTGAGCTTCATAAGGTTGATCTGAGTGAGAATCGCAATGTGGGCGCCGCCGTCATAGCGCACGTCCGCGTCGAGCCACACGCCGCGCTCATCGCACGCCGGCGGGGACACGCCGCGCACCAAAGGACACGCGCCAGACAGAGACAGCTCAGTAACTACTAGCGGGCCCATGAATGACGGCAGCTGCACATATAAATGGACCCACCCTCGTCAGATAACGGGGCATAGGAGATAATATGATGAAAGATCTATCAGCGTTGATTAAATTTAGAAATACATTTTTTTTTATTCTACAAAGCATTCAGAGTAGCGAGACATTTGCCTGATGGTAAACAATGATATGCGGTTCATCATATTCTGTTCGTTGGCTTGAAGTATAAGATGTTAAGTTTTGTTATTCCAGTAATTTTTAATTCAAACAGGAACAGTAATGTTTGCGCACTGTGGTTTGGCGGCTGAAATAAAAGGCTGCGGCGGTACCTTACCTAAGCGTTACCAACAAAGACCTAACACCAGTACCAAGCAGGAATGTACACAGAAGCTCTCCGTGTACGGAAAATCTTTGTAAAGATTAACATTAAGTAATGTTGATAATCTTTACGAATGTATGTTATGTAAGTACATAAATACATTATCAAGATTAACTACCACCAGTGATAATTAAATATAAATAGTAAACTTAACCTTCACTTTAAATATGGAAGTGTTATCTTATTTTTTTAAGTGTTTGGACTCATCATCATATACATACCTTAAGCGTGTTTAGCTTCCTCTGTATCCTGTTCTGCAAACGCGCGATGATGGTGGGGTCGCGCATTACGTCGAACATAAACCTGGCTACCACCGTGTTGACCCACGTCACCTCCGCGGGCAGAGTGCGGCACTCGCACTCCGCGAAAGTGTTCTGAGGCTACAAATGACATACATAAAGGCATAAAAATTAACATTTTTTTTGGTATAATATACATAAGAATAATGTATTGTAGTTTTAGGCTAATAGCTAATTGCTGTTAGTGTTCCTCGGTGGGCCTGACTGGCTGTCATTCTTATTTATCTCCCGTAATAATACTTCATTCTGGCAATAATAAATGTGAGAACCTATGTATTTAGAGGTATACTTTTTGTTATTTTCAGCTTGATTATAGGACTTCGTTTATTATACATTAAAAAAAAATACAATTAAAATATGTACTAGTGGTAGGTGTACGTAGCTGGGGCCGTCTACATAGGTATCACCGCTGCGTCTATTTCCACCGCCAAACAGTATAATGGTAACTGACTTCCGGTTTAAAGAGCGCTATATATAGTGAAATTACTGGTGTAACGGGATTTAATGATTTGTGTATCAAGCACAATGAGATAGTGTTTATTATCTCAAATATCAACACTCGTTGGACGGGCGTATCACGCATTACCATTTCGCCCGTTTTACCGCATAGTAGGAATTAAATAATAAAAAAAAATACATTTAACTGTATACCAGTTTTAACAATGTTAAAAACATAAAGAGTTCGTGTAACTAACGGCTCCCTTTTTCTTCTTCTTGCACTTGGCGCGCTCGTGGGGCGAGCTCTCTATCTGGCACATGACGCCGATCTCCGTCGTGTGCTTGTATCTACTCTGGTGCGACTGTCGCGATACAATCAGATACTTATACAACTACCGTTATCTTATTAGTGATTTTAAATTAAACAAGAAACTAACAAAATATTATCCTATATCTGTCACAATAATACCTTATGAATCCCTAGGGACTAAATATATTTTAAGTACAGCAGAACAGATTAGTAAGAAAAATGCGAACAAGCCAGGTGGACGTCTTACTAATGTGTGCAATTATAAAACCAAGAAGACCAGAACTAGTAAAATGCATAATTTTATACCTCATAGTAATAAGTATAAAATCATTGTATAATTTGTATGGGAAAATATAAAGTATTGTAAATGACATCGCACATTCATTTTGTCACTTACAATTCAGTGAACATGCTTAAGTTACGTCGAATGATGAAAAATTAATTCTACGTGATGCCTTATAGTAATCTTTATGTATTACAAAAGACATGCCTAATGGGCGTTCATGGGTAATAACATTGAAACAAATTTTAAGATGAAAATGAAAATAATTACATAACCTGGACCACGAAAGCCAAGCAAGGACAAATTGAACATTACACATTTAAGGCGTTGTAATAAGGAACATGATGGTCATTAATGATGTTCCGAAACAGACAGCAATAAAAGATTATGTGGCGTGGATACTTTACTATCCGCGGCCTTTGTCACTTACCACCATGTGAAATTACAGTCAGATGTTAGTCGATACTAAATAAAAAAGTCTTCTACACAGGGTATATTACCTGAATGATTTTGAATAGATACGGCCAGAAAGTCTTCTCGTATGAATCCAAATGCGAAGGTAAAGGATACGATGTTGAAATGTTGGCGCCTTCAGCCGCCGCCTCGTTTGTTTTATTCTGTGGTATTAAAATGTCTGTTAATGTATTTCTCATTCAACTAAAGGACGAGTAAATTTATTTTCACCTTTTGGATTCCGATTTAGCGAGCTCTCTGTAAGTCGCTGTAAGTCGTCAAAAAAATAATAATAACAGTTCAAACATCGTCCTAAAAGGCGAACGATATATAAATGATAATGTTTTATATCCCTAAATTATAACATCTAAAGTTTTTACAGGAATTTTATTATCATCAACATCATCTTAATCGATAGTCGTCCACAGCTGGATATAGGTCTATTGTAACGTATTCCACAGATCACCGTCTTGTGCTGTTTTAGTGCAGTGGCTTTCTACGATTTTTTTAATGACGTCATTCTATCAAGCCGGGAGTATGTCAACGTTGCGCTTGAAAAGAAAAGGGGTTGAAGTGCACTAAATATTTAAGTTTTTCTATAATCACTCTAAACAGATGATTACATACAAATATGTAATCATCTGTTTGTAATACTAGCCACCGATCTGCTAAAGAAACAACAAATAAATAAAAAAAATGCTGGATTATGGCAGCGTAGAACTGATCGGTGTTAACAGATGTGGGGAGGCTCATAATTCAGTAGTGAACATCTATTGGCAGTTGATGATCGATTGATTATGAGGTATCATGATTATGATACCCCATAGCTAAGTGTACAAACGACGGGAAGGCAACATTTGACATATCACACCTAAATAGATTTTCTTCAAAAAATTTCAAAAAATTGAGAACTAACATAGGATTGTCTTTCATGTTATTTTGTTTGATATAGAAAATTTTATAACTGCTATATCTGTTGTTGATGATGTTCAATGCTGTCAGACATTTGACTGACTTTTATAGCTCATCGGAAACATGGCTCGCGGACCCAGAGTCTTGGACTTAGTTCCTACTGTACTGCAATACAAAATATAAAAAAATATATAAATACTTTTGCAAATGTAACAGCCTCTTTCTCGTTCAACTTGTACAGGGCGAGCTCGATGCCATCTTTCGTCTCCAGCGTTTGCTCACTGCTTGGCTTGTCTTCCATTGAAGACGAGTCGTTAGAGGCGCTCGCTTCGAAAATGGCACAGTTTAGGCGGCGATACCTGGAAATAATATGAATATTAATTCAAAACTGTTCTGTAAGTAACAATCTTAAAGGAAAAGGTTTGTTTTGTATATAAGTCAGATCTCTATAAAAATGTATAAATACTTATTATTGGCAGATTTTTTATTACAAGAAGCGACGAGATATACAGTTTATTTGTATGATAGTAAATGATACGCAAGCTAATAATAATGTAGCGCTATTTAGAATGATGCTGCACCACATCACGCTCATTGCCTTGGGACATATATATATAACACGCCTTGTTCCCAGTGGGGTAGGGAGACACCGGCTCTCTCCACTTGTTACAATCCTGGCACACCTCTCTCGCTTCCTTGAGAAATGAGATATTAAGACTCGCTACCGTAATCGTTTTACTAAATACACCGCCCTTCGAACATGAACACAGTAATGTTTGCACACTACTGCTAGGCGGCAGAAGTAAAAGCAGTGGTAGTACTTACCTAGACGGTCTGCGACAACAGATCCATCATATAAACAGATAATATATTCTTTATAATTCTGACTATGTATATCTATATATATACAATCAGAACCATTACTACTGCTGGCCTATGTTAGACCCACTGCCGGATGTCTAACGGGTGATGATGATGATATGTTCTCTAGGCATATGATAAACTATCTACATATAATAAACTATTTTACAGAGTTTGTCTAAACGTGATAAAATCCATAAAATTGTTTTATTAAAAACGTATGAAATCGACGCAGCTTGTAAGCACCTTTACGAAGGTCATGTGTGGGCAGCTTTACGTACCACTCATGCTTGTCGCGGCCCGTGCGTGCGAATAGGAACAAACGCGAGTGTTGGTCCTTCGAATGTTTCACATGCAAACTCCATTCACCTTCAGCCGTGCCCTCCGCGTTGCCATCCAATTCCTGATGAAATTTATTTTAATAATTATTGTTAACTGAGCGGGACGTATAAATACGACAAAACGGAAACAATAGCAAGTACGGGAAGGACCTTTTTTGTTTTCTGAACATGTTACAGCTCATCTGATACTGGGCTTGTGGACCCGGATCCACAGCCTGTTGGGGTAGGACCTATAAATACGGCCTTAAAATATATGTTGCGCCCTGGAACGGGTGAGAGGTATAGTTTCGTAGGTTCTTCGGGCGTGACGTACTGATACATCATAGTGAAAGAGCTCGCGCCCTTTACATCTTAAGCCATTAAAAGGGGAATTCCCTTTTAACAGGTTAATGGTACTTCTGGAGAAATCTTCGCAATTTTATTTATTATTACGTTGGTACATGTAGTACGTGCTAATGAGCAATTTATTCCTGAACTTAGGGTAATATTAAAATCTAAAACATAATTTTTAAGTAGATGTATCTGAAAGTTTTTGTTACATTTCAATTGCTCATAATTTTTATTAACAATAAACGATGCACAATTCTTTATCAATAAATGAAATTTTATTTATTAAGAAATACATACCGCTTCATCTAGAACCTCTTTAATGCGGGACAGTTCACTGTCATCAATTTCGTCATCGTTATTATCGTCTTTAGTGCTGGTGACCGATTTAGAAGCGAGGTCGATGTCTTGCTCTGGAGTTGGTGACTCTTCGGACTGTGGAGTTTTGTCGCTCGGTGCTTGTACGTCCGGGTCCGCAGATGAAGAAATATTATCTGATCGTTTGTCTGTGAAAACATATCTCATGTAAGCCAACATTTTTAAAACACTAATGTTCACTTAAAAAAAAGTTTTTCAGTTCGTAAAAATGTGGGATTACGCTTATATTGTTCTAGCTTTTCACGCTCATTTCTTAGATAACTAAGAGGGAAGTCTCGTTACCTAAGTAATTTCATAAGCTATAGCACCTTTAGAACCAGGATCTCAGTAGTGTTTGCACACTATTGTTTTACGACAGAAATAGGCTCTGTGGAAGTACTTACATACCTTGTTGATACTTATTGTGTTACTGATATGAGAATTATCACTACACAGTATAAAATAAAATTGCTTCCCGCTGTCTGTCTGTTCCTATGCATACTTAGTTCTTTAAAGTAACGCAACGGATTTTGATGCAGTTTTTTTAATAGATAGAGAGATTCAAGACGGAGATTTATATGTTTAATACATATATAATATTATAGAGAAATACTGATAATTTTAGAGATTTCTAATGTGATGTCATAAATTAACATATTTTTGTGCGCTTACATTGTAAACGCTGGCTGAACCCTACGAAATAGATTAAAATAATGTAATACAGTATTATACACCTTAAGAAGGTGTACAAAAAAGTCTGTGATGGTAATTGTCTATCTCTTAGGGATAACCCACAATAACCATTTTATATCCTTTATTTTAGTTAATATAAATCTATATGTATAGGAGATATTAAAAGATCCAGTGACTCATCGTGAGATTTCCGAAACTTTTAGAAGTAAATAACCAAAATTTGGTTGAGATATTGCTCCTACTATTTAGAAATCAGCTTAGAATGGATTTTACAAAATTTATAAATTACAAAATTCATTCCCCAAAGGTAGTTGCGGGGGTGTTAAGGGGCCCGAGGGACAGCGGTTTGTCGGAGGCCGGGAATATTTCTGAGAAATTTTAAGTCTAAATTTCAAATATAATTCCACATTACTGCCAGCAAAGCTGAAAAGGAACAGCTAGTTAATGAATATAACAAAAGTGCACGTGAATATATAATTAAGTTTAGATATTTTGAAATGTCACAATGAAATTAATAAAAAAGAACAACCTTGACATAAGTGAATTGTTTTCTCATTATAATAATTTAAAACCAGTTAAAAATGATATACCATTAAACTTTTATAAATCAATAACAAATGTAAATCAGAATTCCTAAGATTATATTTAAACTAGGACTTATGTAAAACAAGTATGACAAAAAACTAACAGGTGTGAAGAAGTTTTTATTCTATAATATATGTTTACAACAGACGTATGTAAATTAACAACAAATAGATAACAACTAAACATTAATATGTATACTGGGGAGACAGATTAATAAAATAATTTTTATTTAAATTTATTGGCATATTTTATTTAAATTTTAATCGACATTAAAAAGGAGTTTCATGGTACAGAAAGCAAACTTTTACAGAGGTATCGAATTTTGATTATTATTTTGCGGAGACAAGTACTGAACAGGTTTGGCAATGTAGCCTTGGGTCGAAATTTACTTAAAACTTCAGTATTGTTAATGTTGAGTGATGAAATAAGGTAAAATAGAAAAGTTTTAATGAATGTTATTGTAAAAATATATATATATATAGATTAATCTTCTTACCTCTATGTATTTTCCGCACAAGCCTGTGTCGTAATCCTTCTTTTCCAGGTTCACTTTCGCTTTGAGAGTTGCTGCATGAACACAAAAATAATACTTGGCTATAAATTATAATATACACAAAATATTGAACATCAATATATCGAAGAAAAACAGTGGTTCTTGATGTACCCACAGCTGTCCCTCGGTGACATCTACTACAAAAAAGAAACAAGGACATTAATCCACCACTAATTAAGTCAGATTTAGTGGATGACACATGTAAACAAAAGCTATTCCAAAATGGTTTCTTCATGATGCGTTTCTTCACCGGAACCCTGAGTTCAGTGGCGATTGAAACCCGCACCTATATAACAACTCGCTGACGAACCTATTTATCACGATTTGAATATATTTGCGTGACATACTATTTTTATCGATATATATTAAACATGAATATAAAAATAAATATCACGAAATTCCTCATAGTTATTGATATAAATGAAATATATATATATCGATATGTAAATTGAAATACTGATCATAAGAACATCTAATACATAATGGAACAAGAATTAAAACAAATTGTTTGTTTGAACAAAAGTATTCATCTTTCATTATATAGGTTTAAATAATTTTCAGAGTTAATTACAATATTTTTAAATTACTAATAGCTTAGATTTCTTACCATTTAATATCTTCCAATGGTCATGCTTTATTATTATCATGTTCACATACCTCTTCTCTCGTCTTCTCCAAACGAATTTTTTCTTCTTCTCTGGACTCGTATTGGTCTCGGTGCTCTCTGATTCTTGCGGAAGCGGCGATTCCTTACTTTTCTTTTCCACCGTTTCAATTATTTTTTTCTCTAACGGTGTCATTTCCTTTTCCAACACTTGAATTTTTTCTTTTTCATTGAGAATTATGCAGATTGGATATTTTTTGCTCCACTGCCTTTATGAAAAATTTACGTAGAAATGTAGGTCAAACGGTCTAGACATAAATATAACAACTAAATTAAGCAGCAAACGATCCCGGCATAGTCAAAAGCTTATAGTGTAACATCCAATTATTGGAGTAAGCAATAAAAAAAAACTGATTCCTAATTATTTTTTAAGATAGTAAAATCGGCAATAAAAAGTTAAAGTAGAATTTATATAATCATACTACGGTTGCGTGAAAAATCTTTCCAATAATTGGTTTTTGAGAGGAACTCCTTTATGTTGATCAGGAAAGTCTATGGTTAACCCATGTAACGAGGATGATAAAATGAGCACGATATATATAAATTCATATTTAATATTATATGTATTAAACATTAACCGTCTTAATGCAAATTTAAAGTATCTATTAGAAAAATTTCCGAGTCGTAATATGTACGAAATATCTTACGCATCATTAGGAGATATAATTAGGCATTATCTTTAATATCTATAATAGCTTAAATCCGTAAAAGCCGAGTCAAATTTAAAACAATTTAATGCATATTTCATAAGCGAGGTTTTTTTTAAAAAATGCGACTTCGCTACTTAAGACGGATATAGTTTGATAAGGCGAGCGAAGTAGAGTGAAACGGCCAAGGCCTACCAACGATTACGTTCTTGAAATTAAATCTTTTCTTACGGAGCAATAACGTAATAGGAAATAAATTATCATTATCATTGTACCGGTCCTCTCTCACACTCTCAACAACCAATTTACGTCCTCACTGTTAGGGCACACGCCTACCCTCAACATGAGCGCGATGGGTCCATAGTCACCACGCGGGCTCAATGCGGATTGGTAACTTCACATACACCTCATAATAAATTCTAATTCATGTGCAGGTTTCCTCACGATGTTTTCCTTCACCGTTTGTATTTCGCTGTTGTAACTAAAGTTCATAAATATTTTTTTTAATACTATCACGCCTTTTTATCAGTAGGAGTAGGCAGAGGCGGATAAACACCCTCATTTTCGCCAGATGTGGTCAGATTAGGTCCCATGTAACATGGGGCGAGCCTGTTGCTATTTTACTGGGGCCACCACACACAAATGTACATAAATTAAATATTAAAGTCATCGGTATATGCCGAGATTAGACCCCGCGACCTTCGGAATGAAGGCCGCACGCTCTAATTATTAGATCAGCGAGCTACACAGGTTATTTAATGTTAAATAAAAGAAATCATAAACTCTCGTGGATATGATAAGTTAAATGACTTTTGTTTTCAATTCAAATGTAAATGGCGTATTGTATTTTATATACATCTCATTTGTCTAGCGGAAATAATGATCTACATTCTCTCACTCACACTTACGCGTACTTTATAATAGTGCAGTGGTTAGCCTTCGGTAAATATATTGTTTAATTAGTGAACGAAATTGTGACTGGTAATTAAGTAATATTCTCTACATTGGCTGTATCCGCTAATAAACGAGTGTTTTGTCTGTATACTGATAAAATATAGTATAAAATTTAAATCGTGCCGTCTTTCACATTAAAAAGGCAAAACGTTATAATAACCGTATCCGTTTTGTTTAAACTTTTAATAAACTATCATGGATATTATTATTATAACCAAGTCATAAATACGAAAATGTAATAGTAATTGGTACATTGTTAACCGATGCAACGTACATGTAGTCATTTGGAGCTTTGCCCATTGCGAATGAAAAACTACACGCCTCTCTCTATACAGTTATTTCATTAAGAATAAACAAAGAACTCATTCAACGGCGTGTTTCAGTTTGTATTCACGAAACAAATAAAAACAAACAACTCGCTGCGTTGTAAACAAAGGAATTGGATTCTAGAGTTTTCGTCATTAACCCGATTCATTAATTTGTTGATACATTTTATCAGCACCACCGTTTTGATAATCAACTTAAAATGTAGACATTTTTCGCCTGATCAACACGTGTATTTTTTTAAAAAAAAACACTACTGCTTGACTATGATTTTGCTTTATAATAAGCAGAAACGTATTCTAGAAGGTAAAGCGCACTAATCCAGAAGATACGTATTTCTCTTCTTGTTTTAAATTTTTATTAAATTAAATAGAACACTTAATTTATGACGACAATATCCAACAAATTAAAACATCATAAATAAGCCGGGTTTTTGGGTTCGTGGGAAGTCAGGATGGAAGTTATTATCGCCCTCACAACACTGATTAGGACAATGGGTCGACCAGTTTCTTTGCCATCGTACTACCCAAGAGGTTGACGGATATTGCCTGAATGATGCAATCCTTGGGAAGGGTTAAGGGAAAAGTATGGCGTCGGGAAGGTCCCGGTTATATTCTGAACGTAGGTCGTCCAACCTTTCAAAATAAAAAACGCCACTGATAGGATTTTACTAAATAAAAAACTCCACAAAAATCTAACTTGCATTAGAAGGTGGAGTATCATTCTGAAGATCCTTCTTCTGAGTCCTAACAATAGAAGGCAGTTTTTTTCTCAATATGAACTAATTTAAGAAAGATCTTAAAACAAAACCTACTTAGAAATGCAGCTTATATAAGATTAGTATGTACATCAATTTTATTATGTTGTGTGTAAATGAGTGAGTGTATGTGACATTGAAATAATTACTTTGTGATAAAAACTCACCTTCTCCGCACAAGACCCTTAGGAAGCAAAATGATCCGAGCTCCAGTTAAGTTGTATAAGCGGTGTTGGTAAAATGCCACGTTGTCTATCTTTTCATCCCATAGAGCTCTCTTGGCGACTTTCGTTGTTGTATATGATATACGTAAATTACAACCTGGGCCGGGAATTAAATTAAAAATATTAACTAGTTCACAAACATAATTGTATTCTAATTTGAAGGGCCTTTGTTGTTAGTGAATCACTGCAGTAACGAAATTTAATATCTTATGTCTCAAGGCACAGTGTACTCTACATTTTTATGGCCATGCATATCACTCATCAACAGGTGAGCATTCTGTACATCTCATCACCTGAATTAAAAAAAAAAAAAAAAAAAAAATTTTACCTTCCAACTTCATAAATGCTGTATTTGTTTTGTTTATATGGTAAATGTAGGGATCGTAATTGGGATATCTATAATGATTTATCCAACCCTGAAAAAAAATATATTTAAATTAATTGAGGTAAAAGATTTCATCATTCATCATGTACAAATTTTGTTTACAATCACCAGATGGTAAATGATCTATTTGATTATAGCAATACAGCACTACATAGGATGATAAAAACTACACTGAATTGTCCTCATCATCTTGAGACCTAGTTAACCCAGTGCATTAAAATCCTTTAATGAAGTAATTATCAATTACCCTAGCTACAAGCTGGAACAGAATATTTTTTGGTGGCAGAAATAGAGACCAAAGTGGTACTTCATTGATGCTGTCTATTAATAGAGACCTTCCACTAGTGAAGATTTGATACATTATACATACCTCATATTTTTTTAAAGGTCTATGTTCTTTCACTGATGGTATTGTGTACATAACAGGGAGTTCATTATTATGCTTGAACTGAATGTAAGTACTCCTTGGTTCCCATTCACGAAAATAATTATCTAATACCCAGGCTTTGAGATTGCTAGCAAAACAGTAAACCCAAAGACCGAAAAGGAAACCGATCCAAACATTCCAATTGGGGAATAAAATGTAATTCAGTAAAAGGAAAATTGTTAAAAAGTACATTGTGAGATTGAATAGGCTTGTTTTTGATTTACTAGACTCTTTAGTGTTGTGTACACCATTTTTGCTTGGTGGAAAGTTGAAGTCCATTGGTGTTACTGCAGACGGTGTGACAGATACTTCAATTGGCTTATTTGCAGGTGTTTCAGAGTTTAATTGATTAACATCTCCAAAAGCATCTATTGTATCTTCTAATGCTTCAACACCTGATTCAATTTCAATACTATCATCCCGTGGCACATCTGCTAGGTTATTATGAGCTGAAATAATATTGTTTTTGGACTATATTTTCTTCCAGTGAGGCATACATTGATATTATAGGCATTAATACTATAAATTATTGTCATTATTTATTACAGTAATGTTGTTATTGACTTAAAAAACATACCAATATTTTTATGTGTATCATCACTAGAGTCATATTGATTCTTATTTGGTGAAAGGTTTAGCTCACATTCTGCAGCCTTTGCTGTTAATGGTTGAGTCATTTCAGAAAGATTCTGTATACTACTGTCAAGGGAGGAAACCTGTACAGATTAATAAATTATTGTAAGTAATAGACACAAAACTTACAAAAGAAAAAAATGTATATGCTTTTAGGTGATAAATAGAAGTGATAAAATATTTATCTATTCAAAAATAAATTTATTAGTTGTTTACAATAATATTTAATATTATACACATTTATGTATTCCATTACAACATCAACAAGTATTTGTTTTTATTACTTTAACATGTTACTGGTGGTATGCCTTCCTTGCTGGACCAGCTAAGTAGGTACCAACGCAGCACCTATGCTGTCGCCAAACAGTAGTGTGCAAATATTACTATATACTGGTTTGAGGGACACTGTAAGTAGCGTAATTACTTAGGTAACAAAACTCATCATTTTATGTCTCAAGGGACAACTTGATCCTAACTACTGTCATATTGTTATGGCCAGATGTATCACATATCATCAAGTGAACATCTTGCTTGTTTTGTTGTTGCTGCGAATAAAAAAAAGCAAAATTTTTGAAGTTATAAATTAAAGTAAAATAACTGAAATTAGTCTGTCATTCTGTACAAAAACGTATACCTGATTATCTGTGTCTCCTACACTTTGCTGATCAGTATCCTTAATTGCAGAATTCTCTTCAGAATCTGATGTGGAGCTTTCTCTTGGTAATGTCTTTTCTTTATTCTCTACCATATTTTTTATAAAAAAATTGAGTGTTAATAAATGATGGAATTATTTATTAAAAATAATTAGCTATTATAAAAAAGAGATTAACAGAATAATCTTTACATTTACCAATGAAAATTTTTCATGTAATTTAGAACACTTATTTATATAATGTTTTCTTGATATCAAGTTTGATTAATTGAATAGTTTGTCATAAAAACTATACAGAGCAATGTGTACAAATAACTTAATTTTTCAAAAAAAAAAAATAACAATTATTGTTATTGGCTGTCAAGAGAACTATTACCACATGGTAATGTATTTTACACCATAATGTGATAACTAGTGTTGTACTAATAGTTTTTATGTTTGTATTACCTTCAACTGATCTTGTCTTCATATCTTCTACAGCTTGGGCTATTTTAAATTTAAAATCATGAAAGATCTTCCATGTCTCATTAGCACTTTCTTTAGCTTCAGGTATAGATTCTGAAGTACTTCTTTTTCCAAGTCTGTTCAGATAATCCTTCATTGGAGATGATGTTACATCTTTAGGTGGCACAGGATTACGACTTTCGTCTTGGGACTTATTATCACTCTTGGTCTCCTCTTGTTTATCATTTGGTTTATCTGCACGCATTGACTTAAAATATTTGTCTATAATTGAAGTTTTATCTGCTCTCTTAGGACTAGCACTAATGGGTTCTTTTGCAGGAGGTTCACTCTGTGGTGTTGGGGGGTCATCCTCACAAGGTTGAAAGAGCTCTTCTAATACCTCATTATTAGCAGTATATCGAAATGACAATGTTGTATTGGGGGATTTCCCTAAAGAAAATTAGTTACCTCAATACAGTTGCAAGTATATAATCTAATAATAGTATATCTATTACTACTAACAAAATAATTGTTTTTCTACTTTTTTGCACACTACGCTATGTATAGTACTTATATTTATTAAAAAAAATATTTTGATCATGATATCTTCGTCACTATATATATATATATATAGATATATTTATACCTAAAATATTTTTTAACGAATTTTCGATCCAATTTCTGGGATCATTCTATTTACACAATGCAATATTGAAATATAATAAATAAAAATAAAAATTTGTGTTTACTTTTTTTGTTGTCAAAGAAACAGCAGTAAAATTTATATATCTTGTTTAAATGATCGATCATAGCTTTTTTGAGGACATTTATTTTCTTAAACTTCCACTATGAAAAGTGGTAATAAATGTTATGAAATAATTTTGTCAGTAAATTAACATACCCGCGCCAGTCACCTCCATATTTTATAACACAAATACTGCTACATAACACAATCTACGCTCAAAATATCTTAAGAATATATAATTTGTATACATGAGCTCTATTATCCACTTTTAAATAATAAGTTTTGTTTTTATAAATTAAACAAAATCAAAATGAACAGTGATACTCGATTTGGTCAAAACTAAGACGTTTAATACGACAGAACTGACGTTTCATTGTTTGTCACTTAACTAAAACGAACACAAGTGTACAGTCCATGTCAAATAATCTTAACCTTAAAGACATGTTCATATGCAAAGACATATATCTCCTTGTGTTTTTAAATATATTATTTATTTTAAGACAGTTGTACTATTCTTTACGTTTCACCATTGAATAATAAGTTATGTATTTTTTTGTTGTATGACCTATATTAGTTCTAAAATATTTATTATCTTTACATTCATTGATAGATTATATTTTACGTTGCTACTCTGCAATAATAGCAGTTGAATTTTTTCTATCTATTTTAGTAAAATCTTACTAATATTTAGTAATAAAGTAATCAAGATTATTAATGGCTAATACTTCAACATTTGCAGACTATTTTTAACACTATCAGAAGTTCGTACAAAATAATATTTCGAATTAAAATAAATATAAATAAAAATATAATTACTTTAAATGAAAATTCGATTAAAAATTGTATTTATATAAACTATTTTATTCAAATCATTTAATTATTTTGAATTTATGAACACTTTTGAACAAATCTAATTATGAAGCAATACCCGTTTTAGTTTTTTTTAATCCATGGGTATGTTTGTCAAAATGACATTTGTATTTTTACAGAACATGTTATAGAGTGATTACATACTTCGCATAAGTCCTCTTTATATTGTGTTTTCATTAACATTATTTTTACTTTTGCTAAAAACAATGGAGTTTCATATTATTGATAAATAATATATGATAAGATGAAGTTCTTTATAATAGTATTGTTAATAACAGAGTCCTATGGGCTCATAGTTGCCGATAAAGAAAGAAAGGTGAAGTGAAATGCAGTATTCTCATAAAATATTAAAGTGCAAGGTGAATAGTTGATTAATATCTAAAATGGACATTACAGGAGATTACCGAATTATCGCGCGCTTTAGATGACCGGCCGCTGCTATTTGCTACTCTAGGAGGTGGAATGGTGGCAGTGGATCCTGTTTCAGGACATATTATATGGAAATTAAAAGACGGTAAATATTCAATCACAAAGAAATGTTATAAACTTATTGTTGCGTTAATTAGTGTCTTCTATAAATATTTTGAGTTTTATGTTGTTTAATGCAAAATATTATTATTTGTATATATATTGTAATATCAATATTAGACATTATCACATGACGTTATTATTAAATTAGACGTAATTATTATATGAATATTTTTTGTTATCTTAAATTTTTTTATAAATGGTTCATAAATTTTATATCAGTCAAAAAATTACTATTAATTAATGTTCGGATTTTTTCTAGAACTAACTTTGACCTTGATGAAATAAATGTTAATAAATAATCACTTTTTCTTACTACATATTCGTTTGTAATAGGTTATATTTAAAATAATTAGATTAACATTAAAATTTGTTGAATTTTATTCTAAAAATGTAAAAGTCAATAAATATAGAGTGGAACTTTTTTAACTTCATCTAGATAAACAAAACGTATTTTATGAAAAAGTTTTATTGATTTTCTAAAATACAATAATTGCTACTATACTAGTCTCTTGTTTTGCATGATGGTCAAATTACACAATTTTGCCATAACATAGTTTTCCATAGTGATTACTTTGACAGCAAACTATCAGAATAAGAGCAAAAAATTTTTTTTAGTGCAACTTATTGGTATATTGCTACTATGATTAAAATGTTGTTGGTTACACCAGGCAAAATAGTTCCACCATAATTATGGTGTTATCTGTTTTGACTGAAAGATAATGCTTTGTGTTTAATAGGACCACAGGGTTTAGTATGGTCACTAAAAAATAGAGAGATGGGGTAAATAATAAGGTAAGGTGATTATATACAAAATGAAGCTCTATTCAGCACTAAGAGTCAGTTGAAAGAATTATCTGAAATATTTTGTGTTGATGTGAAAAGTTTTTAACTTCTTTTAGACTATGTCATAGTCAAACAAATCCTATGCTATGAAGCAGTTGAAAAAGTAACTAATAGCTTTTATCAACAGCTAGAATGACAGTAAAGATGGTTTTTGTTTATTTTAATCAGTGTTTGCATTGTATTTTATGAGAATATCCCATTTTGTGGGAATTTGATGTAAAATACATGCCAATCTAAAGTACTAAATTGGTGGAACATTTCATTATACTTAGAAAGAAAGGATGTGTAATCTATATGTTATTAAAGGCTCATAACTTCATACATTTAAAACAAAGGTAATAAATGCCTGTATTCAGGTATGGAGTACTCAGCTGTCAGAAAGGTCAGGGAGTACTCAGCGGTCTGTCTAGCACTATTTTGAGTAACGGGTATGCAACCCTGGCTTCCCGAGCTACTACTGTCTCCTTTCTGCTCTATCTGGGTCAGTACTATCCCCTCTTATTGTTAATCCCTTCCCAAAGTCCGCTTTCCCTTACTTTACACATTTCCCCGCCTAATTCTTCTTATTTCCCTTCCGCCAAGCCAGTGGTAAGCTGTGTCCAAGTGCTGCATGCTCATAGGTGAGTCTGGGATTAGGGTGCCATTGCCCTGGGACAGGGTTACCCCAGAACAAGGCCAACCTTGCCCAAACATGCGTGGCTTTGTTTGGGTCGACAATTATTTTTCCTTGCTACTCATGGGATCGCAATGACGGAATATATTTCGTGCCAGAATGGCGGCGACGAGGTTCGCAACCCGTCACGTATCGTTCCCCGTGAAAGCGAAAAGTGGGCTGCGGATAGCCACTTTGCTACTTTGAATGTCAGAGGAGGTATGAAAGATAAAATTGATGAACTATGTGAGATGATGAAGGAAAGAAGAATTGATGTTCTGTGTGTGAATGAAACCAAGCGGAAAGGATGCGACACCACTATACATGGACCTTACACAGGCTACTGGTCAGAGGTCCCTGTAACCAGCAAAGGCTGTTAAGGAGTTGCCGTGCTGCTTTCTACTAGAATGACGAATATGAGACTGATTTTAGTTGTGTGAGTTCTCGACTCATCTGGGTGAGGTTGAAGATTGGCCTCACCCGCATCTTCATTCTAGGGGCGTATGCTCCACAACCTTGTCTAGGCGAGTCCCATAGAAACCCCTCAACCCTTCACACGAACTCGGCCTTACACGGCCATAAACGCGGCCAGATCTCTCCCTTCGGCCACTCCATCCCATGGAGGGGCTCGGTCAAATACCTCAGCGTCACACTCGACGCCAGGTTCGACTTAATCGCCCACATTCGCGAGGCGAGAAACAAAGCGGCCCAAGTGCTGGGCAAGCTAATACCTTCTGTTGTACAAGAAGAGCAAGCTCTCTCTCAGACACAAGCTTCACCTCTACAAGGTATGCGTAAAACCTATAATGTCTTACGTGAGCGTAGTCTTCGCCCATTCGACCGAAGCACGCCTCAAACCCCTGTAGGTTCTCCAAAACCGATTCACCCGCATCGCAACTGGTGCCGAATGGTACCAGTGTAATGTGGACGTCCGCAGCGACCTTAAACTCCCGACCATTACGGAGCACTTCAGAGAGTGCTCCGAAACATACTTCGTTAAGGCGTCATCTCACCAACTCTTTGTTGGCTAAAGCGGCCAACTACGAGCTGCTCTCGAATCCTAAGATTAAAAAAAGCGCAGACCACGGCATGCGCTAATTTCGCCATCCCTAAGGATCCCTCACACCACACACGAACCCATAGTCACCGACAACACCCACGTTACCACACACACTTCGGACACTACCAACACGCTCCGAATTTCGACATTTTGACATTGACATGCCGCCCGCACTTCAGAACGCGGCGCCACAGCTACGCACGCACCGCGTACATTAAGTACACGCGCGAACTGGGGCGGTCCTCCTCGCCCAGAGATTCCGACTCAGGCGAAGGAAGTCGGGGTACGGGTACGCGTCTGCCCTCGACGATAAAGAAATTTCGCCAGAAAAACCAACAACCAGACATACATTGTAAAATTCCGCCGTCGGATAATTACACTCCACGTAGTACAGATTTTTTGTAAACAAACAGGTCATGGATCCGGGTCCACGAGCCCACTGTCAGATAAGCTGTAAAAGTTGCATGGCTTGCAGCGCTGATATCGTTCGAATCTAGTAGTATTGTATGTTGTTATCCAATGTATAAATTAAATCATTTGCTATTTATTTTTCTCTTAATTAAGTTTTAATCATAACTGATAATGCTATCACTATGTCGGAGTAATTTTTACACGCGCCCTACCTGGCTACGCGTATGTCGGTTATCTCTAAACTATGACTTTTTATAGTCGCTCGCAAGTGTCAACCAGATGGAATTATCTAGAGCCACACATGTTTAATTTATATAAATTAATGTTTTGTTATCAATTAGATGAATCATTTATTTTTCTGTCCACAGTATCACTTAATGACAATCCTGTAATCATTATCTTTCTAACTTTGAATGCGGGTTATGATTTTGTTTGTGTGGTTGATTTCATATTTAATATGTGTGTGCATATATATGTACATTCTGATTAAATATGTTATGATTGTATTTCTGTAGATTAGCTGTATGCATGTGAGCCGTCGGCTTTTTGGGATTAGGGATGGCCGATGTGGTGTTAAATCACTGAATTTCGCACCCAATAGAAATGATAAAATATTATTATATGTGATGACTCCATTCACAGCCATTTACGAAAATCACAACCGAAAAAACCTAAAAAATTTTTACCTATTTTTTTGCGGCTATTAATTCTGCGACTTACAGTTGTTTTCTGACCCACATGAAAAAAGTTTGAATACCGCTGCTGTAGACCATTCAGTTTAAATATCTAGAATGCCACGTCTAATGTCTAGAGCAGTGATTCTCAACCTTTTTTTTGTTGCGGCACATATTTAACGATTACAAAATTTGGCGGCACATATTAAACGATTTTAAAATTTGGCGGCACAAAGAGAAAAAGATTAAAGCTATTTACTTCCTAAAACACTGCATTAACGTTTATAAAAAACTTTTAAATATACAAAATAAACTAATATGTGCTTTTATTATATTTAAACGTTTATTAAAGTATTAATTACAAGCAAATAGTAAAAAAAAATTTATTCGATGTTACTTAACAATGTTAACATCATTATAATGGTAAATTTGGCGACACACTTTTGAAATTTCGCAGCACACAAAAGTGCCGCGGAACATAGGTTGAGAATCACTGGTCTAGAGCATAATTTTTTTTTCTTGGGGTACCAAGGTTACCACTGATTAGCTTATTATGCTACTTAATAAACGTTATCAATACCAGTAGTATGGATAATGTGCAACAAATATTACTGTGGTAATGTTTTTACAGCTTTTTATAGCTCGCTGGCCTAATGTTTAGAGTGTGCGGCTTTCATTCCGAAGGTCGCGGGTTCGAATCTCGGCAGGTACCGATGACTTAGTATTTAAGTTATGTACATTTGTGAACTTAAGTAACAGCAGCGAAATGCAAACGGTGAGGAAACCCGCACACTGAAATTATCTTTGTGTGTGTGTTGGCCCCAATAAAGTAGCAACAGGCTCGCCCCCTGTTACATGGGGTCTAATATGACCACATCTGGCGAAAAGTGGGTGTTTATTCGCCTCTGCCTACTCCTACTGGGAAAAAAGGCGTGTTGCATATAAAAAAGAATGTATTTATTTCATAAAATTTTACTTCATTGCTAAAAACGATGATGTGTAGCATTGTTATGTAAAGTTACAATACTTTTAAGGCCAACTTTATTGATACATGTTGCTGGAATTTTTCTTATTTAACATAATGTTTCAATTGTTATTTACCTTGTAAAACATTTGTATTTATAGTACTTATTAATTACATGTAAAATGTTTTTAGGCAAAATATAATGGAGTAAGTTTGAGAAAAATAAGTATTGTGTTTTTGTTTTAACAGTAATATTAAACAAATACCACAACAGTACTGTTATATAAATAATAAGTTATATAAGATATTTAATCAATTCTTGTCTTGTTTGCTGCAAGAGTATTTTTTTTTTCAGGGCAATTTTAAATCACATGTATGTTTCCAATCATAATGTTAAGAATATGATTAATTTGTATGTTCATAATTTATAATATATATATAACATATGTAATTTTATAACATTGTAACTTTTTACTTGTTTGTAGAGCCTGTAGTAAAAGTGCCTAACCAGCATGCTAATCTCATGCCTCAATTCCTACCCGATCCTCGCCATGGGTCTCTTTACATGTATGGACCGAGAGGTGATAAGCAGATGCTCAAGAAATTGCCATTCACTATACCTGAATTGGTTGCAAATGCTCCATGCCGATCAACTGATGGAATATTATATACTGGCAAGAAGAGTGATACATGGTTCAAGCTAGATCCTTTGACAGGTTCGAGAGAGCATATATCTGGTAAGTTATATATATTATAGACTAATTATCAATATCATATTTACAGTCAATTAAATATAGTTATTATAGACAATTCTTTCAGCTGAATGTGCTGCTAAAAAGTACAAATTGCTCATACTTGACTTAAGTTAAGTGGGATTAGAATAGTTACAATTTTGCTATTATAGCAAAAGAACTATTTATATAAATTTTATATTTAAACATTTTCTTATAGAGTATTGATTATAACAAATAAATCCCAAGAATGAGATGCTTTAAATTACCACATTAGAAAAATTACATACAAAATTATACATAGATATTAATCATAATATTTATTCTTAATCTGTATAGATATATAAAAACATAAAATCATTTTATTTTAATAAAAATTAAGTTTTATTAGAATAAAAAAAACCTGACTACAATATAGCCGAGTTATATGTCATTTTCATATTTGATTAGGTTAAATTAAAAATGTATTGACGACAATTTCCGTGATATATCTTATTTTTTATTTTCCTTTTCAAATTAAATGCAACTTTTTTCCAGAAATATGATCATAAAATAGAGATGGTGTCACAATAAAATAATAGACGAACATTAATGACTATAAAATTTTAATCTTATTTAACAACCAACCATAGTTTTCCTCACTCCTTTTATATGCATGTCCCCTTTCATACTACTTTCGTCTTCCGCTAGTCTTACACGCATCTTACTACATATTTATCATTATTCTTGTACTATAGTTTTTGCCTTCCTGCATTACATGCCCGTATAATTTATATATGTCATATGTCTAATAACACATAACATGTAAATTTATATGTGTATATAGTAATATATATATATGAACAGTAAAATATGAACATGGGTGGGATAGCGTCTGTGATTTCAGTTGTCAACATTTTTCCGGGTTGACTGATAATGAATGCTTTCAGGCACTAAGTCCGCCCATTGTATCGACTTTGGCGTATTATAAAATAAAAATGATAAAATTTAAGATAAAAATGCCGATCTATTATGTTCTTATCTTTTCTATTGCTGTTGCTACTTGTAAGCTTTCTCTTTATAATAATATTTTATTCAATCCAAATCCTGGTTAAATCAGTCTTTACATTTGCATTTTTATTGCATTCACTCTAATAGTAGTTCTTCACCCTTTTCATCGCTTTACTTCAAACATGAAAATTTTGTATGAGAATATCAATATAAAAACGGCGGTGTATAAACATAAACAATGTTTCGATTATACGTTTATTTTCAAAGTTTTCTGTAGGAAATACATTTTCAGGTTTCGATAAATCCAAAATATTCAAAGATGGCGATGAAAACACTTGCGAGCCCGATAAACAGCGGGGCGTGTACGTCGCCAGAACAGAGTACAACATCCTGATGCATGACTCAAAGAATGAGAATCAGAGGTGGAACGTAACATTCTTCGATTACACCTCCCATGCTATGGGCAAAGAGATGTTGAACGATTATGGTACGAATTTTATATTATTATCAGTATTCCAGTCCTTACTACTGGTTATTTATCATTTATATTGTCTGACCGTTAGATAATAAATGCAATTGGAAGAGCGATAATTTTTATTGTATTTAACGAATAATAAGTAGGGATTTAGGTCAAATAATATCAGTTCTTTCTGATAAATCATCAGCTACGTATTTGTTATTTGATGATCATTTTTAATTATTAATCATCAACATCATTTCAATCGAGCGTTGCCTCTTTATTTATGAAATTTTGAAAACATTCTTGGAATTATTCTATTAGAACTAATATATTGTAAAATCTTTATAATATTATAAGAGTGCATAAAAATGTAGGAGTAGTGCATCGTTATTTTTAGTTTCATATATATTTAATAATCGTTCATAATTTTTTTGTAGACTATACTTAATTCTAAATCTTTCATATAACATTAGTAATATATTTACACGGTTATTTATTATAATCGTGTGGAGCTAACCGCCATGAAGTGTTATTGTGAATGCATATTTACGTTATATAATAAAATAAAATTGCATATGTATGAACACATGCGATCATGAAACTTATGAACAATTCAATTTACTAGTTTCGTCATTGAAAACATTTTAATATGTATTGCCATAATAACTTTTTACTTAAATATAAGCTTTTGTTTTTTTTTTAAAAAATATTTTAAGTTAATAAAAAAACTATCACGTAATATCCTACGTGTTTGTAACATCTCTACAAGGGGCATTAATTCACGTTACAGCTATTTTTCTGCTATTTCTTGGAGTTGTTGCATAAGGAACATGTTAATATCATCACCTTTTTAAAGAATCTATTAATAATAAAAAAATATCAGACTACAAGAAAAGTTATAAATAATAAATTTAATTACCATAGTTCATAAATTTGCTTGACTTAGAGACCTGACGTTTTTAGAGAATTTGAATGATGGGTAGTGCTCTTTAGAAAAGACAAACTAATTAGTCTAAAAAAATCTTTTTTTAATTTGTTTTGTTTATATTAGGTCCTTATATAGGAAATTGGCGTTTTGTACTGGAAGGAATATAGTAAATTTTTTTTGTAAAATATATTTAATGAATCAAAGTATGCACCTTTATTATCTGTGCACTTTTGCCATCTTATAGGTAGTTCATTGATCCCTTTACTAAAAAAACCACGGGGGCGAGGATCAATTAACTCTTTGAAGGCGGTTTAGACTGCCGCATCAGAGTTGATTTTTTTCCTTGCAAGAAGTTGTCCAAATTCCGGACACAAAATGGTAATCTGTTGGGGCAAGCTCTGGGGAGTACGATCAAACATTCCAATTGTAGCTCATCTAACTTAGTGGTTGTTTGTTGTGCAGTACGTTGTCTTACGTTGTCGTGCAGCAGCAGTGGCCTAGACTGGACCAATCTCGCTTGTTTAGCAGCTAGTTTTTCCTTCACGGTTTGCAGTTGCTGACAATAGATATTTGCCGTAATTGTTTGACCAGATTTTAGAAAGCTGTAGGCAACGGCACCGGCGCTAGTCCATCAAACACTCACAAGTAACTTTTTCAGAGTCAATTTTCATTTTGAGCACAATTTGGCTGGGTCTCCAGGGTTCAGCCATTGCGACGAGCGCTTCCGATTATCGTACAGTATCAACTTTTCATCACAAGTAATGATTCGATTTAAAATCCGTTCATTATTGTGTCGGTTGAGCAAAGTAACACGGCAGTGCGACACGTGTTTGCAAGTTCGATTCACTCAATTCATGAGGTACCCATCGTTCAAGTTTTTTTACTTTCCTGATTTGCTTCAAGTGGATTAATACAGTTTTGTCAATTACCACGAAGTCTGGAGCTATCTCTGAAGTGCTTTTTGTTGGATCCGCTAATTATTCATTTTCCACTTTGGTCTGAAGGTGGAAATTTTTTGAACGTTGAAACCAAAAACGTACCGTGCCTTCTTTACCGACATCAGCGCCGTACACGTCAATAAGCCTTCGAGCTGTTTCTGCAGCATTGGTGCCATGGTAAAACTCGTCTTTGTAAATATACCGATATTTCATGTTTTCCATTGTGCGGTAATCGCTTATTACGCAAAAGAAAAAAATAATGAGGAAAATACAAATAAATGACTGTTTTCAAAACTCAAATGTACCAGCTAAATGAATTTATAAATATGAATTTGGAATTTTAACCAAAGAGGAGATATTTCAGATCAAAGTGGTCAGTACGACAAAACGCTAATCTCACATGTAAGGACCTAATATTATATCAACAAAATTAACTATCCTTTAAACACTAATATATTTAGCGTTATTCAGGCCTGTGGAATGTAGTTTTATAAGAGTGACTCCTATCATGCTTATACAAAGATATTCCTAAGCAGAAAGTAGATATTAAGTAAATAATAATTAATATCAGATATGACGATCTTAAGGTCACTTTTTAAAACATCTTCATTAAACTTTGTTAGGTATAATTCATTTCACGTCGACGTCAAACGGCCGAATAATGTCATTCGATCGGAAGACCGGAGACTTGGTATGGTCTCACAACTTCGAAACACCAGTGGTGGCTGCTTATTTGCTGGATAGAGAGGGACTGATCTCTGTACCTTTCAATTCAATAGGGGACGATACCCTTGATCATATTATGGAAGACGCTACAACGCTGCGAAATGGTCAAGGGATTAAGAACTCTAATATCGAACTGTAGTTAGTATATTTCATTTTAGTTAAAGTCAAAACAAATAAATATAAATAGGAAATTACTTCAATTTTAAATATTTAGAATAATGGTACAAAAGGTCCACAAAGATGATAAATGTTTTTCTGAACTGAAATTTTTTCTTTATAACGATTTGATAATAAAACTATTTTCAATTTTGTTTACGGGTCTGCCTGCAAATAATGTTAGACTTTAATTTCAGCCCTACTCTATATATAGGTGAGCACAATCACGGCCTATACGCGCTTTCCTCATTAGTCGACAAGAACACTGTGACCATATCAACTGGACACACCCATCCCTTACTTTTAGAGGGTCCCGTATTGGAGCCCCAAGCAAGCACCGAAGAGCCTAGCTATGAACCGTTCGCAAATGTTCACTACAAACTCAACGATATAAATCTACACGTTTCTCCTCCATATCTCCTGCTCGGCCACTACAAGGTACCCGAATTGACTACATCTTGGATGCCACAGTTACCAACAGCGAACTACCTGAAGGTTACACAGATGCAAAACAATGGTATGAAACTTATAAACGGTCAAGTACACACGGAGACGGAAAAAGACGTGGAAAATGAAACAAATCTAAAATCTAATTCTATATCTGTTTCGGTGCAAACGGATGATTTGGTCGAAGGGTTCAGCTTCAGACCTGACTTGTGGTATAAACAGAGCTACGTTTGGCTGCACCAGCAAGAGAATAAAGCATTAAAGGTTGCGCTGATTATACTCATGGGACTAGTTGTAACTATGTTTTGGTATCTCCGATATCAGGTGAGTCGCTTTTTTTTAATTAATATTTTTTTTTGTATTTTTCCATAATCTCGAAAAAAAAAACCGACGTATCAGAAATTTTGTTTGCGGGTATTCAACTGTAACAATTTTTTTACGGGAAACAGTAGTATAGTTTATGTAATGTTTATTTATTATTGCCAACCGGTACGTAGCCATGGTTTACCTTGGTACATGAGTCATAGGCCAATAACTTGTTGGCGTTGTAGTTTCGTCAGTGTCGAATTATCTAGAAGATAGTATGAAATGATTTCTGTTTATCCCGTTATATTACATTAAGGCGGTGAATAGTAAAAAAAACAATGACCATCAAGTTAATAGGTGTAGTTTTTATATATCACTTAACCCATTAGAAGTACATGAATTACTTGTTTTTGCATTCTAGTTGCGTCATTCAATCAATAAATTATGACGGTCTTGAAAATATATCGATTTATGAGCATCTATGGGAGTTGTACACTCGTCGTTTGTTATAACTCGTTGGTTTATTATTGTAATTAGGTGTTTATAATATTTTTTTTATATACAATGGGTTAATACTTGGTAACAAGAAGTTAAGTATTGTAAATCTTATTCATATGAAGCTTAAGTGTGTGTCAGTATGTCGCCGATAGCTTATTGGTTTGTTGCGTAACAGTGCCAGCCAATGGAGAGAAGTTGTCACAGAATTCAAATAGTTCATATACACTGATATCACGCATGCAATGATCATTGTTAAATTCAATTTCCATAACAATTCAAATCGCTTATTAGAAGATTTTAATGTAACTCAAACAGCAGTCAATTCTATCCGATCATTCTAAGGCTCTGCGGCCTTATCTTTGAAGTGGTTGCAGTTTAACTTGATTTAAATATACTTTAACAACGTTGTAAAGAATCTCGTGTGATACAAACACAGAGTTTAACATAAGTGGATTAGTATTCACTAAAATCACCATACTACACGCCTTCAAAGATAATTTACCGTCACCTACGCATAATTTATCGTTAGAAGTTTCTAGAGGTTATTAGCCTCTTTATTTATAACAATACATTCACGAACAACTTTCATATAAACTTTGTTTAGAAAAAAATAGTTTGTATTAACATGTAATAGGTGTAAGTATGATAAGACATAGCGCAGTAATTTATTAGCTGCCAAGTCCTTCTAATGAATGCAGTAACGTTTGCACACTATTGTTTGATGGTAGAGATAGGCGCTGCGGCGATACCTATCTAGATTCTATTCGGCTGCAAAGAACTATTCTAGTAATTTTATCAGTTATTATTTATCCACTGCTGGATATAAGTCATGTTAAAACTTCTGTAAAAATATTTCACATGTATAATACTTTTTTTATATGCTGATATTTTGACCTCAATTCCACTTAGTGTCAAGTGGAAATCAGATTGTGGATGGTGAAGCATGTTGGTCTAGAACAGTGTATCCCAACCTTTTTTGTGCTATGCCCTACCTTAGCCTTTCTAAAATTGTTATGACCCCTGTGTTAACATACAGAATTTTTAATATTGAAAAAATTGAATTGTTAACCAAAATTATGGTAAAAAAGAAATTGTTAACAAAACACAACCACAAATTGGAATTCAAATTATAAATAATTATAATAAAGATTTTTCTATGTTATTATTTTAATTTAGTAAGAATCTAGCGTTGCATTTAAATGGCCCGGAGCGAATGGGTTAAACTCGTGTCGAGATCATTTTCCAATTGCCCTCCGTGGGGTGTGGGCCTCACGTTGGGAAACACTGATCTAGAACATTCTGATTTTCGTGTGTTGATAGAACAAATGCTCAAGGCGGGAGGATTTGATTAAAACCGAAAATGCAATCAAATATGTCGCCCCAGAATCGAACTAGGTATTGCATATTACTAGGCAAGCGCTTAGCTACTACGGAGGCAATTAACTTTTTGGCAGTGACAAAGTTTTAATGTTACAATAATGATGATAACTGAAAGGTAATTGCACGATAACTACTCGTAACAGGTATTTAACCTCCTAGTTACCAAGGTAATACTGTTGTAATACATTTACCATGTATAACCTTAGCAGTAGATTAAGGTATAAGATTTCAATGATGTTCAGCTTTATGTAAGACGTTAGTTTCTTGGCGAAATTGTTTGGAATTTTCGACGCATTTGTTGATCAATTACACGCCAATTTCCTTCGCTTGTTTCTTTCAAACACATGCGGGTTATGACTTATGCAAGTAAGATTTCTTTAATGATTAAAAAGAATGAATAAGACAGTTATTTATTAAATACTCAATTGTAGGCTAATGATGATGTAGATGGCAAAAAAGGATTAACAACCAAAAAATAGCGATTTTAATAATTGTCTGTTTTGCATTTTTAACCATTATTCTGTAACAGTTACCACCGTTTTTATCTGTGATATTATAAACTATTTAATTTACTTAAGAAGATTCGAATACAAAGTATTTAATGTTATTATATATGAGAATGAATCAACGTTGATATATAAATTGAATCCAATTCTGTCTCTATTTAATCTATGATTTATAACATAATCTTTGTTGATTCTAAAATCAGATAATTTTATTTTGAAATCTGTTTGTTTCAAAATTAATAGAGATGAGAGAGATTGAATTGATGTTTACTTAAATCTGCGTTTTTCAGGCGCGAGAGTTCCAACAACTATCGCAAGGCGGGTCGCGTAGTTCAAACATGTCAACTGCATCCTCTCAGGGTGAGGTCACAGGGCAGCTTATGGACCTTGGAGATGGGGAGGTGCGAATCGGCAAGATAACATTTCACACCGATCAAGTGTTGGGGAAGGGCTGCGAAGGAACTTTTGTTTATCGGTCAGTCTTCCGTTACTTTAATACTATGGAATCACAATACATTTTACTGGTGGTAGGTTACTGTTGCTGGAGACCGTCTGCAGCGCCTATATGTGAAAGGCGTTGTGGCTTATAAAATTACTAGGGTAACAAGATAACATCTTATATCCTAAAGTGACGAGCATAATGTGGTGCAATGTACATGATGCTAACTAGCACCACTCGGTAAGGGCAGGCTTATCACTTACTATCAGAAGAACGTCTTCGGTGTTTCCTTACTTCGATGAATAAAAAAAAGACTACTTTTAATTATTGTAGAAGCATAGAGACTGATATCAAACAAGCAAAGAAAATATGTATTTAGAGTTCTCAATCGATATAATAAGAAGCCGTATTAATTATTAATAACGCACGTTGAACATTAAGCTAATTAGTGACGATCTGGTAAAGGTCGCGAGAAACTGTTGAACGCACTGGACTATTTCGTGTAGAGATCATCGGAGCCTGTGTCTAGCAGTGACCTTGATGAAATTGGCAAAGACTCTCTTAATTTTGTATTACTCTTTTAAAATGTTAGTTTAAAGTATTTTTTTAATATTCATGGGGCTTGCTGACCTTGAAACTATAATTAGTACTTAATTTCTGTTGTAAACATATGTACCCTACGATAGGCGAAGTTAACAGCCTACGTAAATAAGTCGTGACTGAATTCAACGCGAAATCAATTTGTTTACAGTTTGCGTACATGTTAAAATTAACATAAAACACATTTTAAATTCGGTAACGCTGGTAAAACTTTCAAAAATATTCAATAGAAATATGCTGTATAATTTACGGCAGCCTCTTCCATTAAAATTAACTTAAACCTAGCGGCCATTATTTTTAGCACTCAAAATTGAGTTGCGGAGAATAGCTAAAGGCAATTATCCATCCTTATGCATTACCAAAGTTTAAACAAATTAATAAAATAATATTAATATTGTGATCGTTTTCAGTCTAAAGGATGTGTGTATTTTTAACGAATGAGCTAACACTTGCCGTCAATTTCAAAGTGTTATGATAACGCCATAGATGATGCAGTGTGTTTGCGATAAATCCTCTAGTGCTCATAAGTTACCATACGGAACACAAAAATTACAGCTATAGTAGCAAATTTATAAAACGGTTGTAATGGCTAGCTAGGTGCGTTCCATAACCCCCATACAGGTTCCCGCCCTGTCATGGCGGAGGCGCTCAGTAGCCGTGGCGTGGTCCCCCAAGGTGAAGCGAAGGGGAACCTACCCGCCGGTCCGAGGCGGCCGCTCCAGGTTAGAGCTCCGGGGCTCTGTGAGCTCACCTTGGATGCTTACCGGTGGACTGTATGGGCGGCTTTATGCTGCCCTTTGCAGACAAGGTGGAGTCGCGGAGGGAGAGGAGTGTCGGTATTGCGATGCGCTGCTCTCCCTACCCTCTGTGATTAAGCTGTGCCGCACCGCTGATGCGGCGGTGGGGGAAGAGGAGTGTCAGTATTTTGTTTCGTCGCTCTCTCTATACTCCGCGGCCGTATAACGGATGGCGGCGGAAACCAAAATCAGATCCGCCGCAGGGAGTCGGGAGAGTTTTCTCTCTTGGCTTCTATGACCTCTTGGTCGAAAGATTCGGGGGAATCCGTTGCCCAGATGACTGCAAGAGGCCGAGGAGGGGGCGCGCTGTGTGTTTCGACGTGCCCCTACAGAGCGGCCGGCACTGGCGGGATCGCAGATGTGTGCGAGAGCGTTCCCGTGACCATGCCATAAAGCGACGAGGCGGTTTTAGTCGGTGCAAGACCGACATAACTTTTCCTTGCCCCCGTAAGTACGGGTATGCGCAGGCATTTCCTCTACGTTAAACAAAAAAAAAGGTGCGTTCATAAATCTTACAACCAACCAAACTGAAAAGGTAGCCCCGGAGTTGGAACCGACACTTCTATAGTCTATTACTATTCAAGCGAGTAGCCATTGCTCTACAAACCTAGTTAAATAATTATCAACTTATATTAAAAAGAATAAGGTTAAAAACTAAATAAATTAATAAATAGAAGATACTTTGAATATATAAATATTTAGAAATAGAGTTAGACACAAAAAGAGATATAAGAAAATCGATTTATTTAATTAGCAATAAGAAAATTAGGAACTACTCTCTAGAATTTTGCAAATACGTTGCACAGAGAACTGCAAATAGAAATAGGCGATTCTAAATAAACCTGTAAATTCTTTAATGCGATAATTATCTATGGTACATAAGAACTCTGACCCGAGTCCGAAGAAATTAGAAGAAAAAAAATTAAAAATATATATATAAACCACTTTCTAATTTGTCTTAAACTTTACTAGTAACTTAATCTGTACCATCGGCAGCTAAGAAGGATTAATTTACATTAGATGAACTATTGCAGGCCTTTTACATATCTGATAGCCGTTACCGTAACGTTCGGTAATCGGTTTTCAATTAGATTTGCTATTTCATTCCTATGTCGTACATCATGATACAGTTGTTGTACTAAATTCTAATATGCATTAATTCAATGCGGGCGTTAATTGTATTTTGTTCAATGTTGGTTCATATCTAGATTTTGTGTAAAAATGTTTATATTTGCAAGTCCTGTTACCCTAATCACATCACTAGCAACAGTGCCGATCAAATCGGAACAGTACTGTTAGGCAGCAGTACTAGACACGGCATTGGTACCTACCTTGCCAGTCTCCAGCCAAAGAAATCTATCACTAGTAAATTCAGTTAAAATCGTCAAGTTTTATCTTACCCGAAATAGTTATAATTATCTATATTAATATATATTACATTTGTTACAGAGGTATGTTTGACAAGCGTGCTGTTGCGGTAAAGCGTCTGTTACCAGAGTGTTTTACGTTCGCCGACCGTGAGGTGGCGCTACTTAGAGAGTCGGATGCGCACGCGCACGTCGTACGTTATTACTGCACGGAGCGCGATAAGCAATTTAGGTATGTGAGACTATCACTTTATCAGTTATGTTGTAGTTTGCAATGGGCTCATAGCGGCGCAGCAATAAGTTAAAAAGAAGCTGGTAGTCAAGCAAGTTTCAGTAACTTAGGCTATTATATAAGTGACTATCGGAATACAGCAAAACTCGTTAAGTAAAGTGTTTGCATTTTAACCAGGTTCAATTTTGGGCCAAATATTGTGGATTATTTGCTGATGGTAGATTTTATTTTTAACTCATTTTGTTAGCTACCAGCACATCAATATATGCAGCCAGAGTATTCTAAGCGAAGACAATGAACCATCCATTGCCAATTAAATCTATGTGAAACTGAGGTCAAGTGTTAGCTTGTAAATCAAATAAGAACCTCCTTGCTATTAATAATGTAATGTAAATGTGCTAACACTTACCTTCAGGTCGGTTCTGCTGAACAGATTTTCTAACAAAAAGTTGTTAATATAGATTCTCAGTTGTATAGTTTAATGATACTGTTTTTTCAGGTACATAGCATTAGAGCTATGTTCAGCCACGTTACAGGACTATGTGGAGAAGAAATTAAGCTTCGAGTGCAAGATTGATGCGGTAGAAGTATTACGACAGGCTACTATGGGCTTGTCGCATCTGCATTCTATGGATATAGGTGTGAATACATCATCATCAGCCGATAGACGTCCACTGCTGGACATAGGCCTCCTCCAAATATCTCGACTTCGATCGGTTCATAGTCGGCATGTCTGTCGGTATCGCCGGGCACTATGAGCTGTCGTTTGTAGGGGTTCATATGAGGGATATGGGGGATAGAAAACATTAAAAATGAAGTGGACTGGCCCGATTTTTTTTGGTGATGATATATCTGTATTGCATTATATGCTTTTCTCTCTCGTTTAGATCTTTTGTTTTTTTTTTTTTTATTAAAGTCTTTATTACTTTTATTAAAATTTAAGATTATCCTGTTTATGCTCTTTATAAAGAATGTATGTTTTTTTCAAATAATAATATTTTTTTCCTTTATATAAAATAGTCACTGAAGAGAATTAATAAGTATATGTTAATTATTTTCCAGTACACAGAGACGTAAAACCTCATAACGTATTGCTATCGATGCCTTCCGGTACTGGTGAAGTGCGCGCGATGATCTCAGATTTCGGACTATCGAAGAAGCTGAATATAGGTCGTGCTAGTTTCTCCCGTCGCTCAGGTGTCACCGGAACTGATGGATGGATTGCACCGGAAATGATAAACGGCGAGAGAACGGTATTTTTTTCTTACTTAATTACCAATTTGTAATAGTTAGGTTAGCTCGCTGGCCTAATGGTTATTGTGCGTCCTTCATCCACAAGGTTGCAGGTTCGAATCTCAGCATATACCGATGACTTTAATATTTAAGTTACGTACATTCGTGAGCTTTAGTAAAATCAGCGAAATAGAAACGGTGAAGGAAAACATCGAGGTAATTTTACACATGAATTAGAATTTGTTCTGAGGTGTGTGTGAAGTCATCAATCCGCATTGGTCTAGATAGATACCACTACAGCTCTTTAATATGTAAAATTCTCTAACAGTTAGATTTATAATTGTTTAAAAAATTATTATCTTGATGTTTTTGTTTTTTATTTTCAGACGACATCCGTTGACATATTTTCTTTGGGGTGTGTGTTCTATTACGTGTTATCATATGGTCATCATCCTTTTGGAGATGTGTTAAGGAGGCAAGCGAATATACTCACTGGAGATTATAACTTGGAACAGCTAGAGTAAGTATTTAGTTTTATCGATTACTTATTTCAGAATTTGGAAACCACTAGACGATTCTTTGTATTTGTATATTTTCATTTAAACTATTACATTTCGGAATAAATTTTAATACTCATTTCATCCAAGGGTTAAACTTTTGACATTAATTTTATGGTGCTTAGTGACTATGAGGCCCTAGATGGAGAAGCGTGCTAACTCAGAACATCCTGGCTCTCAAATATTGACAGCTAAGACAAAACAATAGCAAGAGTTTTGCTGGTCGTAGTTCTCTGTTGCCGGACACCGTCTACGTGGGTACCACCGCAGCCTCTATTTCTACCACCAAACATTAGTGTGAAAACATTACTGCGTTCCGGCTTGAAGGGCGACGTAGCTTGTGTAATTACTTGGTTAACGAGACTCAACATTTTCTGTTTCAAAGCGACGAGCACAACAAACAAATTATTTTTGTTTATTTGGTTTTAATATTAGTATTGAAATAACATTATTAATAAACTTTTTATTATGTTGGTATTACAGTAAGGTGTTGCCTGAGGAAGAGTTGGTGGTAACTAAGATTTTGATCCGGGCCATGATATCAAGCAGACCGCACTTGCGACCGCCGTGCGAGACTGTACTTAAGTACCCCATGTTTTGGGGCAAACAGTCTATACTTAACTTCCTGCAGGTATTTATATATTCAATATCCGCTTATTTACTAGTAATTTTTATATGAAGTAAAAACTTACAAGTATAAATGATTTTGAATTTCTTAGTTAAGTACAAAAAATTCAAACCTCTATCAGTACCATCCAGACATTGACAATATGTAAAAAATAAAGTGTATTATTTAAATCTTTTCTTACTTAATAACTTTAACTATACCAAATTGCTGGTAGGTATTATAACAGGAGACCTAAAATAGATATTACCGCAGCAACAATTTTTACAGCTTAACATTACTTTATTCTGATTACAAAGATGCTATGATTAGTGTAATTACAAGGTTAACGAGACTTTACATCAAGGCGTCGAGCACAATGAGCTGTAGTATTTGTCATAACTAGCTCCACGTTTTTATAGGTCGATGTAACATTTACTATCTGTGATAAACATCTTGTTTGTCTCGTCACGTTATTGAATACAAGTGAAAACATTTTTTTTTCGTTCCGAATAATCCGGCTATGTTCGATTCGGGATCAGATGAATGGAATATTTAATATTATAGAGAATCGAGTTCAAATGTTAGCCTATTGTTTATAAAAAACTGCTTTTCGTGCAATAAGGATGTAAGTGATCAAGTTGAGAGCTGCTCGTGGGTGAGTGCAGAGCACCCTCTGGAGTACTGCGCGCGGCGTGTGGTGCGCGGTGATTGGCGTGCGCACGTGAGCGCGCCCGTCGCCGGGGACCTGCGCGTGCGGCGAACCTACCGTGGCGAGCGCGTCGCGCATCTACTGCGCGCCATACGCAATAAGGTATATCTCTTTCTCACTGTCACTGTTTCCTGAGATACAGGTTAAATTCCTAGTTCAGGAACCAGAGGCTTCAAGTATAGATGACATGTAAAATAATGCTATAAATTATCTTTATCTTTATATAAGCACTGCTTCCGTAGCGCAGTGGCTAAGCGCTTGCCTTGTAACACGAGGTTTCTGGTTTGATTTAAGAGCATATATTGTGTTCGTTGGTTGTTTGACTTGTTACATTTTTTTTTAATTCGTTTGGGTAGCTAGCACTGTCATATAGTAAATTTACGGACATAACGGCTTTTTTGTTTTCTGATCATGAATATATGAGTTGTTTATATATTATTTTATTATAAGATATTTACATAATTACTAGTTTTTGAATACACAAATTTTATTTAAACATGATTAGTGTAAGTAAAAAAATTATTACAACAATATTCAAAAAATTCTTAAGAGTAAATGATAATTTGTATTTACAGAAACATCACTACAGGGAACTAGATCCGGAAGTTCGCGAATGTTTAGGTAAGCTTCCTGACGGCTTCGTTACTTATTGGCTGCGGCGGTTCCCGCTCCTCCTGCCCCATGTTTGGGTGCAAATGCAACAGTTCCGTCAAGAGGATATTCTGCAAACGTATTACCCTCATTCCTTCGCCTTCAACAGAGATGATGTTTTCGAATTTACTGAAGGAAACGATTACGTGGAAGAGATACCGGTGGAAGTTTGTGATCCACAAAGGAATGAACTTTTCATTAAAAGTAGAGTATACGTCGAAGAGAGAAAAGAACCTGAAAAGTACTACAGGTACAAGAAAGAATCATCGAAGAATATTGTGGACTGGAGAAGCGAACAGTCGGATTTGAGGTTACAACATGATAACGTCAGACTAAGAGACAGGCATTACAAGAAAAGGGAGAAGAAAAAAGAGGAGATGCCTATATGGAGTTTACCTCCACAGTAGATAGAACAATAGTTAATAACATAGAATTTATTGATTAATTTGTTTAGTGTTAATTTTAAGAGTATTTGATTTACGTGTACATACAATTATTTCATAGCCGTGGTTGCTTAGTTTGTAAGGTAAGTAACGTAATGTGTATAATGTGTTGCTTAGTTTGTAAAGTAAGTAACGTGAACGAAAATGTGCGGGTTCCGCCAGGATGAGCTTGATCTTCTGGTAAATGGAAATATTGTGAGGAAACTAAATCTTACCAGAATATCTATTTTCGTGTACACGTAACGCCTATCAACCCGGACTTGGCTGGCGTAGACACCAAGTAACATTGATGGGAAAATTTATAGATATTAGGGCTTTTTACTTATAACTGTTTTGGTTTTATTACCCAGTTACATACATATATTAGTTAAACAAACTTTAATGTTTTTATTACAAAATACGTGAAATTAGTTTAAGAAAACATTTTATGTCGTTATGTTTGTTTGCTACTTTCTAATTAGGTTACATATGAAAATAATATATCTACTATTGTAGATCTTTAATATAATTACTCAAATTCTGTTTAAATGTTATTTTATATAGTATTTCTTTTGCGCGTTGACGAGTTGGTTTACATGGCACATTCCGTCTTGAAACTTAAAAAAAAAGAATTACATTTCCCAATTTTTGGCAATATTATTTATACATAATTTCCTTTCACTTTGCTTACTATAGTTGATGAAAGTATTTCTGTTATTATCGGTTTTTACAGATGGGTGTCGTGGTTGTCACAACACCTTTTCGAATTTTTTCCTATCACCATCACCTTTAACAATGGGAATTACAAGTGTGTGTTTTGTTTATATTAATATCTAACATATATTGTATATTAGTTGAGTGTATAAGTTGTAAATATAAGTCGAATGAGAGATTGGGACCAATATTTAGAATAATATGAAACTAGTTTATTTCATTCGTAAAACATTCTTCATTTTTATACATTAAATAGTTAATGTTTATATATTGAGGAGGTTTTATCAGCGTGTGTAGCCACGTGGCGTGCATTTATGCAATATATGAGAAACGAAGTATTCTAAGCAATCACGCTTCATTATCATTTACGCCAATGGTACTCAAGCTATTTTCCGTGATGGCCACAAACACATTTTATTCATCATGTAGGTAGGCTTAAAATAAAAAGTAGATACGACATCTTTCTTGGGTTGCTGCGATTATTTCAGATTGTCTTAAAGAACAATGAAAGTGTTAATCGCGCGTATAATATATTAAGGTTTGCAGTAGACTCAATTTTTGTAATGATCCTGAAATTCAAAATGGTCTTAAAATAAAGCAATATCAGATGGGCCAGCGCCAAAAGCATAGCGGGCAACATGCGATTCGCGGGCCGCAGGTCGAATATAGCAGATAAATGTAGATAAAAAAGTAATTTGTTATGATATAGGTTTGTTCTGGTTTAATAATCAAGCATGATGATAAATCAATAATGTCTAGTTTTGTAATGTTGTTTTTGTTAGGAGATTCATGTATATAATAGATGTATGTATGCAGTAAATAGGAACCAATAATTTTATGTGTTCGTTAATATAAAGCAGAAATATGTAGACCGCTAGTTTAAAACTGCATACATTGTATTGCGAATGTATATTTATATCCATATATTTAAAAATGCACAATTAATACACATAATTAATGGCTTTATCGTTTGGTTGAACACTATAGAAATGATGAAGAGCAATCTAGTATTAAGGTAAAAATGAATTACAGACTGGAGAATTTTACACATAATAAATTTGTATGTGTATTATATTACTCTTTTGATATTTTTACATGAAACACTGAATGATTGAGCAATGTAGCAATAGAGAGAGACATCTAAAATACAAAATTTGTAGAATAAGTTAGTACTAACGTGTGTTAGTAAAATTTTAGTTTTAATGCTTTTCTGATTTCGTTAAGTATATTGCCTTAACATGTTCCTGTAATTTAACATCATTAAAACATGACGTCAACTTAGTTATAACACAAATAATGCAATTATAATAAATTATTATAAAATTATGTAGCTTCATTATAGAAATGTTAATGTGATACTTCTTTATAACAACAATATCTTTTATTAATATGTTCTAGTTACTAGATGTAACTTATTATTTTATGTTAATTAGCATTAACATTATTATTATGTCTTTACGTTAAATCTATTTAGTACAGTAAGAGATTATTAATGATTTTATATTAACATAAATATGATTAATCAAATAGACGTAAATTTAATGCAATCATAAAAACATGAAAATCGGTTGCAATTAAAGTTGGCCTTGAAAATAAAATTACTTTTACTTATTTTATTATATGCACAAATAGCAGTCATAAAATTCTATATATGTTATGTATACATGTGTATTATTATTAAAAAAAATATTTTTACATTAGATCAGATTATGAAATATTGTTATCTGTTATATTAGTGAAAAACTACTTAGTTGGAAGTAGTTATTGAATATTGTCATAAAGCAGTTGTCAAAAATCTGTTAAGTGTTATTATTGATATAGAAAATTTAGAATGCTAGACCCCCTCCCTAAATCGTATTCTTCATTTGCGAGGGTCGTTACAAATCCTGGTTTGCATGTATATTTCGTGCACTTCAGTATTTGACTATGAAATATCATGACATATACACTATGGAAGATTTGTAATTAACTTTATTATGTGTTATCATTTATAAGAATCGTACAATGAAATCGAGAATATTTTATACAATTTTATATACAATGGAAAAGACCATGTGATAATAGCAGTTTATATTCGTGTTTTTCAAAATAAAAAAATCATTGAGATTTTATATAAATGTTTTATTAAAATCGTAAATCTAAAATTAATTCATAACACTGCTATAACTTGTAATATAATGCAGAAATTATACGATGTAGATATATATATATATATAATATTAGTTAAGATTTGTGTTATTTACAATTGTCACACCTTATAATACTATATAATCATGTTATATAAATGAAACAAGTCAGTCTTAAGAGTGGAACTATGGCACATAAAAATAAAAATATCTTGTGCTAAAATTATATAACAAAATTGGCAAGTAACACCAATCGCCATTGCCTCAAAAAAAAAATCATGGAAATCAAATAGTAATTTAACCAAATTGCAGTTTTTCTATATTATACAGATAGACATAAAACTTAATTATACTAAAAGAGAGACATAAAAATTGTTCTTACGAAATTTTTTACTTAATAGTTACTTTTTGGGGTTATCACTTACATATTTTTCGATTAAATCGATTATGGTTAAATGAACTTTCTTTTTTGCTACTTCCAATGCAGAATCATCGGCTCCGTTCAACAAAGATATATCAGGTTTATACTTAATAAGTATTTTAGCAGCGCCAATGTTGCCTATGTCACAAGCATTATGCAAAGCTGTGTTGCCAGCTAAATCAAATGCATTTATATTGGCTTCATTATCAAGAAGTATGGAAATTAATTTAGTTTTATTATATATAGATGCTAGATGTAAAGGAGTTTGGCCCTTTTTATTAACACAATTTACGTTGGCTTTATTATTTAGTAATATTTTACACAGATTATCTACTCCAAATTGTGCAGAGTAGTGGAGTGCTGTGAACCCATTAGTGTCTGCAAGATTTATATCAAAATCTGAATATTGCCGTTGAGACTTTTTACAAAACTGACAAGCGCAAAGTGGATGACAAAGGGATCTGTTAGTTGCAATTGAGGTTTCAGTCTCTGTATCATAATTTATATTTAAATAAAAACAAGCAAGTTTTACATCACCATATCTTATTGCTTGTAATATCCTGTCAATTCGTTTCAAGTTTTCAACGGTTTTGGATGCATTGTTGGAAATATCTTTGTTTTTAAACTCTAGTTTATCCAACTTGAAACTTTCCATTGAATCAGACTTACAATTTAAAGTTTTGAAATCTGTACTTGTTATATGAATGTATTCAAATAAGTTGGGAGTACAAGATTTCAGAACTTGTAAAATCTTTAGATTATGTGCATATTCAAATGCTGTTTTGTTATGTTTATTTTGCAATGATGGTTCAGCACCATTTTCAATTAACAATCTAGCAATCCCTTCGTAACCCCATTTTGCAGCTAAGTGCAGAGGTGTGTTCCCAATTTCATTGGTGCAATTTATCCTCATTTTTTTTCTACCATGTTCTGCAAAATAAATGAGTGCTTTAACACAATTCAAATGTCCATTATTAACAGCTAAATGCAGTGGTGTATTTTTATCAATGTTTGCATGGTTGATATTTGCCCCCCAATGCAACAACAATAAGAGTGCATTTTGATGTCCACGAGAAGCTGCATAGTGCAATGGAATACTTTCATTAAAATCTGTAGCATTTACATCTGCACCTATCTCTAGTAATACTTCCACTATTGCTGCTTTGCCATGGATACAGGCAACATGCAATGGTGTAAGACCGTGGCTGTCTCGCGATGCAACTGTGGGAGATGTTTTTAACAGATTTTTTGAGATTTTACACCAACATTTTTTGCAATTGCATAATGGGTGACAAAGTTTTTGATATAGTTCAGTGTCACTACTGTCATCATCATCATCATCATTATTGTTGTTCAAGCTTTCTTCCAATGCTATTTTAAGTATGCTTTTTTCATTTTGTTGAATGTTCTTTAAATGTTTCTGGTTTTTTTGTAATATATTATGCACCTGTTCGGTTTGATTAGCTTTAATTAGTTCAAATATATATTCAAGTGTTTCCTCTCTGCAGTTAGTTTCAGAAGTCGCTATTGTTTCAGTTGTACTACTTCTACGTTTTTGATTGTCTTGCAAATTGTCTTCAGTAAGGTTACTGTCATAATAATATGATTCAGGATCAGGAGGACCTGCAAGTGCTCCTGATTGTATATGCTCTATTACTGCTTCCAAAGTGGTTATAAGAAATGAACTTTCATCTCCATCTCCCCTACCTACATTACTAAACCGAAATTCTTTCATATATGTTAACTGACTGTACCAGTTAGGTAAGCCAGATTTTATAAGCAGAAACACAAAAACAGGCAAAAGGTCATCAGCAGCCAGCAGGATAATGTTATTGCTGTATTCTATTTTATTTATTGCATTTAGAGCCTGTTTCAAACAAAGAATCTTTTCCAAGGCAGTGTTATATGTATCTATTTTAGAAAGTATCTGTTTAGCTTTAGGTACAGCATGATATAATTCTTTTTTAATATCTAAATCTCTAAGTTGGATATCAGACATGTTTCTAATTTTTTTGTTTAGATGTGAATCTTCATAGGCGCAACTTGTGCATACTGATTTAAATATTTTTTTGAACATGAGATGTTGCATGTAACATTCAACTGCCAACTTTATGTTATCAAGAATATGTTTGGAAGCCTTTGATTTTTCACGTAACCTTCGATTTTGTAATGTGGTTTGGAGGCATTGTGTGTAAAGCTCACTGATTGCCTCTTTCAAAGTTCCAATGGCTATAGGCATAGATGGATGTTTTTTTATAAAGATTTGCACATTTTGTTCTATTTGATCTAGAACTTGACGTCCTGCAGCTTGTGTCCAAAGAAGGTCAATACAATCATTAATAGATATGAGACAATCCTTGGTAATGTTATGATTTCCAGTGGTAGTAGCAGGTTCAAGTATGTTTTCAATACACCATACTTTATATTTAATTAAGTCTTCAGTATAAAATGTTTCTTCAAACAGAATATGACTTTGTAGTGGTAAACCCTTAGTTACCTCTAAGGTTATTACCTTATTGGTGACAGTTACTTGTTTTTCAGTAAGTGTGCTGTAATGAGTTTCAGGAAGTTCTTCAGTAGGAATTAAAATATGGGCACCAAAATCTTCCACAGTGAATATACGAGTGTTTAAACTGCCTACACGAGGAACGCAAATTATCCAAGACTGAGTAATGCAATGTTGAAATAAATTAGTGTATTCATTCTTAAGTTCTATAAAGAATGGATTGTCCGATATTATTTCATCATAAGCACCATCCATATTTGAATTAATATTCACTCAAACCGGCTGTATATACTTTAATATTTCACCTTGTTTTCTCCAGTTCATACGATATCTTATTTTATCTTCATTAAGCATGAAGAATATAATCGTAACATTATACCACCATAAATGTAAAGAAAATAAGTAAATAAAAAAAAAGCTAAATAGCTTAAAAAGCACACCTCTCATATACTTAAACACCAAATAAAACCTCTAGAATAAACTGAGTGAGGTGGGAGAATGAAAAATTCTTTAACTTTCTTGACAGTGACAGTTAACGTTTTTTTAATTACGTCGCAAGCAATAGCTACTAAGTAATTAGTTTAATATATTTCTTTATTAGATATTAATGCTTTTATTCAATAACAGTACCATTCTTGGTAACCTATGTTTTAGAAAAACATTAATTTAAATTAATATTTAATTGAATTTGAGTCAGACTTAATTGAAAATAAATCAAAATGTTGAAATCACTCACTGGGGTATCTTAAAAATTACTTTTTGTTCCTAAAAATATTTTTAAAAAAAAACAAAAATACCTTAGACCTTAATATTATTAATATATTTATTACTTTTTCATTATCTGTAGAAATCAAAAGTATTAAATTGATAACATCTATTTGCAAATATCAATGTATATTAGAAAAATTATTAATTAAACTATCCCCGGCCGCGTCCTCCGAATCCTCCAATACCTCTTCCAAGTCCTCCAATCCCTCGTCCTCCAAATCCTCTCGCACCAAAACCTCTTGCGCCAAAACCTCTTGCACCAAATCCTCTCGCGCCAAAACCTCTTGATCCAAAACCTTTCGTACCAAAACCTCTAGGTCCAAATCCGCCTCCAACTAATATAGGTATTGGATAAGGATATCGGCGGTCTAAAAAGGATCAGTTTTTATAATTGCAGATTATAAGTATTATATTTCCTAAATATTGTTTTATGCATTTTAGTACACATTCATTTACATGTATGTAATATGTATGTAAATGAAAATAATAAGGTTTTTGGGGATGGAATTATATTAATATTCAAATATTAAAAAGATATAAGAATATAAATATTTAAAGAAAAGTAATATATTATTCAACTTACTTCTATAGTTATATCCAGATTGTCTTTTCGTTCTTTGAAGTATAGTAGTAACTTCACGATGAGGCTCAAACATTTTATTTTCGTTGAATTGGTTATCTTTTTGTGGGTTACTTTTCCATGTTTTTAATAAATACTCATGGTCTTCTGTGCAACTATTTTCTTGTATGATGACTAGTAAAATACTAGTCAATAGAAACACAAACACAGTGAACTATAAAAAAATATTCTTTAAAAGTTGTTAACAGTGTTATTAAATTTGAAACTGTAAATATTGGTAAATAGGTGAACTAACAACCAAAAGTAAATATTTATTAATTTATTGAGGTTTTAATAGTTTTATATAAAGAAATTAAAATTACTTAAGAGTTAAAAAAAGGAGAATCGCTTTTGAAATAATACTTACTCTAGACACCATTGTGTAGTGTTTTATGATTGAACTGACTAAAAGATATAAATGTTTTGCTTATAAAGCAGTCAATTAGCGCGCACTGTATGTGCTAAATGACCACAAGTGGAATTGTACATTAAAACGAATTTGAATCCCAAAAAGTGTTATTTGAATAGTTATCTTAATCATACTTAAAAAATCTGGAAACCGATTGGAGCCATGTTCAGAAGTGGACGACAATATGTGACAATGAAGACAAATCATGACAATGATCCATAAGAATTGTAGTTCAGTAAAAAAAAAAAACTGTAATATGAACAATTAAAACAAATTTGAACAGTGTCTGCGAAAACGATAATCGTTAACCTATTGAATTAGAGAGGCTGGTTGTTTCGAGCTCTTAAAGCTATGACGCCCTGAAGTATTATAAGCAAAAAAGATTTTTTTTCATCAAACTATTTAATCGAAATTTAACAATCGATGAGAAAACAACATGAAAGAACCAAAAAGAGTGTCGTAACATGTTTTTGAGATAATTCCTCTTTCGTCGTTTGATTATTGATTTAGACGGTGTTTATAATTTTACTTAGACATTCCATGATAACTAAAGTGCAATAGGAATATCAGTCATTTCATTCAGAGCTTGTTCGATTGCTTACATGTTTATCATGATGGTTTTTAGAAATCCTTGATTAAATCTGAACGTATGATTGGGTTATTTTGTCACAATTTTTAACTGTAACATATTCATCACTATAATATTACCTGTACTTAAAAACGCCTCTTACCGAATAATAAACTGAACCAGATAATAACTTATTTGCGTGGAACCACCCATTAGATAAGAGTTGTGTTTCTAAACCAATACAGATAATTTAAAAAAAAAACATTAACAAAATGGCATTATAATAAAAATTAATTTCAAAGATTTATAAGATAACGTGATCGTTGTAGAGTTCGTTAAATATTTATTTTCATGACAAAGCTTTTAGGGTCATGTTAACTTTTCACAGTTTATAATTTTTTTATAAATTGTATATGTTCAATAAAACTATGTTTTAGGGATTTTACCGTGATTATTATTTCTTACAAAATTTTTTGGGTGTTTTGTGATATACCATACGACATAGAACTGAATTATAGGTATAATATACACATCATCATCATTATTTCAACCGATGGACGTCCACTGCGGAACATAGATCTCTTGTAATGTGTTCCACAAAACCACGGTTTTGCGCTGTTTGAATCCAGCGGCTCTTTTTTATGTCCTCTGTCCACCTAGTGGGGGGTCTACCAACAATGCGCTTTTCGATGCGGGGTCGCCATTCCAGCGCTTTAAGACCCCAACGTCCATCGGTTCTAGGGGCTATGTGCCCCGCCCCTTGCCATTTTAGCCTCGCGACTCTTAGAGCTATGTCGTTGACTCTAGTTCTTCTGCGGATCTCTCTATTTTTTGATTTTATCACGCAGAGATACTCCAAACATCGCCCTCTCCTTCGTCCGCTGTATGACTCTGAGCTTTCTTATAAGGCTCATAGTTAGCGACCAAGTTTCGAAGGCGTAGGTCATCACTGGCAACATGCACTGTTCGAAGACTTTGGTTTTCAAGCACTGAGGGATTTTGGACGAAAAGACTTTGCGACGTTTCCCGAACGCTGCCTATTTCAGTTGGATTCGGTGGTTTATCTCTTTCCCGAAACTGGATCTACCTAATTGGACCGAATGCCCCAGGTACACGTATTCGTCAAAAATTTCGAGTCATGAGTTTTCAACTATCACTGAGTGGCGCTGAACATGAGCATACTTTTCTTATTCATATGAAGGCTTGTTGAGAGCCTCTACTGAGGTAACCGACCATTATATTGAGGTCTTCTAGAGTCTCCGCCATGACGACTATATCATCGGTAAACCGTATATGAGTGATGCACTTGCCATTGATGTTGATGCCAGACCCGTTTCAATCCAAAAGCTTAAAGACGTTCTCCAGTACAGTACAGGTAAATAGCTTAGGAGAGATTACATCTCCTTGGCACACTCCTCGTTGCAGTGGCATAGGTCTCGTAGCCTGGTTTTGTACACGGATTGACATGGTGGCGGTTTCGTACAAGCTCTTTAACAATTGGATATACCTATAGTCGATCCGGCATCTCTGAAGTGCCCTCAATACTGCCCGGGTTTCCACTGAATCGAAAGCTTTCTCATAGTCCATAAACGCTAGGCAAAGTGGTCGGTTATACTCCTCGTTTTCTATATAATCTGCCGCAACGTGTAAATGTGATCAATAGTACTAAAGCCTTTACGGAAACCAGCTTATTCGAGAGGCTGGAAGTCATCAAATCTACCAGCAAGACGATTCGTAATGACTCTCGAGAACAACTTACAAACATCGCTCAGCAGCGAAATGGGTCTGTGGTTCTTCAGCAAAGTGTCATCACCTTTTTTGAAGAAAAGAACCACCACACGCCTGCGCCATTCATCGGGCATCGTGCCCTCGTGAATGACGGAATTGAACAATCGCTGAAAGATTTGCAGTATAGTTGTCCCACCTGCTTTTAGGAGTTCTGCCGTGATTCCATCATCCCCAGGTGATTTGTTGTTTTTAAGATGTTTCAGAGACATAATAATCTCACGCAGGCTGACGTCCGGGTTGTCTTGGGAGTAATGTCGGGTCAATTTGGCTCTGGGATCTTTAGCCAATTCAACAAGTGGTGACGTCGACGTGTGCAATTGTCCGTAAAACTCTTCAACCTCTCTTAAAATCTCGGGTTTTGAGGAAATGATACCGCCACACGCCGTCTTCAGTCGCGTCAGCTGACTCTGTTCGATAGACTGATCTTTTGCGACCTTTGAGCCTTTATTTTGCTCGATGGTGTTTTTTACGAGCATGGTGTTAAAGGGCCGCAGGTCGCGTTTCTGACATTTAGAGATCTGTCTATTAATCTGCCGGTAGCACACGCATCTACCAAACACTGCAGTTTCATTTCCTGCCTTTCGTCCATGAGTTTGAGAGTATGGTCAGAGAATCTCTTGGTTTTTGCTCGGTGAGACCCAAAAAACTTAGAACCGGCCGTACGGATAATTTCCACTAGCCTGTTGTTAAGTTCGACCCTTATCTCTCAGTCAGCCAGGCATCAAAACGGTTTTGCAGTTCTAGTTGTAAGTTCTCGGGGTTTTGGATATGAGCATGAGTAGGTCGGAGTGTGCACTTCATCAGTCTCTCTCTTTCGATCTTGATGTTAATGTTCTATGTGCCTCTTACCATGCGGTGATCGCTTCCGGTTTTCACCCTATTGATCACAGAGACATCATTGAATATATGTCGTTTCGTCCATATGATGAAGTCTATCTCGTTTCTCGTGAAACTGTCGGGGCTCAACCAGGTCCATTTCCTGTGTGGCTGCTTCCTGAAGAATGAATTCATCATAAAGAGACTTTCCTTCTCCATGAAGTCAGCCAGCATCTGGCTCCTATAATTAACCTTATCCATACCCAAATTGCCCCATCTTCAGCTCTGCACCGCTTCGCTAGCCTAGCTTTGCGTTGAAATCCCCCATCACAACATTGTAATAGGTGTTGGAGGCATGAAAGGCTCTCGATATATCCTCATACATAGCCTTCACCTTCTTGTCTAAATGTGCCGATGTAGGTGCGTAAACCTGTATGATCTTCAGCGAATACCGTTTGGTGATTCTGAGTATAAGGTAAGCTACCCTACTCGAAACAGTTTCGACTTTTACAATGTCATTACCGCGGGGCTTACCGGACGATGAACTATACATCGCCCTGGGACTGTTGATCGCCCTTCCGTTAGTAGAATAAGTTGTCGGATTGAAGAATTGTCGTGTTCCCTCTCTCTCTTCGGATTTCTGTTAACCCTATAATATCCCATTTTAGCTTGCTCACTGCTTCTTCCAGCGCAATAATCTTTTCGTCCAGTCGTCGGGGTTGGCAGCGGAATTTACTCCGGATATTCTTAGCACCCCCTACCCCGCCATTGCCATAACCGCTGCCAGAGCTAGGAATAACGGGGTTGTGTTTGTGTACCATGTAAGGATTTTGCCACTAATCACCACGCTTGGCAGGCAGGTTGGTAATCGCAGTGTTGACTTCATCGCACCGATATCGCTGTTGCCCGATTACGGTCTGTAGTATTTGAGTCAGCGTATGATGAATGGTTATACCGCCATTAGTCGGTCGCTAGAACCACGTTGGTCAATCTGCAGGATGCACTAGGGGCAGTTCAGGTTAGCAATTGAGGAGATTGTCTGGGACTGGGTTTCCTTCTTACACCCTTAATATACACATGCATCACTATTATTATATTTTCACTGGTGTTAAGTCGCTTTTGCTGGAGACCGTCTAGGTGGGTACCACCGCAGCGCCTATTTCCTCCGCCAAACAGTAGTGTGCAAACATTACTGTGTTCCGGTTTGAAAGGCGCTGTAACTAGTGTAATTACAAAGGAGACTACATCTTATTTCTTAAGGCGACAAGCGCAATGTGATGCAGAGTATTTCATTCTCACTAACGCCACTTTGTGTTATAGGCAGGCGTCTCATTTAATATTAGATGAAGTTCTGCTCGTCTAGTCGCTTAATGGAATAAAAAAATGAGTAGTATAACATATAATATATCATTCTTTTATTTGCTAAGCCGTTGAATGCGGGCAGCGCAGGACCGATCGAAGTGGAGATACTTGAGGAAGGCCTTTGCTCAGCAGTGGGCGTTATGTGGCTGTTAATCTAATTTATAATATTGCAATTGATTCATATTCGAATACTTACAATAGCTGTTACACTGCTATCAATAATTTCCAAAACACTGTGCGGAATACGAAACATTTAATTTGAAATTTAATCGAATATCGAATTGTTATTTTGCTGCCCTTTTTGCTTTCACGAATATCGAGCGATGTAACGAATGAAAAAAGGTTTTATTTATGTTCGTTTTGATTGTATCCGAAATTAATATGTTCTGTTCACTGTGTACGATTGCCCTACTGAGAACTGATTGACCTGAGCACTCAAAATTTCATCAATATCTGCTGATGGTTAATGTCGGCGATCTGAAAGTTAATATATTCGAGCTGAAGGGATTACTAGTATTACGTCTTTGTTGGAGGAGACCGTCTAGGTGGGTACCACCGCAGCTTCATTCTGCGAACATTACTGTGACGGATCACACGGATTGAAAGGCGCTGTAGTTAGTGAAATTACTGGGGTACAAGACTCAACATCTTATGTCTCAGGCGACGAGCGCAATATAGTGCAGTATGTATCATCCTAACTAGCGCCACGTTATTATGGGCAGGTGTATCATTTACCATCAGGTGAACGTCCCGGTCGTCTCGTCGATTAATGGCACATAAAAAAATATGATCTGCCTTTTTTTGTTCGACATATTAATATTATTTTTAATATATGTAGGCTTGAAGTTCACCTTTATTTTATTTTAATTTAATGACAATGAGGCCGTGGAAAGTAAAGCGTGTTCACCTAAAATATTCTGATTCCCTTATATATACATATGTTATAGTAGCAGATTAATTTAGAGGGTGATTGACTCTAACTTGTTAAATTCAACATCAAATATGAACAGATTGGCTCGGTATCGTCTTGGGGACATTTTGTCTCACAAGTAGTTGCCAATCAACTGTATATATTAATATTATTTTTAATTCTGTGCTGTCGAAAATAAATTATAAACATTTACTTGTTATAAAATCATGCCTTAATAAATACAAACCTAGAATACTTTGATCGTTCGAGTTGATTCATCATAAATATCATTAAAAGAAACTGGGAATAAGTGCTGATATATATTTATGTAGTATCCAATATGCGGGAGATAGAGTATCTAACAGGCGCTGGCTCTCAACGCTGGTAAAGTGGCGCGTGGCTGCGGCGAGGAGTTTTCAAGGAGCTTTACCGACTACTTCAAACACAAAACATTTCATAATATGTGCAGCTATGTGTTCAATTGTAACATATTTTTCGGTTGTTACGGTGGATTTTATTATCCCTAATAGGATCTATAATCAAAGAATCTACGAATTGTAAACGTAATTTTTTAAGGAATGCGTTATTTATGTTAATTGTTTTTAAACAGAAATATATTACTCTAAGAGTAAAAAGTAGTAAAACGGATAAATGAAATTGATTCTCAATTAAAAGGTAAGAGCACCACAATACTATGTAATATTATGACGAGTTCTATATTTTAAAAGATCAGATTTAATCGTGTGTAAATTTTATCTATAGTTAAAGGGTACAAACACTCGGAGAGATTTATCACTTTAATATACAATAAATAATAGTAAAGATTATATAACGTTATATACAAGTAGCGACATAATTTACTGTTGTCATTTATTTTTAATGGGTAGGTACCAATCAGCAACGGTATTCACAATTCATTGCTGCGCGAACTTGTTATGATAATTAATTACGTTACTGTATACAGTACGGCCAGTTCGTTTATTCTACCACTACACTGCATTTGTAATGTTAACATAATAAAAGTGTTACTGTTCATCAGTTAAAATTATTTAAAGTGCAGCACTGTAAAATACTATATAGTCTTCTGTAAACAAACATCATCAGGATCATATGGTTAACTTATTTTAAACTATGTAACAAGTTAAAAGATTCTAGTTTTTAATATTAATAGTTTTTTTTTGTATTATCCTTGTTCTACTATTTTTTTTAACCGCCAATTTACGATCCCACTGTTGGGGCACAAGCCTACCCTCAATATGAAGGCGATGCGGGCATAGTCACCACATGGGCCCAATGCGGATTGGTGACTTCACACACATCTTAGAATATATATTAATTCATGTGCAGGTTTCCTTACAATATTTTCCTTCACCGTTTGTTTTTCGATGTTCTTACTAAAGTTCACCGATGTACATAACTTAAATATCGGTACATGCCGAGATTCGAAGCCGCGACCTTCGGAATGAAGGCTGCACGCTCTAACTATTAGGCCAGCGAGCTACTATCATCGTTATCATGCATGTACTATGCTATATACTATACAATATACTTTCTTCCTATATTTTTTCGTTATTAGTCGCCTATAATGCGGAGATGATACTAGTCCGTCTCTCACTCGACGATTTTATTCTTTTTAAATGTATTAAACATAATTCAAATTTTAAAGTAGTAGTAGCAAAATTTATGAAGTCAAAGAAAGTCTAGATAATATTAGATATACTCGGTAGGCTTTGTTTTCTCTTTTTTATTATTTTGTCAAAACGACATGTGAAAATAACTAATTTTGGCGAACATTTGATTTAAAATTAATTTAAATTTACGTATTACCACTTTGTTAAACTTTGCATTAAGTTCAATATATTAATGTCAAACAATTGGATTTATGGACAATGTTTGTATGAGAAAACTTAAAGTATACATCATTTAACTTATCAGAACGGAATTTTACTTTGCAAGTGTAAACCATAATTATTAATTATATACAATCGATTTAACATATTATTAAAACAAGAACGAAAGTAATAATTTACAATGAGATGTTTGATTCATTGTATTAGGGATATATTGATAATTATATGCTTAATAAAATTTATTTATACACATGTATAAAAGATTTCCGCCTATGTAGAGTTTCATTACGATATCTCTGGAACTATAAGTTCCAGTTACTTGAAATTTTGTAGGAATATTCATTTAACCGAGTATAGATCAACTTAAAACAATTTTAACGAAATTCCTTCTCCAAAGGGAGTTGCAGGGATGTCACGCCCAGTGAAGCGGGCGGGGAACATCTGGTATTATCTTTTCTTTCTCCTGCCCTTCTCCTAGTTATGTCGGGTCGGCACAGTATGTACTTCTCTTCCATATCCCTCTATCAACCGTCATATTTGAATTCACATTCTTCTTACACATGTCATCTTTCACACAATCTATCTCTACTTTCTTCGGTCTTCCTTTACCCTTATAAATATCCACGTTCATTCTCATTGCTTTCTTTATCGTACTACTCTAACCTCACATCTGGTATTATATGTACTTATATTTATTTTCAAATAAAAAGTAAAAGACTAAGTCAGGTTAATTAGTGCTAGAAAAATGGGCAATGTTTACAGTATTTTAGACATTTGCCGAATAATCCAGGTCAAATGTAAAATAAGTGAAGTAAGATCCCCAACTTTTTGATACGAAGTAGTATTACGCAATCTTTTCAGGCTTTCATTTGCATGAAGTGATATGGAATGCACATAAATTTACATTCAAAAGTATTTCATGTGAAAATATGATATTACCATTGTACGGTTCTCCTACATATGTAATTAGTTACGGGCACTCCGTGTGGACGATGAGGACGTTTGAGAGGGTATGATGGTTCATTCAGAATAGAGTTCGAACTTTTTTTAGAAATTCACGTTGAAAAACTGTAGCTACTATTATGAGTAGGTAATTCAGTTTGAAGTTTATTACTCTATCATAACATACTAAAATTTTATTTGTTATATCTATGCAATGTTTTTCTTATTAATTTTGATATGATAACAAAAATGCTAGTGAAGTGGTTTCCTAACAAGCAGAAGTACTTTGAAGTTGATGCGACGTATTTCTCAAAATATGTGTAGATTATTTAAACAATTGTCCGTCTTAAGTACAACAAATAAGCAAGTATATGTAACTGTATCAAAAATATGTGCATGCAAATACCTTCTGCAACACAAAATTGTTTATCTGTAAATATATATACAGTGTGAAAGGTAATAGGTGTGAAAGATTTGAAGGGGCTAAAGTACAGCTCGTATCCTATCTATCTATGTATGGAATACCCCATACAAAAACAATGGTTTTGGAGTCATTAATTTTTTAAATATTTTTTAATTTTTTTTTTCTAGGAAAATATTTGACGATTTTATTTCTTACTTATTTCTACACAAATTTTAATGTAATAAGTATTGTTTAATCATTGTTTTATTTAATTAAATTACTGATCATCACTTAGAGGCTAAATCTTTTAAATTAGATTCTTTGAAAGTCGTGACAGTAAAAAATAATGTGTCATACTTCCATTTTTATTTAATTTTAAAATAAAATTTTATTTATAAAAATACATATAAAACACATAAATAAGTACTTGACTTCAATACCTCTCCGACAAGGGTTACGAAAGTACATGTATACATAATGTTTCTAAAATTTAGAAAAAAAAAACACGTTTTTGCCAAACTGACGGCCACGGTTGCTGATACAAGCAAGAAGTCTTTTTCATAAGTCTGATCGTGTGACTCGCCCTGTGAGCTGTTCTATTTTGTCTGTCACCAATCCGCATTGGGTCCCTGTGGTGACTATGGCCCCATCGCCCTCATATTGAGGGTAGGCCTGTGCCCCAGCAGTGGGGATGTAAATTGGCTGTTATGGTAAACAATAATTATTACATCAAAATTTGTGTAGAAATAAAGAACAAATAAAGTTATCGAATTTTTTTCTAGAAAATCGGGAATTTCTTGAACAGTATTTAAAAAATTAATAACTTCAGAACCATTGTTTTTGGATGGGGTATTCCATACACAGATAGATATGATACGAGCTGTACTTTAGCTCCTCCAGATCTTTTACACCTATTGCCTTTCACCTTCTATAATGAATAATACGGATAATGTTCTGTCTAAAAGAGTTCAATCACATTTTAAAATTTCACTTTTTAATATTCATCAATAGTGAAATTATTTGCATCTGATATTAAATATACTGAATTTTTAACTAAATGTTAATTTATTAAAGTAGTCGATTATTCCGTTTCACGTATTTCGCTTTAATCGGTTTTATTTTATATTCACAGCATTTTTTGTTTCAGCACTTATTACATTATGATTTCAGCACTTATATCATTGTACTTACCTCAACGAAATGTTCCATCGCTAAACTGCAATATAGAGTTCATACAGGGTGGCGCAAAAGTAATCCTCCTATCAGAAAATGCTATAAATTTTGCCATTGGCCCCTAATGTCAGTTCTGTTTTGACATTTGTGTAGTAAACACATGCGAAATACACGTTAATAAACAATGTTACGCTACACTGCTCCAGAACGCGGAATATTGGTGACTATTTATTTGACCAATAATCGGTCGGTGACTTTGGCACAACGTGAATTTCGTCGCAGATTTCCTGGCCGTCCAACGCCTACTGGTGAAACACTGCGACGTTTAGCCGCTCGCCTCGAAGAGACTGGCACAACACGAGATGCTGCCAGGCGTGGCAGACCCCGGAGTAGCCGTTCTGCAGAGAATATTGCTGCTGTAGCCGAGGATGTCATGGAAGCGCCGTCGACATCGACCAGACGACGTGCCACGCAAATGGGTATCAGTCGACGGTCTTTACAGCGAATTTTGGTACAAGATTTGAAGATGTTTCCGTACAAAGTCCAGACGGTGCATCAGCTGTTAGCTGCTGACCGCCAATCGCGTCTAACATACGCTGAAGCCATCCTTAATCACCACCAAGAGGAAGATGATTTTTCATCAAAAATAATCAAGAGTGATGAGGCCCATTTCCATCTTAGCGGGTACGTAAATAAGCAAAATTTATGCTTCTGGGGCACTGAAAATCCGCGTATAACGCACGAAGAGCCATTACACCCGCTCAAAGTCACTGTATGGTGTGCTGTTTTCGCTGGAGAAGTCATCGGACCTTTTTCCTTTGAAGACGTCGCGGGCCAAACGGTTACTGTGAATGTTGAGCGCTACAGAGCAATGATCAACGAGTTTTTTTTGCCGCAACTTGATGAATTGGGATTGGAAAACATGTGGTTCCAACAGGACGGTGCAACGGCACACTCTGCACCAGCCACAATCGATATGCTGAAGGATGCATTTCCCGGGCGCCTAATCTCTCGTTTTGGCGATTTGCACTGGCCAGCAAGATCGCCTGATTTGACCGCTGCAGACTTCTTTTTGTGGGGCTTTTTGAAGTCGCGGGTTTATGTCAACAAGCCTCAGACTCTTGCAGCTCTTAAAGACAATATCCGTCAAGAATGTGAGTACCTATCGCCGGAAGTTTTGGCCAAAGTGATAGAAAATGCTATAAAAAGGGCTCAAATGACAATCAACTGTGGCGGTGGCCATTTACATGACATCATATTCTCGACTTGATGTAAAAAAATTAAAAGACCAAATAAAAATAATCCACAAGAAGAATCAAAGTTTTTCATTTTTTTTTAAATTACAGCCAAAAAACATCGGAAGGTTATTTTTGCGCCACCTTGTAGTTTCATTTATGGAAGAGCAAATGTGTACATGCTTTGCATTAGGGCACCGTATCCGGAATGGAAAGACAGACGATAGTACTAATGACACCTTTGATGATGGGATAGAAAAAAAATCGATCCTGATTAAATAAAAATCATATTTTTGAAACGATTTATTAGCATTATTTTACTAAGATAAAAAAAACAGCAATGAAACACAAAACAAAATCAGCTGATGCTCGGATCAATGAGCGCTCGGGCGCAGCGGGAACTCGAGATGTATTTGGTTTTAATTTGAATCTTATTACATAGGGCCACGGAGCATTTAAATTGGCGCCCGGCCGCGAGGACGGGTAGGCGCAGGCATTTCCACCACGTTAATAAAAAAAACAACATGATGGAGAGTAAATAATGCTAATAAAACGTTTTAAGAATATGACTTTTTTTTTGATCAGGACCGTTTTTTACCCTCCCATCATCAAAGGTGTCATTAGTACTATCGTTTGTTTTAGTTTTTAGAAACGGTCTCCTAACATAAAATTGGATTTTACAAATTCTTTCGAATTTATTTATTTATTCACATTAATCGAGAAATAATTAACCTAACAATAGCAGACTTTAAGACACAGTGAGCTCATTTTGCATAGATCGGACTGTATACTATAATTAAAATAAGTTGTAGGTCATGACTACGAGGTGAGGTGACATCTTTCACTCAGACCTCCCGTGGTCATTGCTGCAACAAAACGGATAAAATTCGTTTCGGCGGTACGCAGTAATAAAATCTTAAAAAAAATGTTTTATTAAGATCATCAATTGAAAACATTTGTATCGTTGAATTTGTGATTATTTATTCCAACAGTTAGGTGGGACGTAAATCGGCGCACGCACGGCGCGGCGTAATGCAATTTCCAATCTCAATTAAGCGAACAACTCGTCACTTTGTATTCATTTTGAATACAAAGCACATCGATTCATACGTTAAATATGAACACATAATTAATATTAATATACTTAGTCCGGCCATAACTTCTATTACAAATGAAAAAGCAATTTTTTTTAATGAAGTAATGTAATATTATTAAAATTTATACCTACATATTTATTAGTCTCAGCAAAAAATAAAAAAAATAATGTATTCGAATTGAACACTTTTGGCTTTTGTACAGGTCTTTAATCTGTTTGGCCACGAATCTATGGATTTACGCACTGTTTCCAAGAGAAATTTCGCCATTGCTTTCCCAAAGATTTTTTAAGAGATTCAGTATCGCTGTGTGTGTGTGTTTAGAGCAGACCATGTCTTCTAAAACTGACTAATATTTGAAGTCTAAAGGGTTGAGGTCTAGGCTAGATGAGGGCCAGTCTTCAGTTCTTATAAAGTCCGGAACTTTGGTTTCAAGCCAGGCTTGGGTAGTTGGGCAAGTGTTGTTGTATCTGTTAATAGTACGATATACGAACGTCACGTGAGAAGTTTATCCTTTACATCCCAAAAGTAGATGCATATTTTTTTTTTAGTACTGGTCTTTTATTTAAACTATTTATAGTTTTGCTGAAACTCGACAAGAGTTAAATCTCTTAAAAACCATGCTTGTTCACTAATTAAACTAAGTGTTATCGATTTATTAATTTTATTTCTTAGATGGGTACTGATCTGATCAACTCTGTTGCCAGACACCATCTAGGTGGGTACCACCGCAGCGCTTATTTCTACCGCTAAACAGTATTGTATAAACAATACATTTATTCGATTTGAAGGGCGTTGTAGTTAGTGTAATCACTAGGGTAATGAGACAACATCCTGTCTTAGGCGACGAACGCAATATGTTGCGGTATATATCATCCTAACTAACGCCACGTTATAATGAGCGGGCTTAACTCTTATCGTCGGATGAGCGCCTCGTTCGTCTCGTTGTTTAATTAAATGAAAAAAAAAATATTTGTCAAAAACCATCCACTAAAGAATAGTTCAAATACTGTTTACAATTTGAAGACTTTTTGACGCAACAGTTTTACTAGCTACATGACACTGGTGAAATTATTAGGGTAAAAAAACTTACCATATAAAGTTTAAAGACGACGAGCACAGTACGGTGTAGTGTATACTATTCTAACAAGCGACGCATTCATATAGCCAAGTTTATCACTTATAAGGTGATCTTACTGCTCTTCTTGTTGCTTTGTTCTTAACAGATATGTAAGTGACGTATGACGTTTCTATTATTTATTTAAATGACGCAAATATTTTCTAAAGGACTATAAGTTTTTAGTACTTCTATCTGGAGTAAGTAAACAAGAAAGTAATTATGACACCCTCATCGTTTACACCCTAAGAGCGGGAAGGGTTCGCTAAAAGCACATTTTTGCGACTGAATAATTCAAAGCAGTAAATTATGTTTCGAAACTAGCCTTTGTCAACTACATCATTTACATTTTTTAATAATTTCGTAGGAAAATGAGTAAAAAAATAGAAATGGGAATAGTTTCTCTATTCTGTATATTAATAAATTCGAAAAAGAGTTATAGGTAAAGTTTAATTTTTATTATCATTGTATGTTTACATTTGTATTAACATCATCATCTTAACAGATATATGTCCACTGCTATATTTCTCGACGATATATATATATTATCAAGTAATAATTAATCATTTAGTAATTAAGGTCAGTAATATTGCTTTACTATAATATATACTTACTAATAACTTACTGTATTTGTACTGAATCTATGAAGATAGTATTGTAAGGTATATACTAAACAATAATAATTGGGGCCAATTACGGCAGCACAGGATTCTAGTCGGATTTAAGTAGAGTAGGTTAAGTATAAGGAAGGGAAGCCTTATTGCTAGTTCCTCTTTAAATTATTTCATTTCAATTCTATTAGTGTGAGGTAGACTTTGTTAAGAAGATATTTGTTTACTGGAGATTGGGGAAACCATTTTTTACTGGTGGTAGGTTTCTGTTGTCGGATATCGTCTTTGTAAGTATCACTACAGCTCCTAATTCTGCCGCCGAACAGTAGTGTGCAAACATTGTTGTGTCCTAGTTGAGCCTAGCTGAGTATCGACACAACATCTAACGTCTCAAGGGGAGATGAGCACAATGTGATGCCGTGTATAAGATTCTGACTAGCGCCACATTGTTATGGACAGACGAATGTCTTACCATCGCTGTGAACGAGTTGCTAGTTTCGTCGTTTCAGGGAATAAAATAAAGAAGTACAGCGAGATGTTCATCTATTGCTAATTGATACACTTTCCCATAATAATGTGATGCTATTAAGAATGGTTTACACTCCATAACGTTGTGCTTGTCACCTTCAGGTACAGGACGTTAACTGTTGTTACCTCAGTAAATTCTCTAGCTACAACGCTCTTTAAGCCGGAACACAGTATTGCATACTACTGCTTGGTAGCAGAAATAAGAGCTGCGACGAGACTCTTAGATGGTCTCCGGCAATAAAGACCTACCCTTATTTTTTGTTGCTGATGATTGTCAATTTAGATATCACTGTAGATCGTATTTCTGTTGTTAAAAAATGCTATCATTATTCTCTTCCGGTTTACAATATATACGTCGAATTCCTAATAATGCGATTTTATTAAAGATTTTGTGAAACTAAATCCAAGCGATGGCTTGCATACATGAAATTTTTAGCTATGTTAATATATCTTAAATAAAATATAGTCTTAACTTGCTTCAAAAGAAATTACATTAATGATTTATGCATACAAAAACAGCCTTTACTGCAGGAACCATTAAAATAGATAGCTGAATATGTTTTATAAAAGCGTCTGTACGACCCCTCGCCACTAGCCCGCCATTTTGTACGAGATGCAATTTTAATATTTTTTATTTACTTATAATTACTAAAAGCTTTGTTTGTTTTATTAGATACTTTAATATATTTACTGCCTTATCTCGGTTTTCACTATTCAAACAGGCGACAAGACGAGAAGGATGTTCATCTGTAACAATACAGCATTACTTAGGAGACTAGTTCACATTGTAATTTTCACCGGGATATCTAAATTCTGAAATTTCACTACGACAATCTTGAAACCTGGAAATTAATGTTATACTTCTGTTTGGGGGCACATGTATGCGCTGTGGGACCAGGCATAGTCGATCTCCAACAACAGAGACCTAAAGGTCATAAATTATCAAACTGATGTAATATATTTTAATGTACTTGGAACTAACAGAAGCTTCCATTTAATCTATATCTAAACTAACTTTATAATTATTTTGTAAAAAAATGTAAAACAGCTTTTACAACCCACATGAAAATAACTGGTGGTATATTTCTGGTGCCGGAAACCGATTAGGTAAGTAGCTGCCATCTAACAATAATGTGCAAAAATTGCTGTGTTCCGGTTTCAAGGTAGCTAGTGTAGTTATTGGCGTGACAATACTTAACTTCTAATGTTTTAAGGCAATGAGCGCTATGAGGTGCAGTGTATATCATCCTAACTAGTGCCATGTTGTTATGGGCGTGAGACAAGCGGTTCCTTCACCTGGTGAGTGTTACGTTCATCTATAATAACGTGGGGCTAGTTAGGATAATATTCACAACACTATATTGTGCTCGTTACCTTGAGCCCTAAAGTTAACGAAATTAATTAATTAGTTAATTTAAGTTTTCGGCATCCATATGCTACGGTAATAGTTTACCATCAGGCATGCCGTATGCTTGTTTCTCACTTGTGACGTGTAAAAAAAGACATGTTACCCCAGTAATTTCACTAGCTACAACGTCATCCAAACCGGAACATAGTAATATATGCAAATCAATGTTTGGCGGCAGAAATAGAAAATGAGATGGTACCTACTTTAACTGTTTCCGTCTACAGTGACCTTTCACCAGTAAATAGTATATTATATTATCTCAGTGCGTCAAGTTTATTGTTATTTATTACAAAATTTTCATACAACAGGCGTAATGTTAAAAATTCCGTATCGGAATAATTAGTACCTAGGAACAAAATTTTTATGGATGCTGTACTTCTCATCATGAGTTATATTTTCATAAATAAATTAAAAATGTTACACAAAGCTTTGTTTTCCATACTGAGCTTTAAAAACGTATTTAACTATACGTCGACGTCATTCTATTATGAAGTGCTGAACAAAGCGCAGGAAGTTTATGAGAAAAGTAGTACTCCAAATGCATGTTTGACGGTACTTGTAAGTTTCAGCAAGTTCTTAACTCACGATACTCGTACTGGCGTACTGAATGTTTTGTATCGTTTTCGTTTTAAATGAGTGGTTCTCTAACTTATAGTCTTCAGTTACTTCCGATGCTCTTATAATTTTATAGAACTCTACAATAATTTTTTTAAACAGTAAAATATATATTAGCAGTCTAAAAATTAATAATCTTTTAATAAATTTCGTACTTGAAATATTTTTCATGTTTATGATAAATTTCTGCTCATTAAACATGAATGGCTTATTTTAACTGCATTAAATGGCCGCAAAGTGAATAATGACTAGAAATGTAAAGCAGTGAGGGTTACCAGGATTGTTGAAGAGCCTCTGTGTGGTTCTCTTTAATGTTTAATTGAATGTGAGAGAGCATGAAGTAGTTAATTTGAATTCTGTCCGGGACGCACGCCGTGGACTGACGGTTAAGCATTGCAGTAAGCGAGGTAATACTCATCGCTTTTATTTGGAAAAAAGTATTTTTGATTCATAAATATCATGCAAAGATAATAAATTTTTAGTTTTGGAAAATGCAAAAATATTCTAAAGTTTAGAATTAGAAGCGAAACAACTCCTTATAAAGATATTTATTATGTTCAATTGTATAAAGTAACTTCTTATCATACGGACCTATTTTATGTCACTAGCGGTATTATTGTTCCTCCCAAATTTTAAAAAGAACCCTATTCCAATAGGAAAAGTCGCTTGATCGTATACCATAATTTTACCTGCTTATTTTATAGCCACAAATCATGAAATATACATAATTGTGAAGTTAGTTTCAGTGTATTATTTCATTAAAATTGAACAGTACTGTATAAAAGTAGAAAAAAAATCTGCGTTTTATGTTATGTGCATATAGAATTTTTTAACGTTTATTAAACCTTAACAGCTTTATGACCTTATTAAGGACGTAATAAAATATGTTTCACAATATAATTTCTATAGAGAATGTTTTAGTAAGTTTATTATAAAACAAAAGAAGCACAAAACAAAGACGGCGAACGTTCCTCGAGAATTTAATTGTATACTTCTCTGTTTCATTTCAGTGTCCAAGTGGCAAGGCTTTGATCCTTTTAAAAGATTAAACAGCCACGTTTTGTTCTTTGCTACTTACTTACTTACCTTTTGTTACTAGTATATTTACATTGTTCTCAATGTTTCAGGGCTAATTACGAAAAAAAATTTAAAATGTAAAGTAAATAGTCATGTGTATACTACAAGCTGTTGCCAGCCCGGTTACCGTACACCCCCGCAACTCTCTTTGGGGAAGTAATTTAGTTAAATCCGTTATTAGCTAACCTGTAAATGGCAGAAGCAATATGTCTACAAAATTTTGAGCCTTTACGTCTAAAAGTTTCTAGAACTATTGATCAGTCAATAAAACTCTGGATATCTCCAATCCAATAGATATATATTTATATATATATATATATATAGATTATATTTATATATATATATATATAGATTACTGTGACAAGACTGTAACTTTTACTTCATCTCCGTAACAAATAGTACCGACCGTTTTAAAACATACATTCTCATCAGAGGGAATAATAAAGCAAAAAGTTCTCATGCATTTTTAATATAAATTTTTAAAAACAGTGCCATCTATTGACAGAACGTTATATTTGTAAAAAATATTTAAGACGTACAAATGCTATTAAGTTTTGTATTATTATGACAATGTGTTGAGTATTTACAATATTTTTAAAAATCATTTAATTCCTATTACACAATTGTTACTTTTCTTTAAATAGTTACAATAATATCTATGATCTATATAACATTAATTAAATGCATTAAAATATAAATAGAGTAATGATTCAAATAACATAAATTAAGGCAAAAAATGCATTTATGAAGTTTCTTTTTCTGTAAAGCAACGAGACGAAAGAGATATTATCATTATGATAAGTGACACGTCTGCTCATAACAAAGTGCGATGTATAGATATGATGACACAACACCACATCGTGCACTTCGAGACTTAACACATTAGGTGTCGTTGCTTCAGTAATTTCATGCTACAACAGTCTTTAAATCGGACCAAATATTTGAACACTACTGCTATCTACGGTTACACAAACCAACCACCATAACATTCGTTTTCGGCTAGTTTATTGTTTTGGTAAAAACAATAAAACGTTATTTCTAATAATATACGTATTGTTCTATCGTATTAACATATAAACCAAATCATTGTATGTATGCGTCATTACGTTCGGAATCTATATATAGATTATGCCATTATGATACATAACTATGTGCTTGTAGGTACAAAGCTTTGTATCGTACACAAACAGAAATTCAGAGATTGAGCGGATTGTGTGTATATCAGACCGTGCTATTAGGGCTTAAGTAAACGTGGACGAGAAATTCGAATGTTCAATTTGGATTTCAATAAAATTTAGAGCCCATGGAGTTTATCAGTTTTAAATAAATCTTTGCTTTGAACACAATCACTTGACAATTTATTTTTATGGCTACAAAAATCCTCCAGAATAGTTCTTTCAGCCTTTGAGGATTTAACTTTTAGGCAGGATTGGTAATCGAGCGAACATTTCATTTGGTGGAAATAAATCACTGACGTCCATGGACAGTCGGAACATCACAGAGGTCGCAGCCGCATTGCCGACGTTTAAGTATGCGCTGAGGCAGGATAAGAGGTAGAAGAAAGCATGATCTACATTATTGCACATGATCAGAAGGGACTATGGAAAAAAGTACCTCAACTAAGTTAGGTCGTACAGTGTGGGTGGGTATAAGATTTCATTTATTATTTTCATTTACCAGTAGTATTTACCTCTAGTGATCCTTTCAATGATGATTGAAGCCTGTTATAAATGCATGGTGCCGTACATAAAGCCTAAAACATTTTGTTTGTAGATCCCCCATACGTACATAAAGAGTGAGCATCCATTAGCTACCTACTGGCGGTTTACGAACGGCTAGTGATAATGGAAAATGGATTAAAGAGAAAATCCTAATGGCAACAAAAAGCTCTCAATTAGGTTTGGTGCGCTTGTATAGTCAGCACTACGCCTATTATTCTGAATCATTTACGTAAATATAAATTATTTATCTTATCTGTTTAACTATGTTACATTTCCTGTACGTTTACTAGTTAATCACTTGTTTGATATTGTTTTAATTTCATTTGTATTACAAAATAAAGTAATAAATTAAAAATCTAGTTGTAGTTGTATTTTCCAAAGGTATACATACCATTTCAATTCAACATTTATAGCTATATAGTAAATTACAAATTAATAAGCATTGTACAATATTATCATAATACAAATTTGGTACATCATTAAGTTTCATTGTTTAAAATGTAAGTAGGAATGATATATAAGATTATGAAGTTATTTGTAACTAAATTTGTACTATAGAATAGAATATCATTAAAATAGAGACAGGTCTAAGTTAATGATGTTATTTATGAATTTGTATTATAGGACTCATGTGACACCTGATTTCATTTGTTGATTGAAGCTTTGTTAAAAAATGTAATTAGAAGAGGTATAGTGAAAAGTAAGAGTCATAGCATCTAAATATATTTAGTGGATAACCCGTTATTATATTTTACTATTAATAATTTTATTAAGTGTGTTAAGGTTTTTTAGGTTTCATTCTTGAATGTTTACTTTATAGGATTTTGGTAATGTTCATAGTAAAGAAACATAGAGATCGGGTTAAAAAAATGTTCTTATACCGTAGAGTGGACTATATTATAATCCAGACATTTTCAACATGCGCTGTGGTGTTACATTTGAAAATTACAAAGCCTTTGGTAACTCACGTCGGCAACGTATCATTTGTAATGCGGCGGATTCAAAAAGTTTGTTAACGAAGCACTAACTTTAACAAAGCTCCGTTACAAAAGCGTAAAACCGACAGGGTCCGTCACTATCTCGCAATCATCTAAATGAAAGCGCGCCGCGGTGACATTCACATATTACCAGTCCTCGTATGAAGCAGCGGATTCATCACCGCGAACAGTCTATTAGATTTTAACCATTTGCGTTATAATCAATTTTCCCAGGTGAAATAATCAAAATCCTGACAACAGTTTACAACTAGTTTTTTTTTTTAATTTCTTTACTATGGCATGTTGAACTATAAAGGCTAACGCACGAAGGAGGGACCTGCGTTGAAATTAAACATTTCTTAAAGATTCTTAAAGAGAATTGTGGCAGCAAGAAGTCCAGGCAGATGAAAGATTAGCAAAGAGATCTTAAGTCTGTGTAGACATCTTCCTTCTGTTTTCACTTATCTGAAAAGTCGTAACATTAAACTTTATCGTTACAAGTATATTTATAGAATTTCTGTTATAGTGATGTTATCGCGTTATGGAAAACGATCGCTCTGTCGAAAAAAAATAATATTATGTGATTGCGAATGTGGTGCAAAGCACACACGAATGTAACGTTCACTGTTTTTAACTCGCTGATGCGATAATATGCGGGCTCGTGAAAGCTTCAGCAAACAGGGTACGAAATATTATAGAAGTAGCTAATTTAAATTCCACGCCGAGACCGCACCCGGTGTCACAATTTGCTTTTTCCTTTTTAATTTTTTTTTAAATTCAAGTATTATAAAATGTTTGGTGAAATAAACAATACGATATGATAACTATATGTTGTGAATTAAAAGTACGTAAGCAAACATTAAAAAAGATAAATAATGAATCATAGTTAAACTTAACTTAAACGACATATCTACAAGTCGGTCGTTAGACCTGTCGTATTGTATGGATCTGAGTGTTGGACCACCAAGGGTTCAGATGAAAGGAGATTACATGTAGCCGAGATGCGAATGTTCAGATGGATGTGTGGTGTGACGAGGATGGATAAAATTAAGAATGAGTATATTAGAGCAAGTCTGAAAGTTGTTCCAGTGACAGAGAAGTGGAGGAGCAAGAAGTTAGCATGGTACGGGCATGTTATGCGGAGGGATGAAGGACATATAACAAAGAAAGTAAAGAGAATGAATGTATATGGTTATAAAGGTAGAGGAAGACCGAAGAAAGTGTGGATGGATTGTGTGAAAGATGACATGTGTAAGAAGAGTGTGAATTTAGATATGGCGATTGATAGAGCGATATGGAAGAGAAGTACATACTGTGTCGACCCCACACAGCTGGGAAAAGGGCAGGAGGAAGAAGAAGAAGAAGAGTTAGTTTTTGAACTAAATAATTGAAGCTCCATATGTATACATATCTGTAATCGTCGGTCCGTCCGTCTGTGGCGATGACGATGATGACCTAGTTGCTGCTATATGTTTTGATGATATTGGTATATATTGGTCGTACATACATATTATAAGTGTTTGAACTTATTTCATAGCTTGTATGTGCTTAAATAATTTTTATATGATAAGAAACATACAAGTATGATACTATATTACTTTACCGTGTACCACCATTCCGTTGCCAGCATTTTAATTCATTTTCCTTAACACGTTATTTCGAGATTCCAAGGGAAATATTTAAAAGAAATGAAGGCAGTGTTGGTTCTGAATAGAGTAACCAAAAACGTTTTTATTTTTAGCTAAGAGAAAGGTGATTATTTCAATTTTTAAAAAAATTGTTAAGTGCTCGATTTATGCGACTGCACGGAACATTCACAGCCGGAGCTCGCGTACCGGACAGAATTCAAATTAACCACTACATACTCTCGCTCACATTCACTTAAACATTAAAGAGACCACGCAGAGGCTCTCCAACTACCCTCCAGTTCCTCTACATTTTTACTGCTCTACATTTTTAATTATTATTTGCTTTGCTCTCAACACTTCGCTCGTATCGCATGCAGTAAAATCTCTACGTAATTTTTAGTAACACGATAATGTAAACCGTAGTTTGTGTTATTGTAAAAGAATTAAAACTCTGCCCGAGGTAAACAGATCTAATCATCGTAAAGCTAGTTTTAATCTACATTAACTCGCAACATAGGTACATGTATATGAATAGTGAAACCGGATTATCAACTTAAATATTGCGGCAGCGTTTGTGGTGCGTTAGTATGCTAGTTATCTTTTCAATATTAGGAGCAGGAGTATTATTAACCGCCATATCCTCTAGCATTTTGGTACAAATCACCGAACATGATTCTATTCTGTTTATAATTAATCCACTGAAGTAGTTGTAACTCGAAACTTAATGACCTCTATTAAGAACTGCAAGTGTCTAGACAAATCAAAATTCAACAGAGATAGATTAGCCTTTTAAAGAGAATAAAGCTATTTTTCAAGTTTTAAGGTGGGCAATTATAAAGGTCTTAGAGATTGAATAAGACTAAAGTTTTATTGATTAGTCATACACCACATAGTATAATTCAGCACGCATAGTAAATAAATTAAAATATTGTGACGATGGATTATTAGTACTGGAAAATAATTCTTAACCAAGTCGTGCCAAAAGCTGTAGAGCAAGAGAGATGCTTAAATTTTTCATACACTATTAAGTTGTTAAGGACAATTTACTTAACTAACAATTTATCGGATAATTAACTTTTATTTATTTATTTTTTGTTTTACTAGTATTTTATAAACGATTTATGCTGTTATATTCGCCCAATGCAACGTGGCCGCCCAATTTTAGTTGCTAGAGAAAGGAAAATGGACAATGGAAAATTGGAAACGAATTTTTAACAGACAGAAACGTTTCATTCAGAATTTCAGTTGCTCTGCGTTCATTTCAATAGAAAATGCACTTTTAGTTTCCATTACCAAGAGTTCGAAAAAATTAAATCACACAACCAGCAATTATTAAAATTTTATTTGATATTGTTAAAGTTCCTCCGATTTTCAATAAGTTTAATAAGTTGAAACTATATCTATAGTATTAAAATGTTTAATTGATTCAAAATGTTCATTGCAGTTACATTACATTATATGATGTAGAGATTTACTTCAAAGCCTCGTGATGAATTTTATTAATAAAATTATTTTTTAACCATTAACAAATATGATGATAAATAAATGTAGTTTTTATAAAAGTTTAAATAATCGTTTCATACATTAAGATTGTTTTAATTTATGTATCTACGTAAGGCTTTAACTAGTAGAAGTTTCTCTTCTTTCTCCTGCCCTGGTCCCACTTTATGTAGGGTCAGCACAACATGTTCTTCTCTTCCAGTCTCGCCTATCAGCCGTCATCTCATCGGTTACCCCTTTCTTACTCATGTCATCCTTCACGCAATCCATCCATCTTTTCTTAGGTCTACCTCGACCCACATATCCCTCCACCTTCATATCTAACATTCTTCTTGTTATATGACATTCATCCCTTCGCATAATATGTCCATACCACGCTAATCTATTACTTCTCAACTTATCCGTCACCGGCGCTACTTTTAAACTTCCTCTGATATAATTGTTTCGTATCTTATCACTTCTTGTCACTCCACACATCCATCTCAACATTCGCATCTCCATCGCATGTACTCTCTTTTCATCCATCTCTTTGATTGCCCAACACTCAGAAACATAATATTTTTACAGCGGAAACTAGTAGAAGTTTCCGCTGTAAAAATATTTTATTGAGCAATGTTCTCGGATGATTTCGGTTACACATATATTAATTATTTGTTTCTATGATTTGACATAGTTGTTCATAATAGCTGTTATATAGATTGAAAATAATAAGAATTGAACATTATATGATGCAATTCAAATAAATCTCGCGTAATGAGCCTTCTCTGGTTATAATGAGCTCATTGTGTAGAAACCCTCATGTACTGTCCGTCCTCATTACAGTTTTCAGCGAAGTGTGTGCACTGTCTCAGGTATCTCAGGATCTTAAGTACCTTTTAATAACAGAGATTTTTAAAAACATCTTTTGTGACGATCTTATAGCTAGTTTATGGTATTAGTTCTATCTGTCTGGTTATAGACAATTTGCCAGTAGTGCATTTTTTATAGCTTTCGTATCATAGAAAACAATTGGAATTGCAGTAATTCTGTAGAGTGCATAAAGTTATGAATTAACAGGCTTAAATATCCTACTGATATAAAAGCGTAGACGAGTCTGCAAACAGAACTGCTCGTTCCTGCTATGTACTCGTAATTATCCAAATGTAAGCTACCGAAAATGAAGTCAGAGAATAATTGCTATAAAAATCAGATGCGCAAAAATCATTCAAAGCTCTTTATATTGTTCATTATATCTAGCCTTCAAACATTTAACGATATATAATACTAAATATATTACGATATAGTGAAACAAGCAAGGTTTTCTACTATTTCATACATGCTTTGCTATTTAATAAATTTGATAGTTTAACAATATCAAACGTCTTTAAAGTTATATCGTGTATCGAAGTGTTTAAAAGAGACATTTCTAAAGAAAGGCATCAAACTAAAATTTATTAAGTCACCTCTATAAAACTGGAAACCATGACAAGGACCTTTGAAAGTAATATCTCAGCGGCTTCTTTTAAAAAGCTTTTAGTCATTTCATTTAGTTTTGTGTTTTGTAATAATGAAAACATCAAAAATTCATTATATTAAGTTTAATACACTTGGAAGTAATGCCAAAAAATTGAAAAGTAATTCTATTAAGTCATTATTTACACAACATAGTATGAAATAGAGAATTTATATTATTATCGGATATATGCTAATAGGGTAAATTCTAACTTAAAATATCTGTAAATAAAAAATAGTTTTTCTAGCTCACAAAGCAATATGTGATTTTTTGTTAATTGAGACAGTTAGTTATGAAAAGTTAAAAACACCGTTTGTAGGGAAACATTTTTGTGAACCCTTTATATAACCATTACGCACAGTTTTTTTTTTATAAAATATATCGTTTGTACAAATCCCAGGTAAAGGACGTGGTATCGTTAAATTATACTTTCAATTTGTAGAACTGGGGTAGTCTTTACATGTGACAGACATATATTGTCGCAATACTGCATACCCGAGTGTAGTTACTATCTGTTATTGCAAAATGAACGTTATGTCTGTACTGGAGAGGTAGTTCTTGTTAACATAGCGGTACGCGTTAAGTAAGTTATTAACTTGCAAAGCCCGTTTCCACCGAGAATAAATGATTCTCTTTTTGTACAAAAAATTAATCTTAAAAATTCTTAAGAGTTGCACTGATATAATAAGATCTATGAAACTCGTAAACAAGGCAATGCTAACCAAGTTAGCTGTCTCTGTAAATATTGCTAAGTTAAGAGAATAGAGCTTTTAATGTAAACTTTGTAATAATGAAACTTCTCAAATATTATTTTATAATCGCACGTATTTTATATTTGCTGAATCTCAATAATCTGTTCCTACCTTAAGACATGCTGAAGACAGAGAGTTGTAGAGGCTGCTGGTTGAAACTTCAGCAAAGGTATTTCAAGAAAAAAACTACTTTCAGTAATAAATTGCCAAAGAGAAAAAAGTTTTCTATCTTAGATAATAAAAATATTGTAAAAGAAAAAGCTTTTATCTGTGAGAGTGATTAATTTTAGAATGTTTAATTTACAAAGATGTCTTTTTTATCTTAATATTGTTGTATTGTATAAAATCTTTAGCGAATGTAGTATTTGGATATTGGATTTACTTGAGATGTATACAGCAGCATGATTGGTAACGGAATTCAGTTAGGTTAGACGGTTCGACGATGAAGGTATATTGTAAACGGAGTTTCAATCTGTTCATCAAAATAGGTGAATTGTAAAATTTTAAACAACGAGTTAACAAACGGTATGACACAAATCTAAGGTTTAGTATAATGTACCCGCTAACTAAAAACTTACATTGAAAAGTTAATAGGAATGACTTAAAGTTATAATACTTTCAAATAGATTTTAGTTATACAAAGAATTGTCTCTTTCATGAATAGAACCCACAACTTAGTCATTAGTGAGATGATTTTAACTACTGTGCCAAGGAACAGTCACAGCAGCAATAAGAGTATTAGAGCATTCAAATCGAAATAATATTTCAATAATCAATATCTTAATAATAATACAGGCTATCCTATAGCTTTAAATACTACTTGTATTTATTATAGAATACACTACGAGTAGATTAAATATTCATATATAGATTTAAATATCGTATAATAAAGGCGTTGTTATTGTTTGTTAAGAAGTTAATATCCAGTTTTCCAAATTTTTATACACATCACTAATTTTGTAATAAATGACAAATAAAATAAGAAATATTTCGAATTACAATACATGAAACATTGTCTAATTTTAAGATTGAAATTTTAATACAATGTAAGGATACTCGTATAATCGAAGAATACATAACGAATCAAATTTTCCGAATCGTTGGCCCAGTGTAAAGATGATTGGAATCTCAATTTCCTTTTGTTTCATGAACCTGTCTTTAGATTTATACAATCTATCTTATTTAACGTTTTGTATAAATAAAAAGGTTTCCGTGCAGAACATTAAACGTTAAACGGTTAAGACCGCATTTGTCATAAAACGTAGAACTCTGTCTATTGCCGTCTTAATTAAATAATTATTTAAATCTTTCTGCAATAGATATCCAGCAGTGGACGTCTATCCAGCCGATAGACGTCCACTGTTGGATATAAGCCTCTCCTAAATATCCCCACATCGATCGGTGCTGCGCTGTCCGCGACAAGCGGCTTCCCGTGACCTTACGGTCAGCATGGCTTCCGGTACCGCCAGGCAAAAGGGACCGTCGCTTGTAGGCATTCCTATGGGCGATTTGGGTCATTTTCCATGTCGTTGGCTCAGTGTTGGTTTGTGGGGGGAGCCAGAGTTTCGTTTGTTAATTAGCATCACCAGCAGGTGAGGTTTGTTTGGGTTCCGTGAGTTGTTGTGCGGGACTCTTTACACCTCCAATAGATATATACTAAATAATTACATAAGAATTTATTAAAAGGATAAGCATATATTCAAATAACAATTTAAACAAAGTCACACGAATGGTATTGATCTTTTTTTATGTCTATAAATTTAATATTAAATCACAACATTTTTTTACAATTAATATTTCATGTCTTACAATATATCACAAAGGATATATACCAAATGATAAACGACAAAGGAATTAAGACTTACTGGTTGGCTGTACTGTTGCCAGGGACCCTCTAGGTACTACCGCAACTTTTCTTTCTGCCGCCGAACAGTACTGTGCAAACATTTCTATGTTCCAGATTGAAGAGAGTTGTAGGTAGTGAAATTACTGAGGTAAAAAGACATAATATCCTGTCTCAACGCGACGAGCTCAAAGTGGTGCAGTGTATACTCCCCTAATCAGCGCCACGTTGTTATACGCAGGCGTATCACTTACCATCGCGTGAACATCGCGCTCGTCTCGTCGCCTCGTTGAATAAAAAAAAAGACATAATCATTTTATGAATGTCTTAGCTCTTCTTCTAACAATTGTTAGTCCTATGTATGTAATAGATAATAATTAGGAAAATACTTTATAATAATATTGTCAGGTTATCATAGACTTAAAAAAAATACTAAGTAACAAAGAAAATGTGAAGTTAACAGAGTTGGAAATTGGATTGGTAAATATAATTTAGTACTTCCTCATTTAAAATTTCTGTTATCTAAAATTAGTACTTTTGGGCAGGTAGAGAGATACTAACGTTGAATATAATTCAGAACTACGGTTGAAATTACAGTCAATAGATGTTTAAATCCTGCTCGTCCACACAATAGACTGTAATGCGTGGCGTCATTATGCACTTCATGGAACGGAAACGTTTACAAAACCGTTATCCAACAAAGTTCCTCCGACTGCATGAAATTATTTACAAGCGACGCCTTTGTTCATCTTATGTACTATGGTGAATGTAAAATTATGCATTGTTACGTTTAGGGTAATATTGATATTTATCGCATATAGATTTAGTTATTTCTTCAATAAAATAGTTTAATATTAAGATGCTCTCTTATTTTGGTCATAAATAGTCACTGATTGAGTTAATCTTAGGTTAGGTTTTAATGTGGTTAATTAAGAGCAAATAGATTAATAGGATAAAGCTGAGAGAAGGTGGACAGAATATATCAAATCCTTTTTTTGGTCAGGCGGTCTGCGGTTCTTATAACATAATTAAAACATACCCTAGAAAAAAATTGCGAAAAAGAAAAAAACGGGGGCACATGCTTGGAAACCGTACCGTTATCAAAGCCCGTTCGTGATCTCCATGATCCAAACATTCCACGTTAACACATGCATGAATATGTAAAGGTTAATTTGAATTCTGGCAGAAACGCACGCTGCGGTCTAAAGCTTCAGAATGTACCATTTTTTTTTTGCTGGCTTTTTTAATTTTCTTTTGAACTGCTTTATTTTCAAACGCTGCGGGTGAGGCAAAAAGAAAGGCTTTGATACAGACTGGGGATAGTTTATGATTGCCGAGTAAAGCTTTTCAAATAAGGGTAATTTTTGATTTTACTGTTTAAATTTAAAATGCAAAGTTATAATATAAATGTTACAATGTTCAGAATTGTCTACAATTAGATGATTTTTTTTATCTTACTGTAGACTTGAACTTAGTTTCATACAGTACTATGTGAGGAAGAAGCTGTCGAGAGCGAAGCGTACTCGTTTAGAACATTCTGGTTCTCATAAGTTCGTTACCGGAACACAGCAATGCGGTATAAGCGGATTCGACTATACCTTAACATGAAACTCCATAAAATCGAACCAGGGATCTCTGTCACGACGCAACCGATTAGCGTTACGGATGAAATCATATTTTAGCAATTTCATTCAGGGTTGATGAGGATTCGTGTACGAGGAGAATGCGTAACTTTTTCATTTTTTCACGAATCATCTTCATCCGTTTCTACATAACATATATTCTGAAAAACCATCTTCCTCTTTCTCATATAATGAAATTTTAAGGGGTAAGGTTTTGTTTTAATTGTAATCATTTAATAAAAATATTTTGTCCTAAATGAGTAAGTCCTAAATTTGTATTATGTCGTTATTTATTTGCCTTCCTCGTCCTTTTTCTCACAACACATCCTCATTCTCGTTATTTTCTTTATAACTATTTCCTCATCAACCCTTATTTCATTACATATTTGTTTTGTCACAAAAAGCGAATGTAGCCGGAAAAATGAGAGTGAAGCCTTTTTTATCCCACGCTATTATTTTAACTCCCAGTGTATTTTAAAACAGTTTTCTATATTTACTTGCATTTTATATATGAAAGCCATTTCCAAAAATTACATACAATCTATTCAAAATATTTCTTTTTATATATAATAAAAATTCATGTGTCTACATTAAACAAAATTACATTACCTGTAGTATTTAAATTAATGGTATTTATTATAGACTCAAACAGTGTTTCATAATGTACTTCTAGGGCCCTTTTTTAAACCTATTTGTTTATTTGGTTCTATATGGTACTTAATATTAAAAGGTTGACAGTATAAAATATTAATCCATATTATAAGAGTTTAATCTACTAGAGAAATATTGACACAGTATCAACTCAGAGATTTATGATTTAAGTATGAACTCGAAATCGCTATAATATTAAGGTCTATTTGATTTTCCTCCTCATTAGGTTATAGCTTAATGAGTTGTAGAAAAAGAAGACGGTCCTGTGATTAATTTCTCATGGTGCAGTGAAATTTAACATTATTTGAATTTGCCTTTTGCATCTTATGTATTTATATTTGTCTACATATATAGTTTATTAATTTTTTTTTATTCTCTTAACAGTCACTATAAATATTGCCTGGGCACTAAAACCCGAAATTGTTGTTAGAAAAACGTGATATAGAATGTTGTATGTTTAGTGGGTTTTTGCATGAATAGCGCAAATAACATTGTAAAGCTATATATAAATTGAAAGGATTTATTCGTATATATTTCGTACTGTTGCTTATTTACTGCGAATCCCCACATCTCCATTCTATTCACGTCTAAGTGTACTATTCTTCGCAACTTCTTAAAAGCGTACTCATGTCTTTCTTTAAAAGTATTTACACTTCAGTGTTTTAGTCATTTATCTAATATATGGAATGTTTTAACTTTTCTATATATCATGCATGTATTGTAATAACTTTTCATAAATTTTTGAACCTTAACTTTAATTTACTCGTTAGAAAATAATATATTTTATAAAGCAAATAATACTTTAATAAAATCTGATCAATTTAATAGTATGTAAAGGTAGTTTTAAAAACCTTGGGTAGGGTTTACATTGGAATTTGAAGGAAGTATAACTCATTCAACGATAACTTTGTTGTAACTGTAACTATATGGCAAAAATTCAGGTTTTTACGCTGTAATGACTTTTGCTTATAATTTTAAGATATGAGTTATTATACATTAGCTGTTTCCTGCCTGTTTTGCTGCCCGTAACACCCGCGCAATCCCTTTTCGGAAAAAAATTTGAAAAATCCATTTTTAGTTGACCTCTAAACGGCAGAAGCAATATCTCTATCAAGTTTTAAACGTTATGTGTAATATTTCCGGAGATTTTGTTGTGTCAATGATTCTCTGGATATATCCTATATACATAGATTTGAAAATATTCCAACGCCGATATAGTATAGTCTTAACCGTTTTCTCACTTAGTGTTGTTAAGAAAATTAAATATTATTATAGCGCGAATAGAAGAACAAAAATAATTAAGTATATTATAAAAAATACTGATATGAATTGTAAGGCGGTATACTATCTAGTACAATCAAATGTAGAAACAGGAAGAAAACAATCCCATTAAGGAGGGTAAAGATTTATTATGCTAATATGTCCTGTTTTGATACTTCTTTTAAAATCTATTTTTAAAAAGGATATTAACTGCGCCAGCACTTTTCACAAGTTGCTACTATCGTGTTACAAATAAACCGCTAGGTTTCCAAGCTCGCATTCGTTTAAAATATTGATGAAGCGATGGCGCAGTTTTCAGCTCCTCGCCCACCGAACACTTTTCAGAATTTCCATTTTCCTGTTATAAATGCATTCACTTTGCTACACATTGTGAGGATTAATGCTTAAACTAATTTTATATATTCGTTAATATAGCGATTATTAAATGTATTAAATGATGTTTTAAAGGATTGTGAAAATACCCACTAGATTGGCAAAGATAGCGGACACCAGATCCGCGAGCCCTCAGTCCAACGTAGATGCTATGGTTGTCTAAGTAGCTGCGCAAAATTAATCATAAAAGCAACCTACTTGATTCATATAACGTAACACAGAAAGCGCGACTAGAGTATATAAATATAAAAATATCTGCACAAGATGAGAATTTGAGTGAAAACAGATATGCTATTAGGAAAGCGTGCAATTTACCTAAATCCGTCGCGAAAATAGCGTCGTTCTCAGACGACTCTCATTTCCTTTGCAGATTTTGCTTCTCGTGTGAATTTGTGATGTTCCCGGCTAATAAAAATAACTGTTTTAATAAATAAAGGTAATAAATAACATTTATTAATGTTATTTTAATGTGTACCGTTCTTAATTATGTATGTATGTTTATAAAACTTTTATTAAACAATTGATATTTTACTGATTTTATTCCCTGTATTAAATGGCAATTGTACGAAGGTTTATTTCAACTATTTTATTAAATATATCCGATAATTGAACGGTCGTACTTGTTATGCGTCTCGAAAATGCCCAGGTTCAATCCCTGCTTATCTTGAATTTCCGGTGAAAGAAGATATTTTGCGTAACTGATACTTTTTAAGAATAACAATTCTTGTATCTTTCCTTGTAAGATAAGGTTTCGTATTCAAGTAGAAACAATAAGATAGTTGTTTATTTTTTTATTTATGCATTTCAGAGTCATGATCATAGTAAGCATAATCAAATCAAAATAAACCTATAATATTTTGTTATATTATTAAATATCAGATTAAGCATATTCGTCCCCCGTTATTGGAACGTGATGTGTGGTTTAATTCAATATTCTGTTTGGAATTTCCAATTATACTTTATATTTGCCGGTACACGATGTTTTAGCATAAACAAATATAACACATAATTGAATTGTGTTCCAAAGGTGTCGTTGAAAACATTATAATGTCCTGGTGTATCTTTTTCGCCGAACACAGATTTGATTAAGCGCCTACCTTTATCACCAAGCAGTAGTGTGCACACATTACTGTATTTTGGTTCTAAGTGGTGTACTTAATGAAATTTCTTAAACGCAGAGATATACTATACATATTTTTTTTATACAATAAACTAATGAGCCGAGCGGGACGTTCACCTGATGGTGATACGCCAGCCTATATCAAGGTGGCGGTAGTTAGGATGATATATACTGCATCACATTGCGCTCGTCGCCTGAGAATTAAGATTGCACTGGTAATTATACTACGGCGCTCCTTAAACCGGAACATAGGAATTTTTGTAGTTTAATGTTTGGCGGCAGAAACAGGTGATAAGATGGCATCTACCTAGACGGTCTCCGGCAACAGTGACCCACCACCATTAATACCTTCAGCTCGAATATATTAACATTTAGATTGCCGACATTAACGATCAGCAGATATTAATTAAATTCTAAGTGCTCAGGTCAATCAGTTGTCAGTAGGGCAATCGTACACAGTGAACAAAACATATCAATTTCGGATACAATCAAAACCAACATATATAAAGCCTTTTTCATTCGTTACATTGTAAACATCATCATCACCACAGTATCATCTTGAAAAGTTAAGTAAAGTTTAATGGTAGTAGGACTCTGTTACCGGAAACCATACCACCGCAGCGCATTTTTCTGTCGCCAAGCAGTAGATTACAAACATAACTGTGTTCCGGGTTAAGGGGCGCTATGGTGGTGTAATTACCCGGGTAACGAGACTCAATATCTTGTCTCAGGCGAGGAGAGCAATGTGGTGCAGTATATATCATCCTAACTATCTCCACGTTGTTATGGGTAAGCGTATAAATGACCATTAGGTGAACGTCCTGCTCGTCTCGTCGCTTAGTTGTATATAAAAATTGTTATTTGTAGCCAAGGCAATGTAAAATAAAAAAAAGTAGTTTTGTTGTATAAATCTAATTTTATTAATAAAAAACTTGTATTAAAATTAATATTGATATACCTTTATATGTCTCCTACCTACAGTAAAGTTCACGTAAAATGATTTTAATTGAAGTAAATTGAAGCTAAAAAGCACTGTACCCGCAGAGCTTCTCATTATGCACGTAACGTTTGTGTTTAATTTTCCTCATCAGCAATGATGGCGTCATAAAATGCTCGTAATGCTATTTCGGTGCCAAATTTGTCATTTAAGCTTATCTTAATGCGGTATGTTAAACTCTGTATCGCGAATGTCGAGAGATCTCCATATAAATTTTACCTCATAGTTCTTGAAATGTTTTTGACAAAAAAATTTCTGCTATATATACAGATTTCATACAAATAAAAAAACTGCAAAGATTTTTTACTTTTTATAATTTCTATTTACCATATTTGGCTGCGGTAGAAATATTGTGTAAAGGCTGTTAATAAAATGTATGTATCCGCAAAAATTTGTCCCAGAAGTTTCTGGTTTTATTATCGAGTTAAATTTTTTGTCTGTCATAGTTGAGTTAGCTGCCCGTCAAAATGTCAATATACCATAACAGAATTACTGTGTTCTCACGAACATTCAGCTGACAGTTATAGTACGTTTCGCCGTTTTGGGTCTCACGCGTGCATTTGAGGTTAAATGTAAGTTCGTTTTAAATAAAAAAATTAATATTGGTAAATATTAAACACAAAGCAAGTACAATGGTTCCTCTGTAAATTTCGTCAGCAGTGTTTGACGCGATCGCTCGACGGCGGAGAGGTTAAAGAGGGACGTGACTGCACTAGTTAACGAGCTACTTCGGCGACGAGCTCTCTCTCCTATTAAATTGAATTACTTCAAGTTCTAAATACACTTTAAACATAATTAAAAATTGATGTCGAATATTATAATCATTCTTCTGTCTATTTCATGTGACGTTTAGTCTTAAATAAAAATAAAACAATCATTACATCTGTTCCATGCTGTCCCGGCGCTGTATGGTGGAGGGTTATCAATCGAGACGCCTACAACAAAACAATAATTAAATTACTTTAACCAGCCAAAAAAAAGGTAACGTCACAAATTAGTTCTATTACTTTTTTTTGTAAGATAATTAATAGCAGCTATCTAAATTTTATGTATCTGAGTAACATCTAGGTCTAGGTATCGCACAAATCTTTATCAGCGGGATTATTGTAACTTGAACGGAGCTGTATCTGATAATATTACTGAAAGTAACCAGACTCAATATTTTATATATCATACACGATGTGTGAATATCCTTATGGCTTATGTTCAGATGCAGGAATATTACTTTATAAGAGATAAATAACCTATCGTTTACTATACAGTTGTATAACAAAAAAGACAGACATCTCTTGAATCGTCTTATACGTAAATAGTAAAGTTTTTATAAATTTGGTTAATAAACAAATACTTTATATTTTAGTTATTTCCGCTTTTTCATACGTAATGTTTTTATTAATTTGTAAGGGTTAATTAGTAACTTAAAAACAATTTTGAATAAATTATTTTAGCATCCGATTTTTATTTCTAAATAAAATAATTTTATTGAGCAAAAGTATGAGGTTTCAAATATTTATTAAAAATTTTTTGTACTGTTACTTTGCTTAATTATATAAAGACTTTATAAAACTTATTTATATTGATATAGTATTAAGTGCACTGTTTCCGTTTTAATTTTCAAATCGTCACTCAAGTACAGACAACAAAGTAAAGCACTGTCTCTATGAAATCAAAAACAAACACCCATGGCCGCAGCGGAAACAGCCTGAAGGGGGCGACACTTCCACCTTTTACACATCACAATGAGACCATCCACACCGTTCACACTTAACCAGTGAACCCCTCTCTTTGTCCTGTTCTCCTGCAGAATTACGACAAACAATAGCTTAACTAACACAATCTTAGTTACGTGTAATAAAATCTGGATTGTTTTGAAATAAACATAGAAAACTACCTTCAATTACTTTTTAGTTTTTTTACCGATGTCAAAAAGGATATTTTGAATTCGATATTTTTATTTACATTTAACTTTATTCTGAAAGGTCTAAATTTATTTGTTTCTTTGTTGAAATGGTACCACGTAAAATTAAAAAGAAAAATATACCGTAAGAGACGAGAACAAAAAGATTGATCGACAGGCACTCGGTATCGGAGGGTTAGTTACAAATCGAGACGATTTTATAGTTATAAAATTATTTTAAGAAACGAAAACAAAAAGTTTTTTTATAAATATTTGAAGTAACTATAACATGATTTAATATATGACAAGTTTTTTTTATTGGATGTAGCGACAAAGTAAGGGACATTTATCTGATGACAAATGATATAACCTATAATGATGCCATACATTATGCTGTCGCCTTCACACATAAGTCTAGTAACCCTGTACATATAGTTATAACACATATTTACTGGTGGTAGGTTCGCTTTTTGAACTGAGGGCCCCCACCCCCAAAGTCCATGAACCGGAGGACCCTTTTAATCGCGTTGTACGTCAGGCAGGGAATGCTTTAATTGTAATCTTAACAGCCCAAGACTACAGGGATGATAAAAAATGTCGTCAAGCTGTGCCTTATCCAATTTATGTGTTCCATCCTTGTCAAGCGGAGTGCTAACCGTCTCTCTTTTCAATAGACACAAGAAATGTGGAACGCTTCACGATTTTGCGCGTCATCCTTGCGCAGGGATCATGGTAATCTTCTCTGTATCGTTCCAATTTTAGTATAAGTACTGCCGAAGTAAGTTCTCGACAAAGAGACCTGCCTCTAGTTTTGTTTTGCCTGACGTTTTGACACGAGTTACATTGTCTATGGACTCGAGGTGGATATGAACGGTATCACCGTAAACATATAACCCCATGGGTGTTTTAACTTTTCATAAACTGAAGATAGCACAGTTTGATGGTATAAAGGATTAATGATCCGAATTTAAATGTTAAGCAATTTTGGGATTGCAACCCGTCCCCGATAGTTAATTTAGCGTGAGCGGCAACTGGTCCGTGTAGTAGATTAAACGGGATTTAAGTCGCGCACTGTTGAATTAGGGTATACCTGATTAAGTGCTCTAAAATTTTCTCACTAATTCCATAAATGGAGTTTCGCCACCACTAGTTTAAATTTAAAAGTCTAAGAAGCGACGAAATGAACGGGTCGTTCCCAAAACAATGTAGCGCTATTTAGGATGATATATACTGCACCACATTGTGCTCGTCGCCTTAAGACATAAGATGTTGAGCCTCGTCACCACATTAATTACACTAGCTACATCGCGTTTCTAACCGGAAAACAATAATTTTTGCACACTACTGTTTAGCAGTATTAGGTGCCTGCCTAGACAGTCTCCGCCAATAGAGACCTGCCAACAGTAAAATTCATAATATATATAAAATCGTTAATATAATCCGAAGAGATATCAAAAAGTAATGATTATCGGGTATTTGTTATGATAAAGTATAATAAGCCTTCCAGTCAGAGAATAATTATGATTGAATGCCTGGAAAAGAGAACTACGTCAAAAGGCTCCCACTACGGTAACCAAAAAGGAAGATTGCAAAGACAGAAGACCGGGTAAACTAAGAGTAAAAGTTCTGTTTTACTAGGACAATGCCCCCGTACACAAAACAGAAGTATCAACAGCTGCCATACGAGAAGCAGGCTTCGAATAGCTCGACCACCCACATTGTTCGCCACATCGAGTTCCAGGCAACTTCGGTTTCTTCCTCTGGTCAAAGAACATCTCAGGGGTTGAGAAATTTGAGGACGATAGCTAAGTATTAATCGCTGTAGAGGCGGTTTGGGAGGGTTAAGACCAAGATTTTTATCGAACAATTATTTAGTTTTAAAAAAGAAATGGACTTCTTAACAGACTATTTTAAAAAATATATCATATTATTATATAATTATTTTTTAACTTAACTTTCAGATAACATGTTATCGTTACTTTTTGATCACCTCTCATAAGTACTGATGTTTTAAGTACAACTTTAGGGTTTATGTCGTACAGGTGTAGGTTAAGATCGATATCTTTTAGCTCCTCGACGTTTCAGTGCGAGTTATACTGTGCGCCTATGTAAGTAAAAGTTATGATTATAATGTGTAATAAACATTTTAGCGCAAGGCCGAGCATTTTAAAATTTTCTCAGAACTCGTAAGAGAATTTTAATGATTCTATTTTCATCAAAGAAGAATCAGTAAAACTGCATTGTTTCTACAGAATTTAATAGATTAAGAATCAATCATCTTTAAGATAATTTTCTTGGCGGCGTTTCATTTGTTAAATGATTTTTAGATCCGTATTTACTCTAAAAAAATATAAATAGTAGTTAAAATCCCAGTCTAAAACTTTAAGTTTATATAGAAAAAGGGTAAAGAACATAATTGTGGGATTGTTAGTTAATTTTTTGTTGATTAAAGATCGCCGAAATTTAAAATTGTTAAAGTTGCAAAACGCGTGAACATTTATGATACGCATTAGTATTAATTTTTTAATTGTTTTTTTAACAGCGAAGTAACGATATACTATTTTAATAAAAACACAAGTAAATCCAAACATATTTATAATAAGATAGATACATCACGATCTGTCAGTTACAAAAGGCTGAAGGCGATGAAATGGCTGCGAACGAAATGAAAATTGTCTGAAGGGTGACGACGTTTCCGCATCGGACTGTGAAAGATAGCGTTCGCACTATTATCGCTTTGAGCTTCAAAGCTTTGTATTAAATATAATAGTATTAGTATCTTTAACTTGTTTAGAGTGGTAAATTCTTTAATTTACTACTATAAACAAGTTCTTTAACAAACAAAATTTTGTACATATAGTCATATAATCCAATTTTCTTTGTTTCGGCTTTAAAGCTACGTGGTAATAAATTTAATACTTTTTCTTCATGATAAAATTGATGCGAGCAGGATATTCATCTGGTGATAAGTGATGTGTTTATTTAATTACCATTAAAAGAATGCCCATACCATACCATTACTTGAATGACATCTTCCCCCGTAATAGTCTTGTGATGGTGGAATGGGACTGTCTCATGATCACTGTAATTTTATTAAAACTTGAACCTATTAGATTGGAGGTGAATAATTATTATATTACGATTGGTGAGAATACGCTTGACGTTCTGAGAAATTTGATTCTTTTAATAAAACAGCTTTAAAACTATGAACAGGAATTTACGAAAGTCGCACCCTGTTATATTAGAAAAGGTTAGAGTACGAACGAATAAGTGTAAAATATTTTTTTAATTATTTAAATTTTTGCCTGTTATGAAGCTATCGCGTAAATCAACGTGGAAAATAATTAAAAAGTATTAAATATAGTTAAAAGTAAGACATTTAAAACGTTGCAAAATTCACTCTCATACTCGTGTTGGCTTAAACTTTCAGCAAACATGCTGAACTGATCCAACTGCCCGCGAAATCCTTTAACTTTGCTTTTCCATCTATTTATTTTGCTTTCAGTGCTAAGCTTTAATCAAATTTGGTATTTATACCTAATTTTTTAACACATTTTGTATGTTTGTCGTATTAATATTTTTTTGCGACACCAAGAACTAATTTCTTCCTTAAAGTAAGGCGTCTTCTGCTTCCTTAGTTTTAATGAAAAGAATATTCATAAAAGTTCAGGTTGTATGATATTATCAGTTATCTTAATAGTATAAAGTGTGGTATAGGCATATTGTAACAGGAGTTAAAAGTTATGTGACGACCATAGTTTTGGGTTGATGGATGGAAATGTATGGAAAGATTGAAAAAACTGTGAATCTATTGTGTGAAGTAAAAAGAAAATTCTTTATGTAAGTATTGATCGAGGGCATCGATATAACTAATACATCTTACGTCACAGACGTGCGTACATTTACTTCAATCTTTACACTGACAGCGCATCAGTACATTTTCCCTCGTGTGTACACTGCCGAGGAAAGGGTTACCCCCATTATCCTACACAAAGAAGCTTTTATCGTTGAAGTGGACGGAATAAAAGTGCCAAGTTTGTCGACGGCGGAGATCTGACGCGAGATACACACTATTAACTAGCTTACAGTTCAACAGAGGCGACTTTTTTTTTTATTTAGAACGGGTTAAACCTTGATCTCGATTTTACACGATACCAAACGACAACGTGGCAGAAAATGTTGAAATGCGCTGAGCTGGATAACCATGATACGTGTGGTATGTAAATAAGTACTTTGCAGTAAATCAGCTGTTTGAAATAATATCACACAGCATGCGGTTAGTTTTTAAGACATTCTCCATTAAGGTGTTTACTAATATAACATGATAAATACATACCTTGAAAATATTTTATTCCTTCTATTCCACGCCTAGAGCACTAGCATTTCTATTATACTATGTTATTAAATTAATTAAACATAATGATTTATATAAATGTTATTTCTCTTGCTTGCCGTATCAAAGAATGTCTGAGAATTGCTATAGAAGCCGTAACCGAATTTTTTGCTTCTAAAGAAATGTATATTAAAATTACTGTGAAAAGCCTCAATACGCCGACGATGCGAACTCCACATATCCTGACATTATTGAGAGCGAAGTAAATGCGCAAAACTTTCTGGCAGATTACGCTTCAAGTTTTTGATCCTTATGTTAAACCTTATGTTAAAGTAAACGTATTGAAAATGTTAATAGTAACCGTTTTTGAAAATGTTAAGATGTTCACCTTTTTTCATATGCTAGGAGAAATTTTATGAAAGAAATCCACTGTATGAGTAGAAGTAAGGGTTGTGAAGGGTTTATTTCTATTAATACCACTTCGGTAGTGGTTTTTTGTGTATTACTATTGATTTCTGGATCTCATGCGCATACTCTTCTGGACTATGCCTTTGAATATTCGACGGGTGTGTTTTGCTAGTGAACTGTACGCTCAATGATATATGAATTGTAGTATAATTGTACATATATTCAGGAACAAAATACGCCTGGAGTCTCTACAAAGTCATGTAGGTAAATCAACTCTTTACGCAAACGGAACTCTGCGGTGTAATTATATAATGCACTCGAGCATTATGCTAATAATATTCTACGGTCACCAGAAACACTGAGAATAGAGATTTAAACAGGATTTTATGTTAAAATAGTGTAGTAACTTTACTAATTTCCTTTTTAACTATAAATTTTTAAAATGTTCTGGTAGTGAGTATCTTTTGTAACATGTGAATGTTTTGTATTTAAACTGTTGCAAAGTTTAAGCCACTCATTTACATGAGACACGCTCGTACACTTTGTGTTGGCTGTTTTCACATTGGAAGAACTAAAATTTGACTCCCATAAAGTTTTTGAACATCCCGTCGCACTTGTCGAACTTATTATTTACATTGAATACAAATTTTGAAAGTCTTTTAATAGTACCGAAGCCGGATCCTTGGAAGAGGTGACCTGTGTATAAATTTTATTACGACGATTGCTTGATCGATTCTCGAAATCACTTTTTATACAGTGCCATTGTAATAATCGTTTTCATGACGATCGATATGAATGGTACAAAAGTTTAGTTACAAATACTTTCAATACTTATGTTTTAACGACGACAAATTTATTTTAGTTGATACTAGTTTAAAATACTAATTTAATTTTATTTTATTTATAAACAATATTCATATTTGAATATACTGATAATTGATACTGTTTATTGTATGAAGTTAGAAAGGAAACAATACTTCCGGATTTAAGTGTTTTAAACCTTAATTATTTTTAATTTACCTATATAATTAGTAATAAATAATACTATTTTATTAACAATAATTTAAATTACGTACTAATTTTTAAGGTAAATTTGATAATAGGTCCTATAACCAAGGCTTCAACTATTTTTACAATTTTAAAGTATTTTTTTATGTAATGCGCTTTTTCTATTGAAACACGTCAAAGTTTTAATATAAACAATGAATTATAACAATTATAAACTACTTACGCTTATTTACAAGCAAAGTTTCATAATCAAACTAATACATAATATATTACGTAAATCATATTCATACATTGCAGGTAAATGAGAATAATTTTCTTATATATATTTATTCGTTGTTCATTGTGTAAATAACTAATAAATTTTAATGGTAAATAACGGTTTTAATTCAAAATTAACAGTAGGAACGAAGCCAGTCGTTTGTAGAACATGTTCGCCTTTCATAGTTTAGTGTAGGTTTCCTCTACAGTTCACTCATATCTACATCTCTTTATATAAAGAGTCTATTGTGAGCTCCATGTTTGATGCCCTTTACATGTGAAGCGATGTGTGCGGTGCTGCGTCAGCGTTATTTTCACGAATTGAATTTTACTGCTTTCCAGAAGCTTTATGTATTATTCTTTTTAGATTTTTTACTGCAGTTTTTAACTATACGTTAATTTAAGTTAGCTTAAGTAAACTCTTGTATAATGAACTTTTGTTAAGAAGCGAATACGAAAAGTTGTCTTTGATTTTTTCCATTAAACGAGTAATAAATTAAATACACCCTTTAAGATATAAATTTGAACTAATAAATATCTATATCGTTGGTAAATTAGAGATAAATGCCTAATAATAGTATTCTTTCTAATCGAATAAACAAGGAAACGTGCCAGCGTGACGTTTGTGATGGTAAGTGATGATAACAAAGTGGCGCTCATCACTAGTGTATGTCTAGAAACATAACGTACAGACTTGTTACCACAGTAATTTAACTAGCTATAGTGACTATTTTGGGTTGAAACACAGTAATGTAAAAAAATCCTCGTATCTCTTTAAATTTTATTTTATATATCTAGTTTCTTTGTATTTTTTTCGTAACTCCTTGTATAATTGAATTTAAAGTACCACCCGGGGACCTCCATCCGGCGTGTTCTGTGTTTAGCCTTTATGATTTAGATAAGCCAGAACAACATGTATATCCCCAACCGAGATAACCCAATGAGAGCTGTTATGAATAATCTTAAACGTTTAGAATTTAAGATAAATGAGACGAGACGAGAGGAACGTTCTCCTGATGGTAAGCGATACGCCTGCACGTATCAACGTGGCGCTAATTATGATGGTATGAATACCATCATATTGCGCTCGTCGCATTGAGACGTAATTTCACTAACTACAGTGCCCTTCATACCGGAACACAGTAATGTTTCCACAGTACTATTCGGTGGTAGAAAAATGCCCTGCGGTGGTACGTACCTAGACGATATCCGGCAACAGAGACTTACCACCAGTGAACCACCAGTAACAAAATAAAGCAGTATTTATAAAAGTATAATTGACATAGTGTTATCATAAATACTTTATTCGTTCGTTTGATCACTGATAATAAGTCACAATCTTGAATTTACGATAGTAAATCATATTATGTTAGATAAATTATATTTTTTGATATCATTAATGATCTATCGATTACATTAAAGGTATTAATACTATTCACATAATTAGAAAATAACAATACTATGTTTTAAATATGATTTACATATGGGGTGCAAAATAACTTTGATTTATGATAGGGTAATGAAATAAAACTGTTTAATCAGTGCTTTAACTAAATTAATAAACAATAAGTAAAATTTTAAATATGTACTTAGTTCTTATTAAATATTAGTAATGGGTGCAAAAATATACTTGGCTGCCTTGTATATTTTACTGTTGATTTTTTTTTCGTAATGAACCGGTCATTATCATCACCACATCGTGCCACTGTTGAAGTACACACCGTTGCAGCGTTGATACGATTAGTATGATGCCAACAGTATATCACCATGTCTTTGGTCCACCTGGGTAATGATTGACTCACGCTGGGTTTGCCAATGTATGGTCTTTGCCCCAGGATTTTCCTTCTCCTCAGGACGTCTGTTGTTCGTTCGTAATTCAGCGGCCTGCTTATAACCACTTCCGCGCATTCATCTCATTTGTTCTTTGTAAACTAGTCATTTATTATGTGTCCAAGTAGATGAATAGATATACAAAATGTTAAAACAAACATTTTTCTCGTCATTATTGATAACGGTTATATATTAATTTGTGCTCCTTTACATCATAAAATGTATAAAACATCAGAGAGTTTTTTTGTTCTCGCATTTAATTTGCTCAAAACAAAGGCCACTAATTTCGTTAAAGAAATGAATTACTCTCAAAAGAAAAAAGGACATTTTTATTACACTTTTTCTTCGTCGAACAATTTCAGTGTTCTTAAATATAAAAGTTATTTAATTTTTCACCTTAGATGAAGGTAAAGATTTTATATTGTTTAGAACTTTTACATAAATACTTAACATTAGTTCTGAAAATATTTTTTTTGTTAAGGCGAATATTAAAAACTTTGTAGAAAAGACGAATAGTGTTATTTGAAAGAAATGTTTTCGTGAAATGTTTAGGAGAAACTTTTCATATGAAATAATATAGTAGTTAGTACATAGTACAGTAGTATCTTTTTATTTGGTGTAAAAAGATGTTTCATATTTTATTCTATTCACTTTTTTTATAATAAACTATACAATATTGTTCATAGTACCTAAATTTGAGGTTATGCGATTGTAGTCCGATTTATACTACACAAAAAAAATATAAAAAAAATTGTATAGTACTGTTGGTGCGTACAGTAATTTGAGTATTAAAATATTTACATAACTCACAGGAAACAGATTTTTCGTAGGTATATTTTCCTCAAAATTATTAACGATTCGTAATACAACTGTACGTTTTGTAAAGAGAGAGCAATAAATGCTGCCAATATATTTATTCGGGCGACGACTTTGCTCTTAGATATCAATATTCCCCGAAATTGGTGGAAACGTTATTTTTAGAACGGATTATGAAAGCCTACCGATATCTTACAAAATTTTAAGTATTTTCACTTTTGTATTGATTTTTTGCCCTGCGTAATGCCCGCCGTGCCATATCTTCATCGATGGGGTGTTATTTACGACCCTATTTTGTAATTTCATTCGAAGGTAAAAAAAATTTTTTCCAACCAATGTAAAGAGAATCGAACATATCAAAAACATATGAAATATTTTATGCTTACCCCGACAGGTATTTCTATTGTACCAATTTTTTTATTTATTAATCCTTCTCCTAGAACAGTATTCTTTATATTTAGATATGTCTTTCTCATAATATAGGCTAACTTTAATTTCACATTAAGTGACAATGTGGTCGTAGGTGGTAAAAGAAGATCAACTCAGAAGCTCAGAATACTATCGTACATTAGCAGTCAAAACGGAACAATGCTGTTATGGCAGCAGGTTTACAATCAGATGTTGGTAGCTAGACAGGTAAGTTGTAAAAAAGCTTCCCATCAATAAAATTCCACATGTGTTTCCAGAATCATGATGGAGCCTTCGTAATATAAAACTCGCAGTTAACCACTGTGCCACAGATGCAGTAGGAATCCTTTGTACTTGATTTTTCATCAACTTTTTGATTGCCTACTGCTAAACGTAGATGTCCTTAAAAAGATGGAATTGCTATATTTGTTACGGTGAATATACTTGTTAGCGAGCGTGATATGGAGGCAAAGGTGACAAAGAAAGCTGTTGCTCTTTATTATGGAAAAATACTTTAGTTGCTTTCTACAAGTTCAGACAAGAATGGCAGAGCAGATATACAGATCTGAAATACTAAAAAGTTTGTAAGAATAATCATAATTAACAGTATCAACGTTAACATTTTATTTGACATTTCTTTTAATGTCTATAACGAAAATTCTAGGTCAAGTTCCCTTTGGTATAAAAAAACATTTTTTTTTGTTCTACGAAACTACGAGACGAGTGAGACGTTTACCTGACCTGGTAAATAATACGCCACCCCATAACAACCTGGCATTAGATAGAGTTTTATAGACTACACCACATTATTTTCGTCCTTTTGAAACATAAGATTTTAAATCTCGTCATCCTAGTAATTCCACTAGCTACGGAGCCCTTCAAACCTGAACACAATAATGTTTGCATACCACTGTATGGCAACAGAAATAAAAGCTGTGTATTATGTAGTTCCAATTATCTCTTGTTATAGCGAGTTATAACGCCTAACGTAGTAAACAAATAACTCACTTTTTTTTTATAAAAGACGAGACAAACGTTTTTGTCTTATGTAAAGTTACCCGTTAGTTCTCAGTCAGTGTTTGTTCATTACTGTAGCAAATTTCTTTTTAAGTAATATGTTAAATGAGAGTTCATAAATCTTTCGATGCATTTATATGACTAGCATGAATGTAAGGATAACTCAGTGGTACGGAAGGCAATTTAGATTTCAATCATCTTTCTGTTTGCCCAATGGTTCGGAAAATTTGGTCCATTATATTTTATTACTTCTATTCTCTTGTCAGTATTTCAATTGAAATAACTTTGTGAAATGGAATATTATTCGTATTTTGTTGAATATACCTTAAAAAAAATACCTGATGAGAATATGACATTCGCTTTGTAATAGGCACTAATAAAAAAACAATAGAAATAAAAGCGATGATCATAGTGTTTGTATGAAAGGTATCACATTTATATTCGAAGTCATTGAAGCCTATATAGGATCTCGTAAACATATGGGCTTCTCTTCTTGTCAAGTCGACTGAGAAACATAAAAATAAAGCTTTTGTCATATTGTTATAAAAATGTTTATATCACACTTTTTTAAAATACAAAAACTATATTAACTGGTAAAAGTATATTCAAAATGCAGTTACAAAGCTATTTATTCAATACTTTAAACTCATATTTCACATGTACGTTTGAAAAATACATTTTGATAATAGCATTAACCGGATGGGTTTCCCGCTATTCCGCAATTATCTAAATTAACCTGCAACGTGAGTACGTAAACAGATTACAATTTAATACACAAATGGAATGAGATAACGGCCTTTGCTAATGAATCACATTTCCGTGACTAACCTAGAAGTTATTGTTTGAATCAAAAAATAATTCACAGAAAAAGAAAAAATTTACAGAAATCATACACAGAAAAAAGAATTCCTTATATTATTGCCTGATTCCGTTTGAAGTATAACTTCATGATATTTGCGTTTTGTGAAGTCTATCTTCGGGTCTGTCTTAGATAAACGTATATGCTCAACTGTATTAAAAATAAAATTTAGTATTATTAAGAAAATAATGTTGGTTGGTCTATTAAGCTTTGTAGATCACAATCATGAGTTTGTGTATACGGAAAAATGATTTCATTAACACTAAAAGCGAACTCAAGAAATTAATAAAATTAAACACTCAATTTCAGTTTACAAGATCTCTACAAGTCATACTTTAGTCGCCACTTAAAACTTAAGTTTTAAGAGAGCAGACGTCTTTTAGATGAAAGTTTTAATATACCAGTAACTTGCCTTACTTTCGAAATGTCTTAACCGTGCGTGAACTGTTTAAAGTTATTTTTATAAGTTATGTAGTTAAATGTCATTTAAAATAAATGTATAAACATATTTTTCATTGAATAACAAAAGTAAAAAAGTCTTGATTCTTATTTTTAGAGAAAAAGGTGAATATTGTGGAACAATTTCATAATCGTTTGAGTGTCCCAACCTTATCAGATAATCTACGTTGATAAATTTATGTATCTAATTTAAAAACTGTAACGTATATAATTTTGTGGGTAACCATTAGATTAACCCTTTGCACTCGTAATTACGCTTTAGAAAATTAGCAGATAAGTCTGAATTTTTTTTCATGTTCGATGAAGATGAATTTGTTTGTATGGAAATGTGTTCCAATGTAACTAGAAGGTTTACCATCCTTAAGTCAGAAATTTCAAAATATATCCCTTGAATACACCGCTTGACCTAGGAAAGGAATGTGGCTATATAATATTTTATTTTTCAACGCATCAAACTAAAATATTGAAACTACTAAGTATACTAAGCTATATTTACACAATAAAAATCTAAGAAAAGTAATTACATAAACAATATTTAGGGGCGGAACGTAATGCCCCCACCATAGCAAATCAACTTAGAGATGCAACGTGTAAACATAATTTATTGAAACTAATAAGAATACTTAGCTATATTTCATTACAGCATAATAACTCTGTGGCCCTTCAGCTTTATCACCAGAAGTAAAATCTAGCCTGTGCGGCACTCTAACCTACGTTCTAACATTCACTCATGGCCCATAATTGTCTTTTCTTGCACCGTGAATTGCATCGTCATCGCTGCTGCTTGTACTGAGCAAAGATATTGCCCGATTTCTTTTGGTAACTATAATATCACTACCATTAGAATCACTTCCTGCAGCTCCTTCGCTACAGCCTCCGTCATTACTTTCATTGAACTGAAATTCTCGAACATAATCGTCCATATAAAATTCGTCGTCACTGCTCTCAAACTCATTTTCAATGTTGCGTTGTAAATGTCGCTTAGGCATTGCGAGCATAAAAAATAAAAAATCATAAAGTAAAATATAATACAAAACCGTCTGGGGTGGTGTTCTTTATTACACTAAACAAAATTTGTAACCCAAAAGGGAACGTTTATAAATATTTGAAAAAGTGCATATACCATAAACATACTTGGATGAACAATAACGCATTCATTTCATTGAATTTATTTAGTTTATATAAACTCGGGCGACTCTAATGTTTTGTCTAAATAAACTAGACTAAACAGACTCCGTCGTTAATTTATCCACTTGATGAGAGATATATACATTAGATAAAATTTGATACGAGCGTAACGGTTGAGATGCAATGTCCCACGTATGGGATAATACATACTAGTGTAAAGCGCTAACTTGGTCGGAAGAATATAATAATATTTCTACTCACCAAGTTAACTAATCTGAAGGTTAAAATACTACATGTTTTTTTATATTTTTTAAGCATTTATTGCCATTCATGCTTAAAAATTTTTAAGAGAAAAGAAGCATTCATTTTTTCATATTCATTAAGAATAATTGGACGGGGAATTTTATTTTTCCTGTATTTCGCAATACAAAGAAAAGGGTTGTTATCATTTTTCGTCTTTGACAAGCGTACTTTACGGTTTCTATAAATTGCGAATACAAATCTTGTCGTTTGTGCTGGAACACCTTTGATCTTTTTTGTGTTTATTTCATATTTCATTGTAACAATCTATTTATAGAAATTACAATAAATAATTCTGTGCATTATGAAATGATGTTTTTTATTCCACGAAGTAATGGGACGAGTGAAACGTTCACCTGGTGGTAAGAGATACGTCTGCCCATAATAGCATGTGAGGTTAGCCAGTTAGGTATATACATTGGCATCATTGTACTCACCGACTTGAGGCATAAGAAATTGTGACCCGCTACTCCGGTAATTTCACTACCTACAATTTTCCTTCAAATCGGAACACAGTAATGTTTGCATATTGCTGTTTGGCTGCAGAAATAGGAGCCGCAGTGGTACCCAGACGGTATCCAACAATAGAGACATAACACCAGGTAATATAGTTTTGGTACACACAATAACAAAATTTTAAAAGATTTAAACATAAATAATGATATAGTTATCAATAATAATAACATAATGAGATTCTCTTTATGTCTCTTGATTTATTTCAATAAAGCAACATACATAATATGTGATGGATGTTCAAAGGATTAAGGAGCATGGTTTAAAAATAACTGTTTTAGTTTGAAGCTCATAACAGTGTACCGGTCAACATCAGGCGGGCCGCATGCCTGTTTGTCACCTAAGTGGTATAAAAAAAATACTATGAATGAAATAATATTTAACGTCGTGTGTTTGAACAAGACCTGACCAATCAACAGATTTTTTAAAATCTTTATTGACTCGTCGTTTTGTTAAAAAATAAATGTGCTGCGTAAAACCGAAGTTATTTACAAATGAAAAGTTGACATATGTGATTATAATCTATATCGTAATCATATTGTCTAGGTTACAATTATTTTGAAGAGATGTCACAAATAGATTTTCGTTTGTATTAAGAAGAAATTAATCTTTTAGTTTGTAACGCTTTCGTGTCTGAGTTAACAGTTTCAATATTATTATAGTTATTTATCAGTACTATTGATGCATTGGAAAATACAGTCCCGGTAACTGAGACGGAGTGCTCTTGAAATTCACAACGATGATTACAATGTTGTTTCTGTACAAGAGGCAATTAAACTCCGACGGTTGCCAGGTATCGTATGAAAATATTTCATTAATAATTTTTCTGTATAATTAATATTTTTAAGTAAACAAATATTAATGCTACATAATACGAAACGTGTAAAAAGTCACAATAATATTCATAATTAAATTACGAGACTAGCACAACATTCATCTTATGTAAAAACTGTATACAGTGCACTTTAAACTGGAACCTAGTCATCGTTTTCAGCCGATTGACGTCCACAGCTGGGAATTGGGCCGTAAACCCACTACGCTGGCCCAGTGCGGGATGGTGGGTGGTCAGAGCCTCGTGTGTTATTCAGCAGGGTCCACCGCGTGCAGGTGAGGTTGACTTGGGTTTCATAAGATGTTGAGCGGAACCCCCTACCCCCCTAGTAATATTAGGTCCTTACATTGACATTGGCGTTTTGTACGCGAGGAATATACTCTGTTTTTTTTTTTTGTAAAATATATTTAATTAATCAAAGTATAAATCGTTCTTATCTATGTATTTTTGCCATCTCATAGGTATTTCATTGATCCCTTTACTAAAAAAACTATGGGGCAAGAATCAATAAAATCTTTGAAAGCGGTTTGGACTACCTCATCGGAGTTGAATTTTTTTCCTTGTAAGAAGTTGTCCGAATTCCGGAAAAAATGATAAGCTGTTGGGGCAAGGTTCGGGAAATACGATGGATGTCGCAGACAGTCTAATTGTAGCTCATCGAACTTAGTGGTTGATTTTGATGCAGTGTGTGGTCTTGCGTTGTCGTGAAGCAGCAGTGGCCTAGAGCTATTGACCAATTTTGGTTATTTAGCAGCTAGTTCTTTCTTCATGGATTGCAGTCGCTGACAATAAAATATATCTGCCGTAATCGTTTGGCCTGATTTGAAAAAGCTGCAGTGAACGACACCGGCGCTAGTCCACCAAACACTCACAAGTAACTTTTTCTAAGACAATTTTCGTTTAGGGCAGGATTTGGCTGGATCTCCAGGGTTCAGCCATCGCGACGAACGCTTCGTATTATCGTACAGTATCCACTTTTCATCACAAGTAATGATTTGATTTAAAATTCACTTCATTATTTTGTCGGTTGAGCAAAGTAAAACAGCAGTCGACGCGTGTTTGCAAGTTCGATTCACTCAATTCATGAGGTACCCATCGTTCAAGTATTTTTACCTTATCGATTTGCTTCAAGTGGATTAATACAGTTTTGTCACTTACCTTGAAGTCTGCACCTATCTCTGAAGTGCTTTGTGATAGATCCGCTTCCACAATAGTCTTTAATTCTTCATTTTCCACTATAGTCTCCGGCTGTCCACGGGATTAGATCTGAAGGTCGAAATGTCCAGAACGAAAACGTTGAAACCAATAACGTACCGTGCTTTCTTTTGCGACATCAGCGCTGTACACATCATTAATCGTTCGAGCTGTTTCTGCAGCCATGGTAGAACTGTGCTGTGCCACGGTAAAACTCGTCCTCGTAAATATACCGATATTTCATTCTTTCGATTGTGCGGTAATAAGCGACGCCAAAGAAAAAATAAATAAATGACTGTTTTCAAAATTCAAATGTATTAACTAAATGAATTTATAAATTTGAATTTGGAATTCTTAACCAATGAGGAGATATTGCATATCAAAGTGGCCAGTACGATAAAACGCTAATTTCATATGTAAGGACCTAATATTCGCAAATTACAGTCAGAGGTGGAAATAGACGGTGGATAGGAATAAATATAACAGATTAATAAACAATAGTGTAACAGATTAACCGTAGGTAAAACAATTTTTACATATAACTAAATATGGATATGATGGGAATGATAAAATCCTAACATGAGAGTATCGTTCGAATAGGAGTAACCAATTTTACTTTATTTTTATTTTATGCGGATGCTAGCAGTGAAGCGATTTATTTCCACCTCGTTCGGAACGCTTCCTGTCAACGACACCAAGAGCCGTGGCTTTAACTATTTCATTCGATTTTAATGCAATTTTATGAACATGTATCGGCATTGGTGGAAATGTGAGTAACATAACTTTTCCTTTTGTGCATTTGGCCCTCAATTCTTTGTGATAATAAACAAAAGTGAAGCCGAAGATCGTAACGCGCGCTCGCTTAGAATACTCTTGGTCTGACGATCATAGGCGGAGTACAGCTATGTTTTATGGTGGCATATTTACGAAAAGGCATTTGTCTTGTTTAAAAAAAATATTCTTAACTAACCACATGAGCTCTCGAAATCGAAAGAGGAGGTAAATGTTACAAGAAGAAAATAAATTGTGATTAATATTTAAATGCTCCATGGAGGAGTTCAATAATATATCAAACAGTCTGATTCTGTCGGCTAGGATTACGAAGTCTACCTTTTATATTGGCCTGCCCTAATGCAATGCTAAATAATAAGCCCTTTGTTAAATTTAATATTATTATTATTAACACATAATCTCTTTACTTTAAAAGCAAGTTATTACAAACTTTAATGCTAATTGTGCTGCCGAATCGATTATAATAATCTTCCATTTCACAAACTAATTAATAAAAAATATATAATTATGATAAAGTAATATTAATAAGTAAATGGCTAGCAGTGGACGTCTATCGACTGATTATCATAATGGGTAGGTAAATAATAAATATATCACCGCAGTCAGACGCAAAGGAATATCACGTATTACATTTTTAATTTTATTTTAGTTAGCAAGAGTAATTACTGGGGTAACGAGACTCCACATCTTAAGTCTCAAGGCGACTAGCACAATGTGGTGCAGTGTTTATCATCCTAACAAGTATTACGTTGTTACAAGCAGGCGTCTCGCCTGCCTCATCGTTTCGTGAAATAAAAAAGAATCTTTGCTATTTTATCATTTTTCTTTATTTGTTTTAGTTTACAGAAACTTTAAGAATTGAATAGAATATTTTATATTGCATATTTAATAAAATAGTAGGCGATTTTAATACTTAAAAATATTTTATCACGAAAACTTTGAGATATAATAGTTTGCAAAGAAACTAGTATTTGGTATTGTTATGTTAACAAATGTATAATTTAATATACATGTATATTGTTGTAACGTGTACATGTATAATACTTATATTTATAGTTTATTGGATATAATAATAAGCTCCGGAATACGTGAGTTGTGAAATTTTATATTTGTATGGCTTGGTGAAGCTTGATGTAAAAGTTCGGAAAATAATTGCCACTCCAATAGAAACAACGCGTAGTTACCGTACTGACGCAAGTTTTGAGCGAATTTCAAAGTGGATTGCGTTTTTAGTTTCTTTTTTCCTTATAAAAAGTCTCATAGCTGTTATAAGTGTATATAAATTAGGTAGAACGCTTTTTACTGCATATTAATAAGAAATATATAAAATAGAAAAAGTTTGTCATTAAGTTAAATTTACAATGATTTCTACTATTGCACCTAAACGCATAATGATTGGAAGAGAATGCCCTCTAGGTAATTCAGTCTGTTATAACCTATCTTTTGAGTGTATTAATAATATTTTTATATCAATAAAAAAAGACTAAGTAGAAATTAAAAACAGCCAGTCACTTTGCAGTAAGTAGATATCGTATTACAAAGCTCATTTATAGTATTTAAAAATAGTTCACACTTCAACAATGAGGTTTTAATATTTTTAGTTTTAGGTTCAAGTATATGACTGCAAAGTTGTTATATTTTATCTCGTATAAATTTTACAGTTCAATTACAGTTGTAACTAATCCATTATTGTACAGATGTATAATTTTAACATTCACCCTCAGAATAATCCTTAACGTGATGCGCTTCGAAGGATCATTTGTATTTTTTGTAAAGTAATCTTTCGATTTACAGTTTTTCGAAATATAGTTTTATTACATGTTCATTGCAATAAAAATTTTATACCACCAACTTACGAATCGACTTTTTAAGTGCTCTTCGATATCTAGAATATTTCTTGTCCGGAAGTGATGACTTTATACGTATAAACAAATCGTTCGTAGCTAAAATTGAATTTCTCATGCGACCTTACAAAGGATTCCATCCTTTGAAGTAGTCGATCATGCTGCGGCTTAATTGACTGAATTCAATCCTACAAGTAAGTTTAAGCTTTACTTATACACTTCGAGTAACGTCTTTACATAAATGAGAAAATTAGGAAGCTTATAGTTTGTGCTACATTAAACTTAATACTTAATTTGCTTCATCTTCTAAGAAGTTACACTGAAAGAGTAAAAAAATTTTGTTCTTTTTGTCGATTAGCAAGTAATTTGGTGAAGAACATTTGTATTCTAGTAGCTTTAATATAGATATATTTTAAATATATAAAAACATACAAGGAAATTCCTTAATAACGAAAATTGGCATAAATCTCAAAATTGCGCAATGTATATCATCCTAACCAGCGCCACTTACCATCGAGAAAATCTCGATCATCCCTTCTCTTCATTTAATACAAAATAATATAATTTTCGTTGAAATAGTAATTTATATAATACTTTGTTATAGGACCTCCAGATGGAGTTGCAACAATTGGTATAAAATAATCATTGGCAAAATAGTCTGCAGTGATCAGCTTGTAATTAATGAACAGATACTGAAATATTTAATTATGTTTAAATATAAAGAGGAAAGCTATTTAATATAAAATTATAGGACCGTTAATCAAGGATAGACTGGCACGGATTCTTTGTGCATAATGACTACATTATGCACAAATAACCTGTGCCAGTCTAGTGCTACCTTGAAGCTGGCAGTGTTAGATTGAACGCAACAAACTCTATGTAGGTCAGGAAATATGTGAGCTATGCTTCCGTTTTAGTAGTAATAATCCTAAAGGTTAAAAAGGTAGGTTAGTTAAGATTAAACATAATGTACACGTTGTTATTTTAGTATAGTAGCTCGCTGGCCTAATGCTTAGAGAGTGCGGCCTTCATTCCGAAGGTCGCGGGTTCGAATCTCGCCATGTACTGATGTTATGTACATTTGTGAACGTAAGTAACACCAGCGAAATAGAAATGGTGAAGGAAAACATCGATGAAGAAACACTGAAATTATCTTTGTGTGTGTGTGGTGGCTCCAATAAAGTGGCAACAGGCTTGCCCCTGTTACATGGGTTCTAATCTGACCACATCTGGCGAAAAGTGGGTGTTTATTCGCCTCTGCTAAATATAAACTATTTACTACATGTTTGTTATCGGTTATGTAGAGTCGGCCTTTTCCTGAATTTCGGACAAGCTTGCTTAGCGATGAGACTTTTATCAAAGCCTTTTTTTAGGTCCATCTTGTGGTCGAAGTGGTAGGGGCTTTTCTGAGATTAGGTTTTTTTTTATTGTGGAGGCAGTTTTATGGTTATTTAAGGCTTTTTCTTAAAAGCTGTACGTATTCCGTGATGGCTGTAACGTCACCTGTTCTCCGTCACCATAACTACAGCAAAGTGGTCGAAAGGTTAGGGTAATAAAATAAAGTTTAACTTAATATATAGTTGTCTTGACATTTGTCTCTAGTCGTCTTTGAATTTTTTTTTATTCAATTAAGCGACAAAAGCAGTGGGACGTTCATCTGATGATGTGTTACGCCTGCCCATAACAACGTGGCGCTAGTAAGGATGTTATACACCACATTACGCTCGTCACCTGAGACATAAGATGTTGAGTTTCGTTGACCCAGTAATTACACTAGCTGTAGCGCCTTGCAATCCGGAACATAGTAATGTTTGCAAACTACAGTTTATCGGCCGACATGACCGTGCTACTTCAGACATTTTTAATTATCGGAGAGACTTTAAAGGTAAACAAATACTGGTCGTAGGTCTCTGTTGCAGGAGACCATCTAGGTAGGTCTATTTCTACCGCAGCGTCTATTTCTGCCGCCAATGAGTAGTGTGAAAATATTACTTAATTCCGGTTTAAAGGGCGCTGTAACTGTTGCAATTACTGTGGATAATATAAAATATGTCTTGACGGCGGCGAGCACAACGTGGTGCAGTTTATATCATCTAAATCGACCAACGTCCCACTCGTCTCGTCGCTTCGTCGTATTAAAAAAAAAACATTAAATAATGGAAAATATGTATGAGGTGAAAGATGTTGAATAACATGTATGTGGTAATAATGTTATGCATGGAGTAATCGCACATGTGCAAGGTACGCGCCGGTTGGTCCTTTGTGAGCGTGGCTGCGGATTAATCGATGTAATCGGCCGTTCTGTTCCGATGGAATGCACTGCGCGCCGCTGTGTACCGCATCGCATTGTATTGCACCGTGCGGCCGATTGCACGAGTTAAATTAATTGTTATTAACAAATACATTGTGAACAAATAGCTTTTATTGATCCCTTACATTGGTATACTACATCTTAATAACAGTATCTTACGAAATTTTGCGAAATTCCCCGACATATGTAATGTTTAAATGCAACACTTCGTTTTTTATTCTCAATATCAATTTTAGACTAGTATAGTTGTAAAGACTGCCCCTGGCGGTAAAAGCCTTTTCTAAATGAATCCTTTCTATTTTATCTCTAGCTAGTCTGCTCCAACCAGTCCTGTTATAACATCACTCCATCGCTTATGCGGTCTCTCTTCTTCGTTTTTTATGTATTGGATACCAATTTGTCACCACTTTCGTCTAACTTTTATCCTTGCTATCCGTAAGTGTCCTGCCCATTTTCATTGCACTCACTTGTATAATGTGTTGTAAATATATCTCTCTCAGTGTGTGTAACATATATATAAATAAAAATTGGTTTCCTATGTTCGTTAATCACGTGAAAACTAGTGGAGGTATCGACACGGGAACATGAGCATTCAACGCGGAATGATTTGTAGATAATTATAGGTTATTTATTTCTTGAATTTCATAGATCTTTCATCATTTTATTTCTAATTAAATTTTATATAAATTTTTATTTGTTGTTATTTATACTGTTACTACAGTAACGGTTGCTATAAAACGTCATTAGCAGTTTAATTTTGTATTTTTATGATTATATTTTTATTTAGTTTCTATATAAAACCGATTATTCAATGACTACGTATTGCATCATTTTTAATTTTGGTTGTCAAGAGAATTAGAAAGAAAACGCAATCATAAAATTAAAGTATATACGGACCATGTAAATTGCCGAATGAAAAGATTGGACGCAGATTTCCTTTTTAATACTAACTCTGATACTACTATTAATATTAACTATTACTATTATTATTAACTGTAATATTACTTTGTAAAAACAATAAATGAATGTAATTATGTATGTAAGGTAATTACCTACATGAACAATGCGCTCAATGAAATAAATAGTATATGTAATTTTAGTCTATCAAAAAAGTCCATTTGAGATGCGTATATATATATATAACATAATAAACTATGTAGTTTAATAAATTAAAAAAATATATTAAAACGTACATACGTGTTGAAATTAATTAGTTACATTAAAATACACACAAAATAACTAAATACATGTAACATCAACAGCATATTTATTATTGATGATATAGATGAAATTATTAAATAGAATAATTTGATGATGGTCCAATGTTTTGTTTTTATTTTTGGTGGTTGTTATCTTTTAGGAACAGATCAGCCCCATTGACATAAAAATATATTTCATATAAATTTATTAATAAAAAACATTTAAAATAAAACCAAAGGTTAATAATAAAAAAAGTACAGTAATTGCTTAAAATAATATGTAAAGTAGTAAGAATTTGATTATTGATATGATAAACTCTTTTCCGTTCTAGTATTTTCCATATTTTTACCATAGGATCTACAGACTTTACATTAATTGTTTTTTATTTAAGAAGTAACGAAATAATTTTCATTTATATTATGTTTTCTTATGATTTTTTTAATAAAATGACAATTTCACTTGTTCAAATATAAGAATACATAGAAAAGTCAACGCAAGGGAAGTCAATTGAGATTCCAATCATCTTTCCACCAGTCCAGCGGTTTGGAAAATTTGCTTCATTATATATTATTACTTCCATTCAAACGGATGTGACTTATTTATAAATGTTAACATGTATGAGTGTTATAATTCAACGCCATTGTAAGCATCTGACCTACTTTCTTCAGATCAAATATTTCACCAAAAGCTTTTAGGTGGATGTTCAAAGTATATTTTTAATGTTGTTTGAAAACAGTTAATGAATTTAAGATGTTAGAAAACTCTTAATCTTTTTTACATGCAACGGTTGATGTAAAATGCAAAAAACAGGGTAAAAGCATAATAATAAATCTACTTCAAAAGTTTTAAGTGGCAACCACGCGGAGCAGTTCTTTAGTGCTTGTGAAGTCAAGAACGACGATAAAGTACAGAACTTTTAACGTTCATTTAAAACGAGAAAAAAACGCGATTTGGTATCAAAGATATTCTGATCATTTACACAGGTTATAAGTCGACCATTAATGATCTGTAATTGATATATTAAGTTCGTTAATGATTCTCTAAAGAATAATGACCTGAAAGCTTTATTATGAGGAGAGAGAAATGATATAGGAGTGACAGATGAACGAATAAAATAGACGTAGTCAAGTTGATTTTACATAAATAACTACGTATGCAATTTTACATTATATTATGTTAATATATCTCCATTTAAAAGATTACGGTTAAAAAACGAGCCGCTTTGTTGGTCGACGCCTTTGCAAAAGTATAATATTTATCTTTGCGGAGTCATAGCCGTGCATTTAGCTGATTACTGTACCAGTTTAAATTCTTTAATATTTGAGTTATACGGGGTACTTCATGTGTATGCTGCAGCGAATACACGAAATATTAAAAAATATATTAACATTAATGTATTAATATTTTAAGTAGAGAATTAATATCTCTTTTTAAGTAAATTGCGCATCAAACACGAGTTTTGTCTGTTATACTCGTAAATTTTTTTACAAACGCATTAAAATAAAACAATTATTATTTATACTGACGCGAATTGTCAAAGTTGAACAGAGTTTGTCAATAAGGATTCACAGTAGAATTTAGAACATTGAAAGGACAATAGTATTAATGAAAAGCTAGTTATTTAATGTTTCATCACAAAAATCAATACCATAATATTTATAGTGATAGAAAGACAGTTACAGCAAAGTAAACTGAACCATAAATTTAGGCGAATATTTATTGCTATATATAACCAACTATATACATATACAAATGTACACCATATACAAATACTTATAGTAAATGGATTTTTTATTAATATTGGGAAATATCGTTTATTTTTCTTGTAGGTTCAAGATGGAATGAGTGTTATAAACCGACCTATGAAACTATACAATGTATATAGTAATAAAAATAAAACAAAAAATAAATTAACGTATATATATATCAGCATTTATTTCATTCGCCTATTTTTTTTAAAAAAATCATCGGTTGTATAAGATGCACCGTATATTAAAAGGATTTCAACTCCAACCAATGTGTATATCCTTTGTGCGAGAAATATGAACAAGCAGGCTGGCGGCCGGTACACGGTCCTGTTTCATTCAGTATGATCTCATTAAAATGTGAGGAGCGGACCCTTTGAATACGTTTACTTTTATCATTTAATTAAACTTAGTATTCTTTCTTTTTAAATGTTAATTACTACAGTTTTACCTAACCATACGGAAAATTTCGTCAAATTTTATTTTACAGTATATTCTAAAGTGTTATCGTTTTCATTTTTGTTTAAACGTAAATTTCATCTCGTTATCTGTAATGTACAAAATTTTAAACATATTTTGGAGGTTCACGTCGAGTAAAGTAGATAGTTTTTTGGAGGCAATTAAAAATTGTATTTTGGATATTTATCCGTATTAAAATTTTCAAAAATTGAATTTTTGCGAAAACTTCTTGTTGGAACTAAAGAGATTTTTTAAAAAAAATGAAAAGAAAAGTATATACTCATAGTTGTGATGTTCCTTCTTGTAGATGGTATCTACTATACTTTTTCTTGTCAAAGTTAGTCGCTTTTAAATATTAATTCTTGAGTTTTATCATCATAGCCGATAGACGTCCACTGTTGGACATTGGCCTCCGGTACCGCTGGACATTAGGAGCTGTAGTATGTAGAAGTTTATATGAGGGGATTTGGACCGTTTCTTATTACGCTGACTCAATGCGGGGTGTCGAGAGTCAGAGCCATGTTTGTTGATTAGCAGGGTGCACCACGAGCTGGTGGGGTTAGTATGGGTCCCGTGAGTTGTGGGGGATCCCTTACACTCCTTGATTCTTAAGTTTATGTATCAACATCTATAAAACATACATTGTGATTTTGATTAATATCTATTAACTTGCATTCCTCTACATACGCCCTTCATATCTGTTGAGGTTACTTAGTAGATAAAGCTACTAAATTAATTAAAACCGCCCTCTACCTCTATATAGGCAAGTGTGAGTAAATAAAATGTTAACATACAATCATTTTTTTTATAAAAAAAACTCGAGCAGTCGAAAAAGTATTCATAATTGCTTTTAACGAAAATCATTAGTATCTTCATTTAAATATCCTGTAAAATTTTTGTGATATCATATTTATGTTTACATAAATCTTTATAACTTCACTCGGAAACTTGAGAGTCTGTATATGTCTAATTAACTTTGAAGGGGCTGCCTAAAATGGACCACTTTATAGTTTGCGAGAAAAACTTTACGAGCGTGAAAATTTTTGCGTGTCGTGTATGAATGAAGTAAAGCAGGCAAGACAGAATTTCAAAGATTTTTAAATTTTTTTCAATTATATTAAAACACAAAATTTCCGCAAAGCTATAGAAAAGTACTTTCTTTTTTTTTGTGGTTAGCATGTTATTAATATAACTACCTCGTAAGCATTTGTTAGATATAATTATTTATTCTCTACGGACGGAGGCCAGCCGTTTGTTTTGCAACACAGAGGTTACTAATTCGATTATGGGGTTGCCAAAAGTGGTTGATTTCAGATGGTGGTAAAGTTTTATGAATGTCGGACTCTCTTATATTAAAACGCTGCCGTCAAACAACATTGCTGTGTTTCATTTATCAATATATGAAATCCAGTGTTAACGAACACGCTTTGCCGTCTTCAGTCTCGTTGTACCCGAAATAATATATGAAATTTAAACAAACAATTTAAAAATAGTATTCGTATGTTAGAAACGAATATTTAAATTTCGTTCGTTTGTATTATATATTAACATTTGTATGTTTGTGGTGGTGAAGAAAATTATTAATATGCTTTAGTAGATTTTTCTTTGTCACAAGTACAGATTTACGATTCGAAAAAATGTCGTCAATTTCTTTATAGAATTTAGTGAAGAAAGGGTTAGCCCATAACTCTTCGCCTTACACAAAGAAGCTTTTAGCGTTGAAACGGTCGGCAACAACGCGGTGTACGAAGACGGAAGGATCTAAATCCGACAGAAAGCGTGATGTAAAAAACTGAAACGAATAAAATACCAAGAATTATTTTAACAAAAGTATATCTAATTATTAAATGAAAATAATTTATAAAGAATATACTTATATATAATAAACATTCACTAACGATTACACCTCGTTCATTTGACCACAATTTACATGATAATAATGCATTCGTAGATGGTAAAGCTTGTTTAGAAGACTTTGATTTTCGAATTATAGTTGTGATAAATCAATGATGTTTTCTGGAGGCAGATTGCTAAGGAACAAGCTTATTCGAAATAACGATAGCACCATCCAAACCCCAATCATATGACACTGGAATCGAACCCAGATCCGCGAGTCAAAACAAGCGGTTATCCTAGAAGTTAACATTCTATTACTACTTTGGTTGCCACAAAATATATTATGATTGAAATTCGCCTCTTATTCTATAAGTTCCTTTGTATTACTGGAGATAATGAATTGCAACTTATGAGCTACGACTATAAAATGAAAACAAAAAAAAACCTTGAGAAACATGGCAAATTTTAAAGTTGCAGACCATTCAACGTCACCCTCAGTTCCGATTAAGCATTAAAATTCATATTTTTATTAATGTGGAATGTTGCGAACATGAAAAGTTGGCATGAGGGAGGTAGCTGAAAGTTTTTAATGATCGTGTCCAATCGATCTGAAATAGTTATTTTTAATATTTCTATAGGAGAATTCGTTCGTCTCAATGTTGGAAAATTGTATATAACCTATATAGCCTATCTTAATTATAGTAATTTGTGATGTTGATACTTGAATTAATTGGTAAAGCGAGCGTGTGATGTATTACTAAAACATTTATAAGCACTATTCCCGTCGCAGCCTTTTAATGCTTAATGCCCTAGTTAATTATTTAAATACATTCGTATTAACGTGGTAGGCTTTATTCTAATACGCTCTTTGGTTTTTACTTTAATAAAGCTAACCTAGTTCACGTTATTAGGGCGATTTCCGTTTCAAAACGTACTTACGGGTATACTAAAGTTTTCCTGCAGAAACAAATCCTTTAAGCGAGTTTTCTTTTTAATTAATCTTTTAAATAACAGTTAAAGCAAGCATAACAAGTGCATGTATTATATTTGTGTGCATTAAGAAAGTAGGAACCTTAGAACCTATTGAAGGGTTGAACTACCTTAAAAAAGCAACCACAACAAAAATTTTTTCATAAATCTACTAATAATTTTCTGACGCTTGAAACGATTTTTAAATATTCAATTAAAAAAACATGCTTTCTGTTTGAAGGCTAATAATTTCAATATTTATTTATAATTGACAAATATTACTTATTAAAAAATCAAGATTTGGGGATCAGAATTTTTCAATATATTCTTACTTCGGAATAGCACTTTTTCGTGACGTAACAATAGTTTCCCGAAATATAACCTAACATGAAAATATAATGAAAAATCTTGAAAGGTAATGAAAATACTGTAACAGTCGAAAAAATTGTACTATTGTTACTATCGTTTCTGTAGGCAATGCAACAAAGGGGCAATTCCGAATTCTGAATGATAGTACAAAGGAATGAACCATCTTTAATACAGGGAGCACACAAAGCGCTACCACACTACGACTACAAATTCCCCTATGCAATCCTTCACGGTATCATTGTTACACTTTGCTTTATTTAAAAGCCGACTGCTGTGCGAATTGGTTGAACCACGAGAGAAGAGCCGATCGATTTTTTCAGACGGATAATCGTTGCAAAATTTCTGCCTTTTTTTTTCTTTGAGGTTGGTTATTGTCCAATTATAAGATTAAAATATTTACATATTGCTGTCGTTAAGTTCAACAGCCATTTTAAGTCCCCACTGTTGGGCCATAATAACGACGCGGCCCAATACGGATTGGTGACATATGGATTGGTGATTAAGCTCCGTTTAGGAAATAGTAATCTCTATAATCACTGTTTGGCGGTAAAAATAGACGATGTCATCGCATTTATAAAGATTATGGTAAGAAAGAACTTCCATTGGTAAACATTAAATGTATACATAAACTCATGATGAAAATGTATTTTTATGTGATTCTGTTTATATAAAAAATGATAGAAGTACACACATTCTTGTTTCTATATAATCACTCTAAGAACTCTAGTCTCTTGTGTATAGATATGGTTAATGACAAAGTGGATTTAACTTCGGCTTTTACGAGCCGCAAATCATTTTTTGTGAATTTAAATATAAACATCAAGAAGGAAAACATAAAGAGTAACTTTGATAATTATTGTTCATTACTGCAGTGCTTAGTTATAATTATATTAATTCATCATAATAATAACTCGCCATGCCTATTGAGCTTCACAAAGTATTAAATTCGTTATGAAGTTATTATTTCTTTTTATTACAAATCATCAAATGTACTAAATATCGATTATTAAGTTTAAAAGTATTGTAAAATAGAACACGGAACCATTTGTTGATATACATATTATTAAACGACAACAATTCCTATGAGTTTCTTTTAATTTTTTCATAGATTGACGATTGAAAGTGATGATGTGGTGAAGGTAACAGAAAATCGCTGAACGTAGGAATCTATTGATTTATAATGATGACTGAAAATGATTCTATAAAACCAATATAACAATGAAATTATATTTTTCAATATTGAACTAGCAACATTACTGCATTTTGTAATAAATTTGTGTTCCGTTGAATTTAAAATTATTGATAACATGCTCCTGTTATATCCTTCTTCAAAACAGACTTTCTTCTATAAAGGACGCGATTTTAACTCCGTCAGTTGAATCGCAACATATGTGAGCCCAAGGTACACGAAACTGCTTTTAGGGATGATGTATGAGGGTTTTCCTCTCGTGATCTTACATTCAGTGTAATTATTACAGCAACAAATTTATAACGAATTTTAGTCTTTATCTGTGAAATTTAATAGTTTCTCAAACTTATTAACATTATAATTTTTGTTAATAATATTAATAATGTGTATAAAATTATTAATTTGTTTTGGCCCCGAGGGCGCTCCGAGAGAAAATTAATGTAAACATTAACGTAAAAGATGGTGCTTCTTGTGTGGTTTAGTGAGAGCATTAATATTTTTTTAGGGATATCATTTTGATGTGGTTATTATTTATTTATAACGACTCGGTAAAAGGTCTAATTTTTTTTTACATTAGCAGCATGATTACATAGAATTTTTTTATTATTTTCTAGCTAAATGTAAAGGCGAATGAAAATATTTACTTAAGTAACAACAATATTACAGTTTGCTTAATTCATGAACAATCCATTATTTAGTAGTATTTACATATGAAGTAAATACATATTAATATAATATAAATTAATTAAGTTTATGCATAAATTGTATATTCTAATTCTAGTATTTAAGTTTTTATCGATACATGTATACATATTATACAGTAGCATTAATAATAGTAACTTTGCTTTATACTTCTTAGGCTGTAATCCAAATATTCTTTACTTGTATTATATTATTTCGCCTTAATGCGAAAGAGCGTTGCAGTTAGTGAACAAAAAAGTAACAAGAGTTTAAATTACAGCCTGCGAGAGAGTCGCGGTCGTTATATGAATGTTTAAAGTGAACAGAACTTGGATGTTGTAGTTAATTTGCATTGTAGCTGAAATACGTAGCACTGTACGGGTGTTGGATTTAATTTTTAGCAAACTATATTTTTAAGGTATTATTTCAAAGACGCTTGGTTTTGCTCGCTGCAATACAGAATTACACTTGAAATTTGTCTGAAATAATCCTTGAGAGTAATCGCATCGCAGTTGACTTCGTAGAGCAATCGTTATTATAACAACTGTGTAAATAACACGAAATGAAAATGTTTACATAAGTTAATTATAAATAAAATAATGAAGGATCTATGAAATTCAAAAAATAAATATCCTGTAACCATCTACATATGATTGAGCCTCGAATAGTCATGTTCCCATACGTTCACTAGTTTTCAGGAGATCAGGAGGCGAACAAAGGAAATCAATTTTGATTACATATATATAGATGTATAAACGTGTCATTCGCATTTTAAAATTCTTTGTATTCTGTTACTTAGACGATAAAGGTAGTCGATTGTAAGTGTAGGCGTTTTTGAATTATGGTTCTGGAGACTGATGCTGAAAGAATCCTGGATAGATCGTAGGACTAATACTTATCTTAAAATAACTTGAAATCAAAATGCTAAGGAAAATTGAGTTCGCTCATATTGCCAGAAAAAAGGGAAATGATTTGGAGAAACTTGTTTTTACTGGCAAGATTGATGGTGAGAGGTCGTGCACACGAAGTCCAAGACATTGGACCGATCAGATGACACAGACAGATGACTTTTGACACACGCGTATACGAGAGTTGTACATAAATCGGCAAACAATACTTGGCATAATATCGGAAAAGAGTCATAACCTTTAGAGCTATCAAAATCACTTACAGATAGATATATGTATATGATTATATAACTACTACAATTAATTATTAATGTATTTAATTTAACTATTAATAACCTATAATATTTTATAATATATATGTCCAAAAAGACACTAGGTTTATACTAGAGCTCTATTAAAAAGAGGTTGAATTGCCGTTTAATTCCCTCATCAGTCTCGTAGATGAATAATATATAATAATCAAATATTTGTAAGTTATTGAGGTCCAAAAAATAATTTAAGTTTAACTAATTAAAAAATTTGCAAATTTTTCATAAACATTAATGTTGAACTAATTTCCGTATAAATAATTTATGAAGTGATTATCATGTTTCAGTATTGGTGAAAGTTTGTGCCTGTGAAAGTTTTCAGATTCACAACAACATTAGTTACTATGTTAATACTTTTTATGTATATTTTTCAGTCGTCAACATTAATTATAACTAATGACGTGAATACTAAAAGTGAAAAAATCTCACGAATTGAATGTTGCTTGCCAATTGTCAGCATTAATTGGCCCTCAAACAATGTACAACAATGATTCAAGTACCTTTGTAAATTTCAAAAGCACTTCGCATCCGTACCCCAGGATAATTTTTCCTGGTACTGTAGTAAAATAAACAATAAATTCGAGTGAAATTATCCTTACATTTGTTTCGATTTATCATTAGAGATATGTTTATTATTAGAATATTCACTGATAGAGGATATTTAGGTAGGTATCACTGCAGCTCCTATTTCAGCCGGCAAACAGTACAGCGCAAACATTACCGTGTTCCGTCTTGAATGGCGTTGTAACTAGTTAAATTACTGGCGTAACGAGATTAAACATTTTACGTCTCAAGGCGACAAGCTCAATGTGGTATTGTGTATATTATTCTAACTAGTCATCAGCTGATAGAAATCCACTGCTAGAGATAGACCTCATCCGAAGATCTCCACATTGATCGGATCAACTTTCATTTGTAGGGATTGATATGAGGGGATTTAGGGTTTTTACCACCTCGATGGCACAATGCAGGTTGGTGAGAACCAGAGCCTCGTTTGCTGATTAGCCGGGTGCATCACGAGCATGTAAGTTTGGCTTGGGACCCTTGAGTTGGTGTGCGGAACCCCTTACACCTCTCTACATCGTACACACTCTACGCTTTATCGACCAAAAATAATGCGAATATTAATGTAAACAAATTTTATAAATTTGTTTTTATTAATATAAATATATAAAATCACGAAGAAAAATTACGAATTACGAAGGAAGGAAAGAGAGCGAGAGGACGGTATCCTACAAGATGGACACGTACAACTCAGGACGCTACGAGAGCTACCCTACAATCATCCATCCAAATGGCGCAAGACAGAAATGTCTAGAAAGATATGGTGGCCAGGGCAACGCACCATAGTCACGTCCCTCAGTCATGAGGTTACGACAAAGAAGAAGATATAAAATTACATATTTATTGTTTGAATGTAAAATGTATACAAAAAATAAAGCAATGTTAGCATACCTGGAGGTATGTGATATTATTCATAACAAAGAGACGCTAGTGAGAATGTTTACACAGAACCATACTGCTCTTATGATATTTTGTAATAGACCCAGTAATTCCAGTATCTATAAATTCTCTATCAGCCAGTCTTTCGTAGATAACAAAAATCATTTTGGCGCTATCTTTAATAACATCAGTCGCAAAATTATCAATGTATATGTCAAGAATTTATCACAGGAAGTATTTCAAATACATTTTCACGTACAGAGAATTAAACAAATACGCTACAATAGTCACATAAAGCCGACGACCGGACAGAGCTATTCTACTTCCATTCATTAAACTTTCATCTGACCCGGTTTTACATGATAGATACCTTGTGTACAGCAAGAGCGAGGAAATAGTTATAGACAATATTAATTTACAAATCTGGCTATCATATTAATGATATATAACACTCACAATGTTGTTATCAATATATGAAATAAAATTCTAAGCTAGCGATCTATACCCTAAAGTACCACATGTTTTGTAATTATTGTTGTAAAATCGCTGTGAAAATTTATAAATTTTGTATCGATTTCAAAACTCATATTATCGATAGACATAATTTATTTATATATACTAAATTAGATTTATTATTTTACTCTATACATAATAATTTGTGAAGGCAGTAGAATGAATGTTAAACCATTGCTCCCGAGTCAACGCGATATGTGATACGAACCGGATATCACTTACTATTATTGAGATATTTTATCATTGTCTCTATCAAATATTTCTTTATCATTTTTTGGTTTTTATTTGATCTTAAATATTATAGTTAATATTAGATAGATTTTGTGTTTGCATCTATAAATTTGTTAATTTAAAATATATGCAACTCATTCCTCAATCCCGTCCTTAAGACTATTTTGACACGTTGCCACTATTATACTGGTGGTAGGTCTTTATTGCCGAAGACTAAGTAGGTGCCGTGGCAGCACCTGTTTCTGCTACCAAACAGTAGTATTCAAACATTACTGTATTCCAGTTTAGAGGGCGCCTAAATTACTTAGGTAACGAAATATAATATCTTTTAAAGTTACGATCACATTGTGTTTCAGTGTACATCACCTAAACTAGTACTTATAATGGACGGGAGTATCACGCATTATCGAGTGAACATTCCAATTGTCTAATGTTTTTGACAAATAAAAAAGAAAACAACAAAAGCTGTAATGGCATTTAGCAGAAACAAGGTACTCATTCATTGATATTTAAATAAAGATTTTGTTTTTCAACCTATCGCTTCTTAAAGTGAAGTCTCTATGTATTTTTATTATTTTACAAGCGCAACAACATTTATATTAATTTGATAAGTACACAAGGTTTGATGTAAGGTGTCTTTTGACAATTAACGTCAGTGCACCATTAACCAACTTATTCCAATAGTAAATATACGAATTCTTATTAAAATGATATTATATTCTGTTCTAATTAAAAATGTATTCGCTAAAATATGAAAACTCTAGATGCTCAGGTATCGCCACTGTGTGTACACTATATATCTTAACTTACAATTATCAAAGAATTACCATAGTATAGAAGTTTTAGTGTCAAAATTATAAAGTTCTAAAGAACTTTGGTATGATGCTTATTCAGTGCACGTACCTCCTCATATTATATACAACAATCGCGTCTCAGGTGACAGCTACATGGAACTGCTTTTAAGTGCATTAGTTAGTTTTCTGGATGAACACGGAAGTGAAGAAACTTATGTTCGAGAACTGTATGGCTTTAACTGTTACTTGTATGTTAAATGTCAATATGATGAAAGTAGTTTATTACCTTCATTGACGTAGCACATGGAATATGCTCCCTTGATTATATTCCTTCGGAGCAAAAATGGAATCACTTCGCCAATAATTGAATTCGGTTCTCGCCACTCAAATTATTCCGTGTTAAGGAATTCTACGCCTCATTTTATCCAGAATGTGCTTAAGCGAACCCCATTAGGATCAAGATTGAAGATAATAGAAAACAATAAATTATGGAATAAACTGTAGTACATTTTGTGTAGCTTTTAATTGGAAGTCTATGTTTATGAAGGAACGAGCTAAATTTGTTTAACGCTACATTATATGTTGGTTAAAACTATTATTATTATAAAGGTTAATAAACATATATTATATATTTCCCTTATATATGTCTAATTCATAAACGTTAATGTTAAAAGATGTTTCACTAATTTTGAAGAACATTTCCTTTTAACCACTTACTCTCATATTTAAGATGCCTTCTTAAAGTTACTTAATAAACGGCATCTTGTACGTCTAAGTTATGTAATGTTTGCAAGTTTCCAACATAAACTTCGCCTACTTTTTATATTTTCCATCCACCTGCGAGCTTCTATGTTCAAAGTTACTTAGCCCCTCGTTAATAATACTCTATAAAATTGTTTTTTTAAATGCACAATTGTACGAGAAATACAATTACTTGATGGTTTTAAAAATTAACGTCTTGTAGTTATATTAGCTACAACGCATTTTAGATCAAAATGTAGTACCATACATTTGCTTGGTGGAAATATACTATACATAACCATTACGGATCCATGAAACTGTTGATTTTTTTTATGGATATCATTATTGGAGATTTTTGTGACTGACCTATTGGTAAGCACTGCGTCCGTTCATAACAATGTGCTGCTACTTAGGATGATATACACAGTATCACATTGTGCTCGTCGCATTGATACATAAGTTGTTAATTTCGTTATCCCAGTCATTTTAAAAGCTATAACGCCCTTCATACTGAAACACTGTAATATTTATACACCATTATTTGGAGGTAGAAATAATAATTGCAGTGGTGTCTACCATGATGGTGGGTTTAACGCAGAGATGTTATACTAAATATTTTTTTAAAACAAACCAGACGATAAAATGCCTCACAAATTTATAAGATGATAAAATTTATTTTTTATTTACCTACCTCAAATTTAGAGACTATTCAGCGTAAAAACGAAAGCTTAACAAAACCAACTTCGGACCATTACACTGATCCAAAACTTGAGTACATTTTTCTATGTAAAAAGTTGCGTCTTATTCTATAAAAAGACGGTTTATTTTAAGTAACCTTTTATGGATTAATTTATTATTAGATTTGAACAATAGAAATGTCTGTCGGGTCTATCATTCTTTATACAACAAAGCTCAGCGGGTATCCGAATGTTCGGGGCGGAGGTTCGGAAGCGGATGCGAGCCACGCAACCGCACATTAATTTGAACACGTTCCGGTCAGTTATTTTGACTCGCACTACCGGTTCTAGCCAGCACTGCACATAACTACATTAACTTTATGTAACTAAAGCCTTAATAAAGAAATATGAATTAGAAACGTGAGAACCATATATGTACCTTAGCTAAATGGGCTTGCGATTCATAAAGGCAAATAACGAGTGCATACATACCTTAGCTACCTAAACCTATCTAAATAATACTCTTTCAACTAATTCAAAAGGTAACCAACTGTGCTGAATTGAAATATGTTACTTTATTTTTAAGTGTAGATCAGCTCAGAGATTTCATTTAGAGTATGCATATATATGTTAAACGAGATCTCTGCACACGCCTGTATTTAGCCAACTTGGACTGGCTTCTACTCTTTTGCGGGAAGCTATTTCCTAAAGAGATATGTAGATTTAGGTAAATATTTAAAGATGCAAGGCAATTATATAACAGTAAATCTCTGATACTATAGATCACTATAAAAAGATTTACAAATACATGTATATTTTTGAGGACGGTTACATTATCCATGTTGTTGTACCTTGCCATTAGATGGGTCAGCAGTATTTTAACATCTATACAGTTTAACTGATAGACATTAAAGATATATTTTTACTTGGTATTAGACAACACAAGTTTCGTCATAATATACAATAATTTTACAGTGGTAAGAAAACAAAGAATTTAGAAAGAAATATAAGCTTTTCAACAATTTCTTAATTTTTTACATTACTACGTTCCAAACAATATACAGATACATATTTAACAAGAAACTAGGAATGTTTTCAAGTTACAGCAAATATTTTAAAAATCAGATCAGGTAAAATTAAGTACATCGCGATTTTTTTTGTCGATTATTCTTCATTTGTGACAAGATTAATGAGACGTCGTCACAGATCCGAATCCGGTACACAGAACAGCTTTTAAACACATTGTTCATCCCGGTGTCATAAACAACAAACGAATATATAAGTTTACAAACATTTTGTATTTTAGGTTTATTTATATTTTTAGAACATAGAGAAGTAATCAAATTGATGTTATGTAGATTCTTTATAAGCTTATATTAACACAGAAATGTTTACCGGTAGAAAGTGGTGCTGCTGGTATTCAATGCCTTTACTGTAGAGCAAACGAATAAAACCACATCTGTAATATAAAACATTATAATACAAATCAATATTTATACTTTTTTTTATTATAATTTACATCATTGTTTTGGTAGATCAAATTAGGATTTACTGCTTATATGATACCATCACTGATAGTACTATAAAAAAAAATATTAATAGAATTATTCGTAGTTTTTAATTTCTGGAGAGTAACACCTTAACTAAAGGTTACATTGAACTGATAAGACGATATATCTTTTTCATGTACGTAATGATCTCGTTTAATTTTTTTTAATATTTTTTGTTAACTTTGGGGCGAGATGAATGTTTAAGATTATTAACAAGTCTCATTACGTTATCGCGGTTGAGTTTAATTCCAAAATTACACTTGTATTACATGTAATACTGGCTTATCTAAATCACAGACGTTAAACACAGAGCACGCTCAATGACGGTCTCCCGGGTGGTACTTTAAATTCAATTAGACACAAAGTTACGAAAAACAAAAAGGGATTTATTTACCACTTTTACAACAAAATAAAGATGTAGGTTTTTTGAATTCGAGATCAAAATTTAATATTTAAACATAAATTTGATCAAATTTAAAGTATTAAAAACACCATAAATATTTTAAACAACTTCAAGTATCTTAATACGTTAAGTGTTGGTAACTACGTTATATATTATACTAGCTGTTCCCCGCTCGCTTTGCTGGTCGTAACACCCCCACAACTCTTTTTGGGAAAGGAATTTATCTATATTCGGCAAAAGAACTGTTCCTACCAAATTATCTAGACTTTATAGTATCAGAGACATCATCTATGTATATATCACAGTTACAAATCTCTTATAAAGCCTTTTGCAAGAGTATCACAAAGTTCAAACTACTTCATCATCATTAATAGATTAACTTATTTAATCAGTTTTTATTTTCTTAAGTAAAATTAAAGAAAAAACTAAGAAGAAGAACATCTTAACTTAAATCTGTGCCAATACAAAGCAAAAGTAAGCTGTTAAGAAACAGGCTCCAAGATCTTGGTATGATCGTTAATTATAGATAAAAGATGGCACTCAAAGGAGAAGGATTTTATTCAATGCTAAACCAAATTGTAATATTTTATTTCTTCTTGGCACACAACATTGTTTCCTAATTTTTTTTTTACAATTTTTTTTTAGCTACGATGGACGAAGACATAATAATTTATCTAGTCGTAGAGATAAAAATGAAATGCTTTCGTAAATATCGATGGGATATAGTTCCCTAGATATTTACAAAGCAGAAAGTTTCTGTCGTGCGTCATACATACATCGTGCCTTATCTAAATCTACGTCCTTTATTTACATCGAACTCGCATCGATCCAATTTATGTCAAGTTTTTGTGAAGTCACACTTCTTACATTCGGCGATACGTCACGAAAGTAGTTCTGTATGTAGAGGATTTCTACATAATATTAGTTTTGATACATCTCTATAAGAGTTTTTGATAATAATACAGAAATGATCAAAATTTTATCTACATCCTCAACGTAAATGACTATTGTAAATATAGTTGTTTACCTCATCGTAAATGCTTGTCGCCTTGAAACATAAGATTTGAAATCTCATTAACGCAGTATTTTCACTAGATCGGAGCGTAGAAGATGTGGTGATATATATTTAATCAGTATCTGATAACAGAAACCTACTACCACTAATAGTACTTTTTCATGTACGTCTCTCTGCTTAAAGTTAAACATGTAACTAATTTTTCTTATAGAAGATGTTCAATGTAAGAATGAAAAAAAAATAGGAATATCAATTTCTAGTTCCACTATTTCCCCTCGCTCAAATTAATGACCTTATACTTAACTATACATAATTCTTATTTTATTTTATCGTTAATCGGCAAAGATAAACGACAATTTGTAAAGCAATAATATTAAAAAATACTTGAAAACTGAACTTAGGTTACATATAAAATTTTACCAATACCGAGATGTTATATTCCCACGTCAAGTTAAAGAAAGGTGAAAAAGTATTACGTGAAGGTAAATAATAACTAACCCTCCCTCGTTATTTTTAAAATGCCACGTGGCTTGATACTAAAAGCTGAAAGATTTAAACATGGGGTGGGTCCTCACAATACTTCCAGTGACAGCTTTTAGAACGCAATTAAATTCTAGTGACATTTAAATTTCAAAGTATAAAGTGATTGTTAGAATAACAATAAAAATTTGTATTTACTATGGAATGTAAATAAATGCACATGATTTACTTTCCCACGTGTATTTTTGTATTGAGATGTGGGGCTTTTGTAGTTTAGTTTTCGTTATTAAATCACCTGTGCTTCAAACAGTACCCATATATTCTCTTAAAATTAACTTAAAATCAATAAAAGAAATTAAACATTAGTATGTACAGTTAACTTCGCTGTCGTAGGAATCTGAGTAATTTCTACTTTATGACGCCCCATCTTTACAGTTAATACAATTTTAGAAAAGTACGACATGATATCGCAATCTGGTTTCCTTTAACACATTGAATGAATAAACAAATTAATAACTCTACTTTTGTTTATAAATATAGGCGTGAGATTCGGTTGTTTAGTCTTCGAGTGTCAGGTGAGAGGAGGACGACGAAATAACAAAGAATTTCTGTGAAAGACCGAAATCAGAGAATGTCGACATTCACCGGTGAATGGCAACACACACCTAATACGACGGTGAAAGATCGAGTATTTCATTACATTCTTGTACATTCGGACCTCACCGGTGTATGTCGACAATCACAGATATGCTCTGGTGGAGGTCGAGAAGACAGGAGCCAACAAAGAGGCGACTGGCTGTTAGATTAGGTTAGGTTTTTTTTTTTGATTAAAGTGGGGGAAATGCCTGCTATACCCGTTCTCGCGAGGGGCAACGAACAGTTTATATCGGACTTGCACCGACTAAAACCCCACGATATTCCAACTCGTCGCCTGATGGTGGGGTTACGGGAACGCTTACGCACCATCCGTGGCCTCGTCGGTGCTGGGCGTAAAATTTATCGCGACTGAATTATAGAGAAAAAATATAAATCTCGGACAATGTTCAACATTCACCATTAATGTATGGTGAATGTCGACATTCACCGGTGAAAATCAGAAATAAAGGTATTTACCAAATATTTCGGACATACACCAAGCGACTATGTGAATGTTGGCATTCACCGGTGAATGTTGACATTCTCCAGATTTCGGTATTTCAGCGTAACAGATGTACTTTATCTTGATATTATTCCGTTATCCTTTCTTCTTAGCTATTATGCAAGAGAATTCAGTAAGGGCCAGAATCTGGTCACCATGTATCATGGATAGTTTTACGTAAATTTAATGAATTGATAACATAATTGAAGTTATTCACCAATAGTAATAATTTATTATATACTAAAGAGTTGTATGATATGACAAAATGTACACATAAACTTTTTCAACTTGTACTTATATATTATGGACAATATCAAAAAGATCAGTTTTTCTTACATCTTGTTTTTTTTTGTTACAAGAAAAGGTTACACATTGTTAATTTCCTCCATTTTCTTCAGGTTTCAGCGCGTATTAGTGTGGTCGTAATTGCAAGTCTTATGTGGAGCATGGTTACACTAACGGCATGGGATCTTTTTCCTAACATTAAGTAACCTGATACAGTTATAATATGTTCGGGTACAAGTAACCTAAAATGGGGTAAAAACTATTAGACAGTATATTTTTAAATATTTTGGTAAACAACTAAGTTTTATCGTAGGCTTGTAAAATCTATTCGCACAGAATAATGTAAAATTTAGTTAATCAGAAATATAACATAGTTTACACAATATGTAAAAGAAGCTTAAACACTTCGTATTCAATTCTAGCTTACTGTCTTGGGTTAGTGTGAATTGATGGAGGTCTTTTATTAAGAGTCACAAACTACTGGTGATAACTTGTAAATGGTTCTTGATTTTGCTATAACTTATTAATCAATGTTTTCTATAATAGCTGTCAGTTCTCCTTTGTAAACACAAAATGTTATAAGATTCCCTTAAATGAGATATTATTTCTTGAAAAGCATAAAGATCGCTTTGAACATAAATGTGAAAATTCATACGAGATTAACAAGAAAAAAAATGATATTTGACAACTTTTCTGGAGGTATAGGTTCATGTCGAAGAAGATTTAGGTAGGTACCACCGCAGCGCCTATTGCAGTCGGCAAACAGTACTGTGTTCCGGTTTAAAGACGGTTGTAGCTAGTGTAATTAATGGGGTTGCTAGATTCAACATCTTATGTCTCAGCTACTGGCTACAGGCTACGTTCTAACTAGCGCCACGTTGTTATGGGCAGGCGAGTCACTTACCATCAAGTGAAGGTGCTACTTGTCCCGTCGCTTAACTAAATAGAAATAGAAATTATTATAACATTGAGATAGTACAGGTATTAAAGTTCTCAATGTCGGCTAAGTAATGTCGTAACTTGAGAGTACGTCTAAATTTAAGGATGTTTAGATTTATGTCCGTGTATTTTCTAGTAAGTTGCTCGCTGGCTAATGGTTATAGCGTGTGGCCTTCATTCCGGAGGTTGCGGACTCAAATCTTGGCATGTATCGATGACTTTAATATTTAAGTTACGTACATTTCTAAACTTTAGTAATAACAGCGAAATACAAACGGTGAAGGAAACCTGCACGTGAATTAGAATTTATTCTAAGGTGTGTGTGAAGTCGTCAATCCGCATCGTGGCCGCGTGGCGACTATGGTTCATCGCCCTCAGAGGGTAAGCTTGAGCCCCAACAGTGGGGACGGAAATTGACTGTTGAATGAAATATCTAGATTTTTGTTAGAAATTAATTTAGATATATATAAGAAGATTTTGTTACCATTTTTTTAGAAAAATTTTAAATGGTAAGCTTGGTTACCGTTTTTAGAACTTTAGCTGTACCCTAATAAAGTTTTGCGCATTTACTCGCTCTTTTACCGAGAGCAGCACCTGTGGACTCCGCATCGTTGCCGCTCAGAAACTTGTTACCAAAGTTTTAATGTACATTCCTGAGAGCTAAAAATTCAATTGCGGTCTTCTTATATAGGTCAAAATATTACATTTATAACAACAAATAGTATTATAGGTATATTAGCTGTTTTTTTTATATCGGTTTTAATCAAGCACCCTATAATGTATAGATATCCTTATTCATTATTTATCGATAAGTATGTCTGTTAATTTACTTTGTTAATCATAAACGATTTCATAACCAAGTAATGAATTGAGGATGACCACTGAAATCTCACATAAACCTAACTCACCATTAGAAACAGGTTATCTTCCGAAGATTTGTCTTAGATAAAAAATGACCTCCTCTATTCAGAGTATGCCGTAATCACCACTCAGCATGCGGATCATTACTCGCAGTATAGTAGGAGTATATTAGTAAAGATCACAGAAAAGGCTCCTACACTTTTTATGCAATTGTTTAATATTAGTCATATTAAATGATCCTAGTACAGTGATTCCTTCCTAACGCCAATTTGGGATTACTTCGTAGATAAACCTTGACCATATTGAGAAAGAATTCTGCAAGTTATGGATTCAATGGAGAGCTACTTTCGGTCAAAATATATGACATACGAAAACCTATTTCTCCTTATGAAGAGACTGCGAGAAAAAAAACTGTTTCGTTAGATGACTGGACTCAAATTTTAGATACCGTCCACTTCTAAATAATGGACGAGTTATAAAATTAATGTTATATTGCAAAAGTACAGAAACTAATTTTATTATATTTAAGAGTACGATTATTTGAAAATATATTGAATTAAGTACATAACATACTTAAATATATCTTTTGCTTTGTTTTTGTTTATTAGTAAAGTTGACTTTTCAGTTATTTCATATATTTGATAGTTTTGTTCCAGAGGTTGTGTGATGTACATGATTATTTCTGATGAGTATATGTTCTGTGTGTGAGCCGTAAATATAGGATCAGCTCACGTGTCTTCGGGACATTACTGTCTTATATAATAGCTATCCAGTTGGAGTTCTATCTTCATGCAAGTATTGGTATACAATGCTGCATCCGGTGGGTATGTGGCGCCATTCAATCACGCGTCGAGCTCAATACGCGCGTATTGCGGCCTGCGGTTGACATTCCGTTCGCACGATTAGATTTATTTGTGATTTGGAATTATTTCCATTGTATGATTAATTAAACCTTAGTATATTTGTCGTTATATATGGGGTTGGAAGTCGAGGCAAAGTCTTGGTAGAATGTTTTTATTTAATGAAGCCAGCATTATAAAAAAAGCCAGTAGCCGTCTGGTGTATGTTTACTAGAACATCAACCGCTGCTGGTAGTTTGTCTATGTTATCGGAAACTGTTTAGGAGGTACCGTCGCAGCTGCTGCATCTGCCAATAAACAGTAATGTGAAAATATTACTATGGTTCGGTTTGAAGTGCGCTGTGGCTAGTAAAATTTCTGGGATAACAAGATTTAACATATATGTCTCACGCCGACGAGTACAATGTGGTGCTGTGTGAGGCTGGAAGCTTACTATCAGTTGAATTTCTCGCTTATATCGTAGCTTAGTCTAATACATCAAAATACAAATAAAATTATATTAATTCAAGTACATAACTTAATTTTTTTTTTATTTGATTTTAGTAACTAATATTAACTTCTTAATTATTTAACATATTTAAGAATCTTTTGTATTCTATTTAAATTAAAAGTTGTTATATAATATTGGTAAGTTAAGTAAGTGGTAAGGTAAGTATTGGAGTAGCGATAGCTCGATTTGTAAAACGATCGTAAGCAGGTAGACGGGTTGAATCCACACCGAGCTTGATCTTCCGGTGTAAGAACATTTTATAAGGACACTAACTTATTCCAAAAACCAATAGCTTTCGTGGGTGTATAACATCTGCCAACCTGTACTTCTCCAGCGTGGGGGACGAATAACCTTGTCCCTCTCCTCGAAACAATCACCAGCGATGTTGTTTTTTAAGTTTTACTTTTATAAATGTCAGGAATAAGTAGTTTGCACAAGTTATGCCGATAATACGCATTTTAATGTGATAGTGTGATCAAAAGGAAATGTCTTTTTCAAAATGGATGCATATAATATACGGGGTAGTGTCGTTGGTGTAGCTCAAAGCGATAAGAGGCGCGTTGTTATGCGAACGCTATCTGGCGCAGACCCGACGCGGAAATGTCGCCACCCTTCAGACAATTTTCATTTCCTTCGCAGCCATTTTGCCTCCGTCTGGCTTTTGTAGGCGATGTATCCTTATGCATTTATTCCGAATATTTATGGCTGTTCAGTTCTATGAAAAAACCAAAAAAAAAAATACATTTCAATTCACTCTGTTAAAAAGCTTTTCGGAGTAAGTAATAATTTTTTTATGGCACTACCGCTTAAATTTCAATCTTTTATATCATTAACGATTTCGTTTTTATTACTACATTATGAATTTCATTGGTCGTTTGTACTTTGAGATTTTCGTTTTTTCTTTGAACATTTTTAAAGGAATATTAGAATATTTTCTTTAACGTTCATTAAGATTATATATTTTTATACGTTTAACATAATAAATCACGGCGAAAATTACAAAAAAATAATATAATAATACAGAGAAATACTTATCTACTAGTGCTACCAACATAAAAATATCTTCATCTGCATATATACATCACATTTAATGGTGGTAGGTCCCTGTTCCAGGGTACCTAACAGCGACCTATGGTTGGACCTGTTCAACACCGCAGTGCTAATTTTTACCGCCAAGCAGTAGTGTGCAAACATTACTGTGATCTGGTTTAAATTAAAGGGTGCTGTATTTGTAACGATACTTTACATCTTATGCAGCTCGATGTGGTGCAGTGTATATCATCCTAACTAGCGCCGCCTTGCTATGGGCGGGCGTGTCACTTACTATCAGGTGAACTTCCTGCTAGTCTCGTTGCTTGGTACAATAAAAAAAAAATTATGTTCCTACTCATATTTTCTCTATGTTTGTAAATATGTTTTGATTATTTTAAACCATTGCGATATTGTATTAACATAGACGCCTCAATAGTGGGTACCACAGTATATTTTTTATTATTATTTTATATTAACGTATTTAAATTAAATAAATAATAGTAAATATTATTGTTTAACTCATATTACTCTTTGCGAACAATACCAATCGTCTATGAATTTACGTTAATGTATCTCTTGATCTAATATCTTTATAATATTTGTGCCATCATCGTCATCAGCCGATAGACGGCCATTGCTGGACCTAGGCCTCCTCCAAATATCTACTAAAAATGCTGTCTACTAAAAATTAATAATCTCGTTTTTAGTAAAAGTTTTCTGAAAAATTACAAATACTAAGTTCTACAAATGGAGTATTTTGTTCTGAAACTTTTATAATGATAACTCAACGAGTAGATAACGCTTTTGAAGGCAACCATCCAGCAATGGAGTTCCTAACTTAGGTAACTCTCGTAAGTTTAATAATTGATATTTTTCACAGTTATAAGCAAAAAATGATTGTGTATTATTTTTCATAGTTTATTGAGTACTTTCAAAACATTTTATTAGATCTGCGTTCAGTATTCCAACCAGAGCACTCTTGAAAGCATATTTTTGTGAACCTTCAAAGTTTTTACTTATTTCCTTTGAAAAATTTGTAGAACATTTTATATCATTCGTTTGTGAAACTCATTTGTATTTATCACATAGTATATATAAAAGGAAGAAATGATACAATTCTGTTGTTTGTTTCGTTTTTCACAAAACTTTGTCGATATCGTTTTTATAAAAAGAAAAGAGAAAATAACAAATCTCCGAAAAGAGATTGTGCCGGCATAATGACGGATCACAATAACTGTTTGTTTATACTCTTCGTTATCTTTCGGTATATTCAAAATAAGTGGGAAAGTTGTGAAGTTTCCTTCACAACTGAATTGTTATTTTGTGTACAATTCATCGTTATAGAGTTTGGATCGAAAAAATTAAGGCATTTCTCAAATAAACAATTTCTTTATTAATACGTTGTTCAAATCATTGCTGTGTCATTAGTTATATATCCTGATTTTCAGGTTAAATTGTTTTGATAATAATTTCTCAAATATGAAATTTCTAGAGGTTAACATTAAATGATTCTGTACGTAAACAAAAGTATATCATATATTAAATATTGCGTAAAAGTGTAAACTTATGTATTTTTTTAATAGTTACATGATTGCAAAATTTCATAAATATATATATACAGGTCAAGTAAGTCAAGTAAGGTGATAACAATCATATATTCTATTAGCACAAAAGCATGTACATAGATACTGAATATACGGAAGGAGAAGCCTGTCCGGTGCTATGCAAATTAATGTGTGGCTGCGCAACCCACTTCCGTTTCCGGGGTAGTGCATTTGAAATTTACTACGCCCAATTTGCTTAATACGTCAATGTCCGCAGTTTAGGGTGTCGGGAATAATTTAAAACTTTATATAGTTTAACATGTTAATAATTTCGATAACTATACATGGTTTAAAACCATTTTATTATAGAGTTATAATTTTATCACTTAATGAATATTTATTTTTCATACAATTGTTGTGATCTCAAAGGATGTTTTATTTTAAGAAAGTAGGCAGTATTGGGTCTGCTAAAAAATGAGGATAATCCAACATTTTGTTATCATTATCAATTTTTTTTTTTGGGATGGAAGTTAATTTAATTTAGGCCACGCGATCTTTTGGACAGTACAATTTTTTGATTTATTTATTTATTCTTTACGTAACACGTTAAGCTAAGGGTACCGAAAGTGGATATAATGCCACAGAGGCATTTTCTGCCAGTCAGTCCAGGAGAAGAGGTGAATTTTGTATGTAGGTGCAAAGATTAAAGTAAATGAACAAAATACAAACATTTATATCAACGTATATAAGACTATAACAACATATATAATAAAATAATCTTATTTGTATATACATGGATTTGTACATAAATTATTAATTTAAATATATGTATACATATATATAGAATTGACTTCATCGAATTGGTTTTATCAACCTGATCGCCAAACTTCGGTTTGAAGAGGGCACCTCCTAATGATGATATATATACAATAACAATTTCGTAGGTACATTCCATTTACCAAGAATAGGCCAGCTTAGAATGGATTTTACGAAATGTTACCCCCTAAAGGGATTGCGGTGGTGTTAATAACGCGAACGGGCGGGGGTGAAGGGTTGACGGAAAGGGAATATTTCTGACAAATTACAAGTCTAATTTTATATTACAGCCAGCAAAGTGGACGCTGAACGGCCAGTAGTTAATATGAAACAATAAATAATGAACATTATTTTTCTGTACAGACAACTTTGAAACGCACTAATATCGCCATTCTGAATGAGGCAAAGCAAATAGAAACAGGAATATATTCCACCATATTCCGGTTTCTAGTTGCAACGAGTACTCTTTATGTTCTCCTTTCCTCGCTATACTTTACTTTGTATAATTAACAGTAAAATTTTGCTATATAAATTCTTTGTCTATTTATGAACATGTATTAAAAATACCCATAAATTCATTTCACTGTTTGCGGTAGAATTGTCTATGTCCTCGGTGGAGTAAGAAGTATTTTTTAATTTATCAACATCTTATACTTGTATGGATGAAGTAAGCGTGGGATGTTTGACTGCCCATATTTACCTAGTCCCTGAGAAAAGCCCAAGGACCTAAAATTCGATTGACAATACTGATGTTCAGCATGTGGAGAAGAAAAGCTTTAAATGATCGAAACGGCAAGCAACACGATAAAGAGAACAAGCATAATAATATCTAATTACTAACTTGTAACAAAGGTCAACTATACTTAATTAATAATTAAAGTTTAAAGGTATGAATGTAATTACATTCATACATTATGTCACGTTAGTTAGGCTTGAAAGTAGCAACTGTATTAAGGTAGAGTTTACGACTGGGGAAATTACTCGTATAAACATAGAATTTTAGAAAACGTACTCTACATAAAATATGGTGCCAGTTTTGAGAATTACTTTTTGTTCTTATGGTAAGTAGGACGGCACTTTAACTAATTGCCGAGAGCTAGTTTTTTTTTGTTAGAGTTAAGTGGTACAGATTTAAAATTTAAGTTTCCCCGTGGAACCTCTTGTAGAAGTAATTAAAAATGTAAAATTTTAAATTTACTATCTTCCTTTACTTTCGTTTTAATTAAGCGAATCCCTTATATTATTATTATGTTAACATGAATATGACACAAGTTTAGGAAAAGCTTTACATTATGTAAGTGTAATAATTTCCGGTGTAAGAAAACAACAGGTTGCAAGATTATTGATCTTTCTTTCATGATAATAAAATTGGAAGAAATCATCCTAAAAAGATATATACGATGTTTGCCTGAAAATATTTGCAGGGGAGGACTGTTCGCTGTTTACTCCATTATTCTATTCCCAACTGACAGGCATGTTTTGTAACTTTTTGTGCAGCTTTTATATACCCTCTTGTAAATTAGTTGAGAGGTTACATTAAGATATAATTTAAATTCATTAATTAATTGTAAATTATTTAAAGGTATTAAAGTTAAGAAATATTGCCATATTTATAGTAAAATCTACTATAATCGTAATGGCATATTTTTGAGTTAATTTCCATACAAGTTACGCATAATAATATATATATTTTTTACATTCATGAAATAGATCCGTACCACAACAAGCATATACGTCCCCACTGTTGGGGCACAAGCCTATCTCCACTATGAGGGCGATGGGGCCATAGTCACCACGCGGGCCCAATGCGGATTGGTGACTTCATACACACCTTAGAATAAATTCTAATTCAAGTGCAGGTTTCCTCGCGATATTTTCCTTCACCGTTTGTATTTCGCTGTTGTAACTAAAGTTCACAAATGTACATAACTTAAATATTAAAGTCATCGGTACATGCCGAGATTCGAACCCGTGACCAGTAATGAAGGCCGCACGTTCTAACCATAAGGCCAACAAAATGTTGATTAATTTTAATATATGTGTTATGTTTTAAAATATGTTTAACACCTCGCTGGTGATATGAGTAGTATTCTAGCGACAGGAAGACGAAAAGGTATTAACTGAAACAATATTAAAATTTTTTAGTCTCCGGATAAACAAACCAGTGAAATCGTTTTACATTCATTATTAAAAATTCAATTTATCTGCCCAAGACATTTAAATATTTGCTCACGAATTATTTGCCTTCTGCTTTTGTTCTTCCTATTGAAAGATCAAACAATTTTCTAAAGAATAAACGCCAGTTTGATATTAAAATATAAGAATCATCTAATAAACATTAAAATAGTGAAGAAAGATGTTTTTTTTTTAATCAATACTCTTAATCGGGTAAAAATTTTGATACTAGATGACTACTGTGATTTAGTTTTCTTGCAACTGTTTCCTTTCTCTTTACTTAAATATAATATTTATACAATACTTTATCTCTCGTTAAGGTAAAGTAAAACTGAATATTTAATCATAACCATTATCACCTGGATGATGCTCACAGCAGCCATAGGCATCCTTTGATGTAACAAATATTTTTTTATCATTTTCTTAAATTAGTTAATTGACGATCATTTTATTTGTAAATCTGTGTGATCGAATATAAGGTAAACTGAAAGGTAACTATCGGACAAGTCACCATGATCATCAGATTCACACTACCATCTTGTAAACTAAGGTAGTAATATTTTCTTACTAAACTGTCTTTATTTCTCGGTCTTTTACAATGCTTGTGTTCAGTTAAATTATTTTGATTTTAAGCTATATTTTACTAAGTTATATGACCACCGAGTCCTGTTGTCACCCCCATTAATTAATACGAAACACGAATCTGCTTTATGAACCGTGTTGGTGTAAAAGCTGTTCCGTGTTCACGGATGTGGACATCGCGCTTGTTAGAATAAGCGTATGGTTGTAGACTTTCGACAATAAAAACCGCAAGGTAGTATAATTAATAAATTTTAGTTTTATAATTAGTACTTTATTATCGTTATTAAATATGTTTATTTTGTAAATTTAATGTACACAAGCAAATTAAGCAAAAAGTCACCGTTAAAAAAATATTAGCAACCTGCCCTAAATAGCTAATTAAGCGTTGGAAACAAGTGACCCTTATAATGGAGAATCTATCGCGAATATAATATTCGTTGTAGTTAAGAGGCTTTCATATATTCTCTACAGTTCTTTATTGTAATTTATATGTTAGATAACATAACAATTTATTGAAATTTTATTGCTCAATCTTTTTAGCAATAACTAACGAAACTTTTAACAACTACCAGTTGTAGTAAAGTCTAAACAAGTTAAATTTCCTATTAAAGGGATATTGTATAATGGGAAAGGCCACATTTCTATTATAATCCAAATAATGCTCTTGTATATCCAAATTGTGAGCAATTATAAGTAGTTAATGGTTTGTAATATTTACTTTAATATTACTTACATAATAAAACTGGGTTAAAGATTTGGATATTATAATAACAACGGGGACCTAAGTCAATGTTAGTACCCAACCATGTTCTCAATCGAAATTAGAATGTTTTTTAATATCAACAGTTATAAGAATTATCTTTGAAAGGAAATAGTATTCTTTTCCAGTGATTTGCGACCTATCAAAACTGATCTAATCCATGGGATGTGTCTGTAAATATATGTAAACTGTGAAAGAAACTTATATCGTCCTAGGTCACATTTGCATGCGAGGTGAATACCGATCATTACAGCGCATGTCGGGGAATCGCCGTTTTATGACCCACATTGACACACGGTGGGAATTCAAATGAATCAATTTAAAATCCTCTTTTGTGACTTTGTGTGCTTCATAATACTATTTTATATATATAAATAATAGATTATTTACTGGTGATATTTCTATTGTTTCATAGACACTTCTCCACTTTAAAATTACTGGGTATTACAGACAAACTAACACACGCCTTTTTTTGTTTTATAATGGTTATTAAAATTTCATGCATATTTTTACTATTTTTCATTATAATGATAATAATCAATACAAAACAATTGATTTAAAGATGTGTATATAAATAGTTTAGATGACTGTTGATTAAATTCCTCTTTGTATTGAACAATATTTTGTTATCCTTTTAATTTATCATTTAGAAGGTTTTTAAATAGAAATAGAAGCACTTTTAAAATAGTGCATTCGTAGTAGGAGATTTTAAGGTCCACCTAGTGTGTCGCCCGGGGCCAGCCACAAACGGGGTCTCGTAAAATGGGTCCTTTGTCACGGACTCACCTCCACCGGGTTGTACGATACGGGTTGAACGTTTTAAAAGAAAGCTTTTGAATTTTATTTCTTTTAAAAGCTACATATGAAACTGCATTGTGGGAGAATTGGTTCGAGTATTGTATGTTGTCAGTGAAAAGTTGAGGAAAAGCGTTAAGTCCTTCTTCTTTTTCCCGCTTCATAATGATATCACATGTTTATGATATTAAAAAATAGACATTTCAAGCAAAGTCAATGTTAGTAATGAATCGCACCTATAACATCGTCATTAGCCGATGGAAACCCTCAACTTGATACAGGCATTCCACTAATATTAAGGAATAGACGAATAGAAAATAAACTATTAATCTTATTTATTTTCCCACAACAAAATTCAGTTCAAAGAAGGCATCCTCATGATGTACGGGGTTATACATGGTGAATCGCGTGATATTCCTATCAACATAAAAGACTTGTCAAGATCAGACTACTTTAAGAAAGCTATGTATAGTGCATTAGAGAAAAAACATGCATCAAGCAGTTTAAACAACCGCCAATATTTCTTATTATTCAATATAAATAATATATATCACTGAAATTCAATCCAGCCCATACAATTTGTTGTAGAATGGAAACATTTGCATTTTGCTTTTAGTGTCGGAAACTGTTATACTATCGTTTTCCGATTTCCTATTCTGTAAACTGGGTTACGCTGGATACACTCGATGAAAATATAAAAATGTTCAATTTATGTAGGAAAATGCGAACTAAAGGAGCCGTACTAGACGTTTATGGCGACATCGCTATGGACGGAATCACAATCTTTAACACAAATATTTATATGCCAATAAGTCAATTTTTTTTACTTGCTGTACGTAAAGTTTAAATAAATTTAACAAAATTATGTCTTTTATAAATACGAGAATATTAATTAGGATATTTCTCTAATTCAATTAATAATATATATTAATTGATACGTATAAACGACAGCAGATACAATACTCCGTACAGCTTGTCATGTTTTTAAATAGAATTATATTAAAACAACCTTACTTAATTTTAACTTAAAACGCCCCTAGCTGTTGTTAATTGCTCTGATTTATCAATATCCTCAACCGGAGTGTTTCCCACACACGTCGCCTTCAAAAGCGCTGGATCAACTTCTCTCCAAGTATAGAATGTTACTGCTTAGTCATGGGACAGAAGAGGTGCTTTATACAGGAGGGTGATACACTTACATGTCCACTTAGACGCTTATGTATATGTCGAGACGTTGTTTAGGCGCTTTTAATTAATCTTTAGAAAACGAGCAAAAGGTTTAAAGTCAGTTAACCCCTTAAAAACGGATAAGTGGAAAAATCTAAATGGATATGCAAAGTTTATGTAAAACTAATTTTTTTCGTCCTATGGATAAGTAATAATTTATAGATAATTATTCCAGCGGTCTTAGTTGTGTTATATAGCTTAATAGTTTAGTAAGAGTACTTTAGGTGATAATTAATGTAATTTCATCTTAATATTAATGTATTTTTATAAGGAAGGAAGGAAGAATCAAGATGCAGCTCCTGTGAAAGTGAATATCGTTTCCTATGAAATGCGATAACAAAGCATTCGCAGTTGCCTTGTAGCAGCTTATATAATTAATTTACTAAATAGACCACCCAGTATAAAGTGAAGATGTTGAATAAGTATATAACGAGTGTATACCTACTCGGCGTTACAGTAAATAAATCTATTTATTTTTAATAGATATCGTTAAAATAATTCTACCCTCATTACAAGTTATCAAAATTACAATATTGATTTTTATTCGTACGTAATAGAAAAGTAATTAATTTAAAACAAAACAGGAAGTACAGAATTTTTATCAATATGGAGAGCAAAAACAAGGCCTGAGTTTCCTGTTTATATTATACGAGTCATTGTTTTATTTTACTGCTGTAAACAGTGTTGAGCAATTTTTTTCATGTAAAAATTTTTTTTAGAGAACTTTCAGTATCCGTGGTCAGAATTTCATTGAAGAATTTTTAATAATATTCGAGTTAGTATTTATATACCCAATTTATGTAGTTTTTATTTATAGTATTAGCTTCTTCTTGCTTTGTCGTAACCTCATTGACTGAGAGACGTGACTATGGTGCGTTGCCCTGGCCACCACTTCTTTCCAGACATTTCTGTCTTGCGCCATTTGGATGGATGATTATAGGGTAGCTCCCGTAGCATCCTGAGTTGTACGTGTCCATCTTGTAGAATACCGCCCTCTCGCTCTCTTTCCTTCCACACAACCAGTAATAATCATTCTATCCAGACTGTCTGGGTCTCGCCTGATCGTGTGTCCGAAGAACTTGAGGACTCTCTGCCTACAGATTGTTGAGAGCCGTGTTGTTATGTTCAACTGTTTGAGGATTGACTCGTTTGTGCGACGTTCCGTCCAGGATATCCTCAGTATTCTGCGCCAGCACCACATTTCGCTATAGTACTACGCACATAGTATTAGCTAATTGACACAAAAAAGGAAAACACATAATAAAAATCTTAGTTAAAACTATATTCTTATAATGCCTAAGTTATATGTTTCATCAATAACCAACAAACATACTGGCTAACGGAAGTGTTAATAATTAATGGTTATAGTATTTTTATCATACATTTATCTATTTAGTTATGTAGATGAAAGAGACTGTATAGCTTTAGTTTAAGAGAACATTATCCCAGTTATTTTTGCATCATCTAAGTTACGCTAAAGTTTCTTTATGTAGAGCTGTAGGCGACGGAAAAGCTTTTTAGTGGTGCTTTCAGCGGAGAAAGCGGTTAAGCAGGCTTTGGCTGTCTAGGTTCATTGCGGGAGGTCGTATTCAGCTCTGGCTAAGGCCTTTTCTAAGTGAAATATCCAAAGTTTGGAAAATAAAGGAGCAGTTAGGCTCCTCTCTCTCTATTGATATTGTCATGACACATTTATTTTAATTTAGCTGTAATTTGTTTACTAATATACAGGTTGAAGGTAATAGGTGTAAAAATGTGTGGAATACCCCATCCAAAAACAATGGTTATGGAGTTATTAATTATTTAAATATTTTTCATAAAATTTTCGATTTTCTGGAAAAAAATTCGATGATTTTTTTTCTTACTTATTTCTACACACATTTTAGTGCAATAATTATTATTTTATTAAATTAAATTAATAATCAACACTTAGAGGCTAAAACTTTTAAATTAGGTTCTTTGAAAGTCGTAACATTAAAAAATAAGGCGGTAGATAGATAGGATACGAGCTATACTTCAGCCTCTCCAGATCTTTTACACCTATTACCTATCATCCTGTATAGTTTTAATGCAGAGCTCTCACCATCTTAGAATCTTAATATAGAAGTAAATAAAATAATCATTTCATATCTACTTTATATAATTACAATGGCATGCTACACTATAATATGTTTATTACTATTTATAAATAAGTTTTTAATTTTTTTAGTGCCTCTTTATAACTTAATAACATTACTGTTGTTAATATCTCTTCGAATAACTTCATTTTATTCATATAACTGCAGTATGTTTACTTTGCTGTAAAAAAAAGGTTAGTCGGATTTTAACGTGTATCATGTGTTGAACACCCCAAGAGTCAGACAATGACAAAACAAACAATGGCATTGAAGTACGGTAGTCGTTGCACATGAAACAATAAAAGGCGAGTCGTGCTTGGCGGATGTGCTCTTTGCGACAGCTCAGTTTGGAATTGACACAACCCTCTCTGTTCCTTTTGTTTACTTTTTTGTACTCTCTGAAATGCTACAAATCGATGTATTATTTTATCGACTCACGATCACTGTGCAAGTGATGCTTTCATAACAATTAATTTATTATATTATAAAACTAAGCATAAGAAACTTAATGGCTTCAAAGTTTAAACGATGTTAATACAGGCTAAACTGTCTTTTACTTTTCTGAAAGTTATAAAGTGCTTACTTTCACTACCATTCTATTAACCAAATATACATGACAAGGTTATAACCTCTTCCTTAATTATTAAGGTCATAAATTTAAAACATAATGCTAAGAATTCTAATCTCTAAAGTTGTTTTATACTTACGGATATACAATGCATGGCCGTTGGGTACCGATAGAAGCAGTTCAGGCCGCCAGGGTGAAATTGTGTCTAAGTATATAGATATTTCCTAGCTGATATTGATGGGGATCACATCATGTAAATCTAAAACCCGTGGTTTTTTTCTTTAGAGAAACGTTTTTAACGAGGTGCGAAACTGAAAACAAATTGAAGAGGCGGATAATCGAATTCGTAATAAAGGAATTTCCACAGAATCCATGTAGAATAAATTCCCTTTAAGAGGAATATTCAAATGAAGCTTGAATACAGAGGCGCTTTCTATTAAGAAGTAGTCGGAGTGCAAAGTGGCTCGCTGAATAAGATAAAATCTCCTTCATCCAGAAGGGCAAATACACTGTCGAGGAACATGCTTCCTCGAAAATGGAATTTAACTTCTTTATCACATCATACAATATTTCTTTTCATACGCATCAAATATTTTTGCGAATGCTTAGATTAAAATGTATTAAGTTTTCACTTAGAGTTTTCACTTATTCTATAATAATTTATTTAATAAGTTAATAAATTGTTTCAATCTTTCTTTAACTTAAAAAAAAAATAAAAATTATGTATTTTTTTTATTCAACGAAACGGCGAGACCGGCGGGATGTTCACCTGATGGTAAGCGATACGCCCGCCTATAATAACGTGGCGTTAGTTAGGATGATATACACATTGCGCTCGTGGCCTTAAGACATAAGATCCTAAGCCTCGTTACCACAGTAATTTCACTAGCTATAGCGCCCTTCAAACCGGAACAGAGTAATGTTGGCACATTACTGTTTGGTTTTAGAAATAGGCAGTGCGATGGTAATTAGACGGTCTCCGGCAACAGAAACCCACCACCAGTGCAGTGGTATTTATAATATCTATTTTTTATATTTTCTAAGTAAATTATTTTGCACGTCTAAAACTGTTTTTTTTTGTTTTTGATTTACAAAATTTTCAGCAAAAAATGTTGCTCGGAACCTTCGGGCATGCCACAAGAGTCTCTTTCATTCGCGACCCTTCTGTATGCACACAATACGCAGCAATATTTAAAACACACTTGAGATGAGGGTGTCGGGTAAATGTGTGAGAGTCGTGAAGTGTCTAATTTCACACTTTCATCTCTCAGTGCGGTTGTGTAAAAAAGTTAAGAAAATTATATAAATCATTAATATCTATATTCAATATAATTCGCCTTTATTATTTATTAAAACGTATAAAAAATAATGAGAAATTATTGTTTTTCTTGAAGAAGGCTTTTGGACGAACTATCCAATATGGTGTTGTATAGAAATATATACTATTAACATATTTCTACGATCAGATGTTACCATCATGTGGACGTTTTGGATTTCTTATTGCTATGTTTTAACAAAAAATTCTATGTGTAGCAGTCGAACAAATGTCACCCTCGTAAAATATACAGGACTAAGTGTGACACAGTGTTGCTTAAAGTACCCCTTGTGTGAAGTATTAGTCTCAAAGACAAGTTGATGAATACGCTAAGATGTAGTGTCTATTCGTTCAGAATACATCATTCTTTAAAAACTAAAATCCACAATTTTATTATGTGAAACGTTTGCATATATATCCATAAAGACGATTTTTTTATTAATCATATCAGTTATAACAATTTATTTGTGAATTTGTAATTTATTCCTATTGATGATTACCACACAATATTTACACATTGATACGATCATTATTACAATGAAAAATCGATTTCATAATACTAATCAAGCCATCCGACTTTTCATCAGATTTCTAAGAATGTTTTTTTTATCATTACTGCGTCTGTTTGGTAATAAGTTTATAACTGTAAATATAATTTTAAATAGTAATGTTTTTTTCGTAATTTCATTCATTATACACCTATTATTATATACTGCAACAATAAATACAACAAATTACACGACAAGCGCGATAACCTAATGAACCGCATGTGCCGGAAGCTAACGAGCCGCGAGCTTAGCCGCCGCGAGGAAAATCGATTTCAATTAAGCTTTCCCTTATTAATGAATCGACTATAATAATTACCATGACGTTATATAACGGATGATACATTATTTTCTTAATAATCTTATCTGCAAAAATTACTTCCGGCCTTTATTATCTACGCGTTTCTAGTAAGGATAGAAAACAACAAAATGACTGTAATTAACTCTTGTGTTTATAGCAGTTTTAAGTTTATTAGTAGAAAACAATTTATGTATATACTAGTAAAAGTCGGGCAGTCAACAGAAATTTAATTAATAATGATCATTGCATCCGTTGCATCATCATTGGGCTATTTGAACTCCATGCCAACTTCTTTCCATTGACTGGCACTGTTGCGCAAGAAACCAATAAACTATCAACGACAAACTGCATATAACTAAGAAGAAAAGTGTAGATGATAACATGTAAAGTGAAGCTGTGTAAGATTAATTGAAAGTCAGTATAATTGAGAAAATTAAAATAAGCAAAACTATATATACATAGATAAACTTGAAAAGTTGAGGTGTAAGAAATGAAACAGTTACAATAAGATATGAAGAATAAATGCACAAAGCTCTGAAAATATGCGAAAATAGGATAAAAAGGACAAAATTAGAGTTAATAGAAATGTAGCAAATAATATAAGTACTAATAGATTAAGCTAGTAAAATTTAAGTAAATGTATGAATAGAAAAGATAATGACAAATGAAGCTCTGAATAATAAATAACATAAGTGCTTAACTGTAATATGTATTTGTTTATATATTTAATTAATTCTTATGGCACAATACAAATTTCAGAGAATGTTATATTAGAGTAATTTAAAATGTTATAGGCTTAATAAAGCTAAAAAAAACACAGTATTTTATTTCTCACATATGACTGCATCTGTCTAAGAAGCGAATGATTTATGATTTGATGTTTCAATTACGAGTAGGACCATCATGTTACCTCCTGTGATATTGCAGTTTTTGTAATTACTTTTTTTTTAATCAAGAACGCGACGAGAGGAGGGGAACACTCACCTGATTGTAAGTGATACGATTGCATATAACAACCTGGCGCTAGTTACAACAGTATACACTGTACATCACGCTCGTCGCCTTGAGACATAAGATGTTAAGTTTCGTTACCCCCGAAATTTCACTATCAACAACTCCCTACAAACCGGAACACAGTAATGTACACTACTGTTTGGCGGCAGAAATATGAACTGTGGTGGTATCTACTGTGACGGTCTCCGGCAACAGAGACCTACCACCAGTAGATAGATTATTTTATACAAGGGTAATAAAAAAGAAGGTAAGTATAACTAAATGTTTTCTAATATTATATATATATTATGTTTCTCTAGGCTGACTATGCTCATAGAATAATATAGTCTTTATAATGTCCATAAATTCATAAAAGTAACGCTTTAATGCTCATTCCTTTTATCTAAAGGTATATAGGCATATAAATAGGAATTACACTGCGGAGATGGATTTTGAAAGGATATTCCAGCGGTAATAAAAAAAGCCTTTTGATGTTCCCAGGGGATTTCGTATAGACGAGAAAGGAATTCATGGTTTGAAGGTACTCGAAATATAATATTTTGGTTTATTAAATCAAAAATAGATTATAACATGAATCATTATATTTTCGCTAAGTTACCTTTTCATCTGTACAAGTCTTTGTTTAAAAAAATAAATTAATCTTCATTGTGTTATTTTTTAACAGATTTAGATGGGAATGGGGTTCTACTGTATATCTACTAGGATGAAAATTCAGGAGTGTCCTGCTTAAGCATTGATTTGTTCTAAATTTTGTTTCAATATTGTTAAGAACGTTGGCGACAGATTTTATTGGTGGTTTTGCAAACTGCCTTGCCTGTCTAAGCTTTTCTAAATTTCACAGCATTGGGTTTCAGAATTAAACAGGGTTACACGGCAAGCGTTTAGCCACTGCGCTACAGACGCAGTTAAAATCATTGTAAAATGATGGTGATGACGATTAAAAAGCTAAATAAATCCGATCGAGTTTTGTTATGTATGCACCCTGCTGAATGCAGCTTGGTTGGTTTATTGAAGTCAATAAGGTCACGTGAAGTTGTTGATATAGTTATACACTTCCATTACAACTTCATCACAAACAAAATCATTTTAAATATTTTAATGCTTGTTTTACAAAAACATGGATAAACATACAGGAGAGTTCATAATGGTACAATGTATAGTTTACTACTAAATTTAACGTACTGTTCTCGTTAGATATTCACATAGAGACATTTCTCTCACAAAGGCGATCGTTATGCTTTCCAAACCCAAGTTCGTTTCTTATGGGAGCTAAACTTTGGTTAAGTGAAACATCATTGTTTGTCTTATTAAGTTGTACAACAATAACGTTTAGTTGCAATTGAAGGGTGCAATAAATTTAAAATTTTATTTATATGTGTGAAATAGTGACGACTAAATTTGGGGGATGAAATTCATCGAGAAAACATGAAAGGACTGTATATACAAACGATAATTGCTTAAATAAGGAAGATGGTATGTAATAATATATTCTACTTTAAATATTAATGATAAATACATATTAATAAAATTAATTCACTTTAGATTTGTTTCAAATACCGTCACAAACATAGAAAGTTATTGTATTCGCAATGTAAACCGTTCATTGGTATGTAATATTTTTTTTAATACAAAAGAAACGTCTGTTAAAAATATATTGATTAATATTTATTTCCATTAATATTGTAAACAAACATTACATTACCACTGCTTAATTAAATCGTCAACTTCATAAAAGTGCTTTCTTCAAACTGATGTTTGGCTTGTTCCTCTCGCCCCGTCGCTAAATTAGTATCGCTGAAAACATGTTTTATTTTAATTATGAATATTCATGTAAAAAAATAAAAATAATGGTATGATTTATATAATATTCATTGGAATCTTTTTCACTTGAACTTTATATGTGCGACGGGAGCATTAGAACATTTATGTTGTCAGTTTATGGCGGAAGTCGCAATATAAAATATGACAGAAATATGTGTAATATACATTGTAAGAAACGATTATTGTACTGGAAATATAATGAACATAGCCTGAACTGGGTTTAAGTTTAAAAATAATTGAATATAATACTTTGTCAGTTGTAATTGTGCCTGCTAGCTCCGCAACAGTTACCACGTAAAAAGCGCGGGCGGACGGGAGCGCTTCCAGATCTCAGTCTTCATCCATCCGCCGCGGAAGTTGGACGTGTCGCAGTATAAGTAACGAGGGGAAAAGTTTTATGAACGATCGCTATGTATGTGCGAAATACGATGAAACTATGGGATTACATTATTGGAAATAGAACTGTGCTGTGAGAGATTGCTCGCATGTGAATATATCATGACTGTCAATGTGAAATATTTTATAAGATATTTGAAAAGTTCCGGTGGATCAGCTGAGTAATGAAAGGTTTGTTACTTAATATTAATAAGTTAAAAAATTCTATAACTTCTATTTTATATCTTGTTATAATTGAAAAAAAAAATCATTTATACCTTATAACTTACTAGTTTAAAGAAACGCTCCCCGCAAAAGAAAACTTTTTAAAGGTTGTATATACATCATTCAAATAAGTTATTAGCATTATTTAATACAAATTATTATAGATTTTATTAATTTTACACTTTAAAGTTCTCATTGATTAAACTTTATAATATACTTAATAATAAAGTTATTGATTACAACTGTCGATAATACAAAGATAATGTTGTTTTAAAAGTAATAAACAACCTAGGAGTTATGAAGTTATTTAAGCAATTATAAGAGAAAATATGTTATGTAAGAATCTTGTAGGAAATAAAAAAACTTTTGTATTATGTTAGTTTTTTAGAACCTTAAAAATATAATACATTAGTAAGTAATACAAAAAATAACATTAATTAAGAAACAAATATACGCTATACTATAATTTTTTGAAGTAGACTTGTGAAAGGCTGTCACTGGTGGTAGGTCTTTATTGCCAGAGACTGTCTGGGTATATGTACCACTGAAGCTACTATTTTTGCTCCCAATCATTACTGTGTTCCGGCTTGAAAGATGCTGAAGCAAGTGTAATTACTGGTGTAACGAGATTCGACATCTTATGCCTCAAGGGGACGAACGCAATGTGGTGTAGTGTGTAACATCCTAACTAACACTACGTCGTTATGGGCGGGCGTATCACTTACCAACAGGTGACAGTCCCATTCGTCTTATAACTTCGATGAATAAAAAAAAAGAAAAAGTCTATAAATTAATTGCGTTTCGGAATTAATTTATAAAAATAATTTATTAATTAATGAATAACGTAATATATTATTTAATTATAGGGTTACTAATATACATATATTTCTACAGCGAAGTAGAGTGGTAACGTTATTATTATATTTCCAGTAAAGGGGTTTGTTGTTACTGAAATTACTGGGGTAAAGACTAAAGATCTCATCTCAAGGCTAGAAGCACAATTTGGTGCAGTGAGTATTATTCAAACTAGCGCCGCATTATTATAAGGGATTTTTTAGTTTCCCCTCTGCTGGTTGGAGCAGAACCATTTTTTCCTTTTTATTTTTATTTATTACCTCTGTCTTCCCATTCTTATTGTTCTTCTTTCATGGTACTTTTCCTCTTTCAATCTTCCTTTTCGAAATATAATTATTTTAACAATATTTAATCAAACGTGTGAATATTTTTTTTGTAGTTATTTATTTATACTGTTTAAAAATGTTTTGGAAGCTGCTTCACAAGTTCGTTTAAATAATGCCCGCGCCCAGCCAATGGACGCTGTTCACACGACTTGATTTACGATATGGCCTACTATAAACGGCATTATAATAAATCTCTTAAATATCCATTCTGCACAAGTTAAATGGTGCAGTGTGCATTGTTCCTACTCCTGAAGCCAAATTTTAACTATAAAGTAGATGCGAATAGACACAATAGACTAATAAAACGTAATTGTTATTTTTGCCGGAGACCGTTCAAGTAGGTAAACACGACGCCAACTACCAAAAAGTAGTACGCAAAGATTACTATGTTCTGGATTGAAGGGCGTTGTTACTAGTGGAATTACTAGGGTAAGATTTGACTTTCGTCTCAGGACGATAAACACTGTGTAGTGCATATCATCCTAACCAGCGCCACATCAGTTTGGACGAGCTTATTATAATGTGATCATCCTACTCGTTTAGGCGCTACTTCAATAGAAGTGCAGAAATATATTATGTGGTGATATCTACATAGATGGTATTCATTAACAGAGACCAATCCGCAGTACAAAATATTATATAAGAGATATTTCTTAAAAAAGTTACATTAAAATAATGTTATTATACAAATACTTTTGCTTAATAACTTCATTAATGTTGGAACTTTGGAATTTAAGCGGAGCATTAAAGCGGCAAGGGATCCAATTTAATTAGGAAACCTAAATTAAGTGCAAAAAAAATATTTTTGATGTTGTTATATTAAATTATTTACATACTTGAAAGTCTTGAGACGATTATGTGTTTCTAAGTTGGATTCTCAGAATATCTGTTTCATTAAACAGATTACACCATCCATTTGTCTTCTATATTTTACAAATAAGATAAAGGGTCTAATTAAATGTATTATTCGTCAACGAGACCTATATCCAGCAGCGGACGTTCGTCGGCTGCTGCTGATGATTACGATGATTTGTCACGAGTATTAAGTATTTATTTATGACGGAATACATCGAATTTTGTTAAAAATATATATTTTATACAACATACGTCATTGTCTAGTTAAAGCACACATAATCATCTTAGCTATTCCTCGCTCGATTTGTTGGCTGTAACACCCACACCGTTATGTCTCTTTGGGGAAGAAATTTTGTAAAATCCGTTCTCAGCTGATCATACTTGGTAAAAGAAATATTTCTAATAAATTTCAAATCTAGATTCCTATTCCTCGCCCGCCTTGGCGTTTGTAATATTAAACTAGATTTGAAATTTGTCTGAAATATTCCTTGAGAACAACCGCGACCGTAAATGACTTTCTATATCATCCATTACTATAGCAACCGCATTAATAATACGAAATGAAAATGTTTCTAAAAGTTAATAAGAACTAAAATGATTAAGGATCTATGAAATTCAAAAAATAAATAGCTTATTACTATCTAAAAATCATTCCGAGTATGGTCATGTTTCAATGTCGATACGTTCAATAGTTTTCACGTGATTGGCGAACAAAGAAAACTTATTTTCATTATAGATATGGATAAATACTGAAAAGATTACTAGTAATTTTTTTAACAGATCTTATACGTACATGTTTTAAATCTTTTGGCGTTTATTATTTATTAAGTGGAACTTACCAGCCGCATTAAACTAGTGGACATTTTGTGATATACAAAATGCTTTCCATGTAAATTGAATATTGTAAGCAAAAGTATAAAGCGCTAAATGAAATAAACTGATCTAGGTCAACGGATTTATGTATTTTCTCTTTCACTTGAAACATATATAGCTGGTTGTACATGATTATGTAGCTAAATGAAATTTCATACGAAAAATTTTATTATTTTCGTTTCTTTTTTAAAAACTTTATTGTAATGAAATAAAAACATTAACATTATTCAGAAGTTATACCTAATGAAAATATTTCCCATACTTATACATAAGAAATATTTGCAGACTTTATTGGAAATACGTTATGCAGTCTGATTTTGATAATTTTAAAAGCTGTATTAAGTAGATATATATTTATTATTTCATTATATTTAATTATATACACTGCGACCATATGTTTGTTTCTGTGTGTGATCAATTCAAAATCGCGTCTAACATTTGGTTGTGGTAAAATAATAATTGTATTAGTATGTTGCTTTAAAACAATATATCTGAATTAAATATATTTTTGGGGTTGTCATTTATATGTGATGAGAAAATAATTATGTCACATTCGTATTAATCTATTGTTCTTGCGTAAAAGTGTACAAAATTGTAATTTACCCCTACTCTTACTGATTTGATATGCTGACGGTACATGTATATATCCAACTACATATAAATGCCAACCGCGCCCGTGATTACAACTCGTAAAATTATTTCACTTTTTGTTAAGGTCATAAAATACCATGGACATTTGCGATCACCCTTGTGGCAGCACTGGCCATGAGTGCGGGAAACAAGCGGCCGCATTTCACAGTGGAACCGCCGTCCCGTGTTCTTTGGCCGTCCACGCGTGGGGCGTACGCCTCCTGTCGTGCAACCGGCCATCCCACGCCTGATGTCAGTTGGGTCACCGCTGAGGGACAAATTCTTACAACAATACCCGGTTTAAGGTAAATTTATTTTTATTCATATACAAATATATAAAACAGATGTCATTACTAAAACGGATTTTAGGCAAATTTATATTATTTGCTCGTTACCGTAACCAAGAATAAAACGTACTTTTAACATTATAAAATAAATTTAATAAAGAGAATAATAATAATTAATATAAGTAAAATTCAAAAAGTATAACAGTATTAACAGCCTTTTAGTGTTAGGATTGATAAAAGATTCATTAGTTCTTCTTAAATGTAGTAGTAGAGAAAAATAAAAAAGAATAAAGTATTATTGAGTAGGTACATGTACACAATAAATCTTACATTAGATACAATGGGTAATGAATAAAAAAATTTGACAACTGTTTCTATATTTAACAGAGAAATTTTTAATTAAATGTAAATGTTCAACAAATTTGATTGATCAGGTCTTTGTAATAGGTTGATATTGTTTTTCTTCTGTGTTATCAATTTAAATTGAGTTTTTAGGAAATGATTGTCTTTGCCTTCAAAACTTATATTATTACAGATAAATAGTTATGTTATTATACTATCGTTGTCTTATAGTTAAGTAATCAAACACTTAAAATAAAAAAGCTCCAATCAATGTTTTAAGTTAAATGAACGAGAATATAACCCATCTAAATTAAAATGATTACAATTTATGGTGGAGAAATAGTATAACAGGTATTAAGTTATCTAAGACAATAGCTTATAAATTGGCTTTCGTGCCGATGACAATGTGTAAAGAGAAGGTTCAATTCGAAAAGCTACCCTCGCAAAGCTTCTAATGTTTTTAAAACTTTAATGCTTAACATATATCCTACCACCTTATCCACTATAGAGAAACACTGTAGGCATATTATTCGATAAAAGGAATTATTACGAGTATTTTGTTAAGGGAAGAAATTTAAACAGTTTAGTTTGCTGCCTTTGTAAAATCAGTGACCTGTTTTCTAAGAAAGAAAAGAAACAGTTTAATGTGCCGGTTCAGCATTGTGTCAAATGAAAATTATTTGTAAGGAAACGTTTCCTCTATCCTCATCAATTTCAAGTTTAAATTCTTATCAAAAATATCCATAGATTTGAGTAAACCTCGAATAATTATACGTTTTTAATATTTCCTTGTTCTATTTTGTTAACACAGGTAATATTTTGTTGCAACTTATAAGTGTGTTTACCGTTGAAGCAACTATTATTGTAATGTACTAAAAAAAATCTGTCTTAATTATAAGGCATTATTCTTAAATTTGCTTAGACTGTATATCTATTAAAGATACAATAATCATTTTAAAAATATATTAACGGCAGGATTCGTTCTTTTATTCCTTTTACCAGACATGTATTGAGCGACGGCCGGCTCGTTGTCGGCGCGAGGCGTTCTGTAGTGGACGCTGGTGGTGGAGGATCCAGTTCAATTTTAAGATGCAAAGCTACTAATAAAGCGGGCACCACTTTATCCAGACCAATGCTGCTACAACCCGGTAAGTAATATTATAACTCTATTTAATATTAAACATAAAATTTCTAAATCCAAGGAAGCAAGTTCTTTAACTTGATTTTTTGATTTATAATCTTGTAGTTTACAGTTAATAAAATCAGATTTACTTTAATCTCCTTCTAATAATACAATTTTAATTTGGTACGTGTATATGTATACAATTTTTTTTTTTATGATGAAGTTTGCGCCGCAAGTTTTATTAAAAACTATGACGGCTTCATTGGACCCAAGGCTCATGGATCTTGTGTTCGCAAGCTAAAATAATAAAAAAGAATAGAATAGAAAAGAAAATACAATTAAGGTTAAATATATATATTACGGTGAAACACCGAAATCTGGAGAATGTCGACATACATCGGTGAATGTCAACATTCACATAGTCGCTTGGTGTATGTCCGAAATATTTGCTAAATACCCTTGTTCTGACTTTATCGGTGAATGTTGACATTCACCATGCACTAATGGTGAATGTTGAACATGTCAGATATTTATATTTATTTCTCCGTAATTCAATCTCGATAAATTCAACGCCTCTCTTTCTGAAAGGAATACTGAGAATTTAAAACACACAGTACTTTCAAAATAAGAAAGGAAAATTATAGAAGTAAAAAACTTAATTATATAGTACATTCAAGATGAGAAAGGAAAATAATAGAAGTAAAAAACTTACTCACCAACCTAACCTAACCTAATAGCCAGTCGCCTCTTCGTTGGCTCCTCTCTTTTCTACCTCCACCAGAGCATATCTGTGATTGTCGACATACACCGGTGAGGGTCCAAATGTACAAGAATGTAATGAAATATTCGATCATTCACCGACGTATTTCGTGTTTGTTGACATTCACCGGTGAATGTCGATATTCTCTGATTTTGGTCTTTCACGATAACATATACATAAATAAATGTTATGCGCTTAAAGGCGCTGTAGCTTTATTTTATTTAGCAAAGTGACGAAACGAGTTTGTCCTTCACCTGATGGTAAGTTACTACTTATAGTGGTAGCCTACCACGGCTTTTAAGCCAGAACATAGAAGTGTTTGCACTCTGTTGTTTCACCTACCTACAACAGAGACACCGCCAATACATAGAATAATAACTGAAGTAACTATAAAGCACTTCTTGTCACGAGATGACATGCTAAATGATTTAGAAACATCTTAACTAGTACCTTGTTGATCCGTAACTCTTTAATAAGAAGTCGTTGTGAACAGCAACACTGTAGCTGAATATTTTTTTGTGTTGTCTGAAAAAAAATAAGGAAATAAATAAGACAATATAGCTTTTAATTAAAGAACCGACTTCGAAAGCATCGCGTTATAAGGAAGAGAAAGATAGACTTTGACATTGATTGATAGAGATAAATAGGAATCCTTTTTAAAATGTTGTAAAAATATAGAGTAAAAGAACGTGATGGAAGATAGATAGGACTTGCAGCAGATTGCATTAAATAAATACGTGTACGTTAATGAACAAGTTAAAAAAAAAGTGCATTTCTGTTCCTGTCTAATATAGATTCAGTGAAAATGAGAGACATTTTGTTTGGTAAATTTTTAACTGCCATTGTAGCTTTTCTTAATTTAAAGGTTTATTATTCGGAATGTTTACGGTTTTTACAATATATACAAATTAAGTTTTGACATTAAAAAAAAATATATACATTTTGTCGATAACACTACCCAAATGGTCATCAATACAAAATTAAATTTCAACATTATTTGCTCTAATAATTTTTTATATAAAGATAATAGGAAGTTTGTAAAACAATTAACAGCCAATATGATATTTATTTTCTTCCCAAAATGTAACTCTTGCTTAATAATATGTGGTGTTGTCACCACAGTAACGGTGTTATGTGATAAACAGACGTACGAAAAGAGGGCAAAACAAATTACAACTTTGAGTCGAGTTGAACCAATTAACTTTCCGTTACACAGCGAGGGAAATATGAAATAAAATGAAAAACAGCCAACGGTCGCTCGAGTTTTTTTTTTTTACACGGCCAAACTTTTAATTAAGGAATTAAAAATAACATTACAGTGAGTTCGTAACAAGGTAAATTTTCTTTGTTAAAAAAATATTTGAGCGCAAGAATATTCTAGAAGTTAAATTATAGATCTTAATACATAAACCGGCTGAGGTACTCCGTCTGGAAAGTTAATACGTTGCTACTATGTTTTTTTTTAAATATACGAAGATTAGTATGATTTGATGAAACTATTAACTCTATATTAGAACAGTAGTGCACTTTTCATACAGTCTTCTTAATTGCAAGTAGATTTAACTTTAAGAAACGAAAATAAAGAAGTGATACAACTATTCTCATTTGTACTTTTGCTTTACTTTTTGTTACTTGGGTACCGTTTCTTAAATCAGAGTAAAATTAGAGAAATTTAATATTTTCAATAAATGTAATTGACGATTTATATCGCGATTTCGAGTTACATTTTCCCTTTTTCAAATCTATACTCATGTTTCATTTTACTTATAATATTTTAACATTTTCTATACAATAGAAACGAATACAAAATAAAAATTGAAAGGTAACAAATGGAGGCGCAAAAGAGGCTTATTCTTATTCAAATGAGTTTTGAAGAAAGTATTCGACACTTTGATATTTCATTTTAGTATTGTTTTACAAATTCTTTTTGTGTAACATTGAAAAAAAATTGTGAATTCCTTATAAAAAGAAAGAAGCTTTGTAATTGCCGAGTTTGTGTTGTAGATTATTTTTCACTTAAGTAAATGTACGCTATGTACCATAAGTCTCACATATAGAATATCTATTAGTTAATATTACATTATCGATTTATCTTATATTAAATTTAAATACTTTATAATCTATATGGATTTAGCGTTTATTTTAGGAAGCAATCTATACGGCTTCCTGCTATTGACACATCATTACCGGTTATCATTATTTGACATGTGATATAATTAATGTAATAATTTCAAAGCTTTCAACATACTTTAAATGACGTAATAAAATAATATTTTATGAAAAGATAATTCAATAATTTTTAATATTGTATTAAACTTTCACTGGCAATATATATTTTTTTTGTTTTGGTATAATTTTATTGTAAGTTATAAAGAAACTGTAGCTGATACCGCGCCCTTGGGAGTATACTCTGTCTCTCATATCCTATGAATGTCAGTTTCAACATATGTTGACAATCTATGAATATATGTATTTTGATAGTCGGAACACAGGAATGATGTTCTGGTTGAAGATTTACAAAATAAGGGTGGTAGTTAGCCCGGGAGATCAGAAAAAGCCCTACAACAATAGAACATAAAGCAAGTTGTTATCCGTTGAAGCCAGTGGTTGATATGTATCCACCCCATGTGGGTATCATGGTTTTTATTACTTTTTTTTTTAATTAATTGACGAAACGCGCAGGACGTTCACCTGATGGTAAGTGTATACGTAAGTGATTTGACTCTCAATTGCAACGTGGTGCTGATTAGAATGATATATACTACAACACAATGCGCACGTCACCTAAAATATAAGATGTTGAGTCCTGTTACCTCGGTAATTACACTAGCTTCAGCGCCCTTCAAAATGGAACAGTAATGCTTGCACACTACCTGATTGGCGGAAGACAGGTGCTGCGGTACTACCTATCTAGATAGTCTCCTGCAACAGAGACCTACTACCAGTTAAACCGCTACGGTGCTCTATTTTTCCTCCAAATACTACCGTATCTTTGATTAAAAGGTTAATGCTACTTGATTACATTTACCGTTTCATTTTACAATGGAAAGGATAACAGTAATCGATACCTGAAACTGTTTTTGTCGACAGTAGAGGATAACGTCCTGACTCATTCTGTGCGCCAGCTGATTCCAGCTAAAGTCGGTGGATCTGTAGTTTTACACTGCGAGATATCTACACAAATTGGTCTTGTTGATGTGCAATGGATTCAGGATGGTCTAACACTTGCTTCCAGCTTTATGGGTACCGGTCAGTTGGTTATAAATATTTAATACAAATTTCATGTATATTTCTTTTTAAGTCACTTTTAAAGTTATATTTCAGACTCTCGATGGATAGCCGGCGCCGGCGGATTGCTTTTGGGCACGGATTTAACTCAAGCTGATATACAGGCGGAGTATTCGTGTGTGGCTTTGGATACACCAAGTCTTGTTGTGAAACTTACAACAGATGGTCCGGCTAAGTATATAATAAATATATTTATTAATAATGTATTGTACAATTGTACTTTTAATATGTTCGATTGTTAAACAGACAGTAGCTGGTTGGAAAACATCGAAATTAATTCAATTGAAGCACGGACGGGTGACACAGTAATACTGCCTTGTATAATGCGACATGTTATTGAGCATACTATGACGTAAGTAAATATATAAGGGTTGTACATATCTTCTATTTATAGATACATAATGAAAATGGCTTTTCTTTGTTCATCAATCACGTGAAAACTAGTGAATGTATCCACACAAGAATGTGACTATTCGACGCGGAATGATTTGTAGATGCTTATACGCTTATTTGGTTTTTGAATTTCATACATCTTTCATCATTTTAATTCTAATGAACTTTTATAAACATATATTCATTTCTTATTATTTATACGGTTGCTATAGAAAATGATCTCATTTTACATTATAGCTAAGTAAGCGAGTGGAGAACAGGTATTATGTATGTAAAAATTTATAAATATGTTAAATTTACAATTAATTTTAATTATCAGTTGGCAACGACAGGAAGCAAGTGGGGTATGGATTGCAAACACGCCCGGAGATGGTATTGTTAAGGGTGGTGCATTTATCTTACCAAACGTTCGTCCACACCATGCTGTGCGTTATGCTTGTTCTTCAGGAACTGAATCCTCTCATAGGTTGCTCATACGTTTAATAGTCGTGGAACCTTTATCCGTAATTGTTACGCCGAATCCTTTGGTAAGTTTGAAATTTAATCCACGTAATAATTTTCTAAATTACTAATTTCTAGTTGTCTAATATTGGATTTGTAGCTTTTAGGAACTGGTGGATCAGGAGTTTTTAATTGCACTGTACAAGGAGGACGCGGCGGAGGAGTAACGTTAAGTTGGCAACACGAAGGTCGTCCCCTCCATGCGCCGCAATCTCGCTTATCTTTGGGTCCAGTTCGATCACATCATTCTGGTTTATATCAATGTACTGCGTATGATCATATCGATTCCGCTGTATCAGGAGCTGAATTATTTATAGCTGGTATTTGTAGTTTATTTTTATTACCTACAAATAAATGAAACTTTTTATGTAAAATTAATATAACACTATAAAATTCCAGATAGACCACCAAGACTTATTTCGACATTCAGTGAGGCTGTTACTAGAATTGGTCAAAGTATTGTGTTAAGGTGTGCTGCTAATGGGATTCCGCCTCCCAGAATTTTATGGACATTGGACGATAGACCGTTACCTGCTGCACCAGACAAGTAAGACCATATTACGTCGACCAGACACGACCAGACGACACGTTGTAGATAAATTCATAGATAATTATTTATATACAGATACAGTGTAAATACGAGAGCAGAATCTTTACCGAGTGGCGAAGAAGGTGCAATAGTATCAACATTAAGTGTCACAATTCGAACAGCGGATGAAGGTGGTAGATATGGATGTAATGCAACTAACTCAGGAGGCTCACATGCGCATCATGCAAGATTGAATATATTTGGTAATATTTAATCATTTATTTTTTATATGAAGTATAAAACATTTTTAAATGTTATAAAATTATTTTTTTGTTTAGGTCCTCCAAATATTCGGTACTTACCGCCACTTCATGTTAAAACAAACACGGACGTAAAACTCAATTGCCCTTATTCGGGATATCCTATTAAGTAAGTGTAAATTTAAAGAGTCAATAATTAAAACAAAAGAATGCTAAGAACTAAATGAGTCATTAATCTGACGATTAGTCGAAAAGACCAGCTTTCATGTTATAATCTTCATATCAAGAAATTTGCTTTTGCCTTAATATTATTTATCAGAATATTTCCAAGTTATTACACCCACTCAAACACGAATATAAGGTCTATGTATGTTCATAGATGCTTTTTCAGCTTATCAATCCAAAATACCACAATTTTTATCTTTAATACTTAATTTTTAAATCATAATAATTATAGGGAAGTTATTTGGCGTCGAGAGGATGGATCGGCTATAGACACTAGTCTAGAGTCTAACGACGAACTTGGTATACTACGATTAGCTTCAGTAAGAAGTACTGATGCAGGTAGCTATACATGTGAAGTTAGAGCGGAAAGTGGTGAATTAGCGAGACGAACAGTTCGTCTCGAAGTACATAGTGAGTAATTACATATTTTTCTAAATAATATTGTAAAAATTATCAATTCACTAATGGCTTAGGTATAAGATTGATAAAATTTGTGAAAGCTGAAATATAATTAATAAACTACATTTATCTTAACAGAACCACCAAAGATAATGCCTTTTCACTTTCCCGAGGAGCTGGAAGTGGGAGGAAGTACACAAGCCACATGTAGTTTAGTATCAGGCGATAAACCTATTTTATTTTCATGGCATAAGGACAATTTGCCTATACCATCCGTGTTAAAGGTATAAGATAATTTATTTGTTTATCAATAAATTTAGTCAGTTTAAGCGTTTAGTAAATAACAATTGAAACTTAAAGGTTGAGCAAAAAAATATGGATTTTTTCTCTATTTTGGTTATACATAATCTCTCATCGGCACATACCGGAGAATACTCATGCAGGGCAACCAATGATTTTGGAACTATAAGTCATATGGCGCCATTAATTGTCAAAGGTATTTATTTACACATCTTATTGTTACCATTACTAAATTAATTTTTTTTTATTACTTATTGGAGCTAGTAACTAAGAATCGAATAACCTATCAATTAAAACAGTTATTACGCATAGAATCACCGTCTTGGGTATGGCGAGCTCAGAACACCTCAGTGTCTGTTGGTGCAGCTGTACTATTACCCTGTTCAGCCAAAGGACAGCCTTTTCCTAGAATATCATGGGAATTTTCCTCAGGTAAAATCAATAACTTCGAACAACGTATTACTTCCTTGGCTTTATTAATTTTATATTTAAGCTTATCTTAATGCATAGGTGGAGACAATTGGCATCACATTTTATGGAGCCAATCGGAGTCATCTGACGCTACTGAAGGTTCAGTTCTATCCGATGGCACTATATGGCTTAAAGCTATTACATCTAACCATGAGGGCTGGTATCGATGCACCGCGCGCGTTCAACATTCTTTTTTACATCATTCTTTTTATCTAGATGTTAGAGGCGAGTAAATTTATTTAACTTTTTTCTTACAGCATTACTTTTTGACGACAAACTAAATAGCTTTTGGTAGCAAAGGTCGGTTAATAAGTAAAATAAACGTAAGTCGTCTAAGGTTAATATAACATCGATCACATCTAATACTTCTAACGATTCAAAATAAAAAATCGTAGCTTTAGTAATAATGTATAAATTACAAGTAAATCTTAAAAGAGTTTTAATTATTAATTATGTGTTCACACTGTATTGATAGTTTTGCACACAAAGCTATTTAAAATTTACGAAATTTGGTTTATAACTTTTTTTCTATATAGAACCACCTGTATTAACGAGAGGAGACGGAGGAGGAGAAACGAGATGGGTAGTGAGGGCATCAACCGCTCGTCTCACTTGTACAGTACGTGGGGAGCCCGAAATCCATTTACACTGGACACATGATTCAAGACCTCTATCGTTGGAGTAAGAAATCTCTAGTTGATATTCAAATTCTTAGACTTTAAAATTATTCAAGCAGTCAACTTCCTTGACTCTGATAGTCAACGTCTTTCAAGTTATTTTTATATATGTTCTTGGGTGTTATGTCCAGTGGCACAGGTGGAGTAGAAACGAAAGATATTGGTAATGGAATGGTGACATCAGAAATTACTATAACACACGCAGGACCTGAACATGCCGGAGACTACCGATGCATTGCTCGAAATTTGTATGGAAATGATGAACTACTTTTTCGGTTATTCGTAAAAGGTAGTAAAATATTTTATACCTTATTGTTGTTATTCTTTAATTTTGGATATTTAAAGAAAGATTGAACTTCCACTTTCTAATAATTCGTAGTTTTTTTATTTCTTGTCTACTTCGAAATAATGCTCAGTAATTTTATTGTGAAAGTACCTTTATTGGAGTAGTAAGATATTTTGTCTTTAATCCCAGAGCGCCCTAACGTTCCCGAGGAAGTTCGCATTTCTGAATTATGGTCGCGAAGAGCACGTGTAACTTGGAGAGTCGCAAGAGGTGTAATTGTTTTGCATTATACATTACAATATAAAGCACTTGCAATAGATATGTCCAATATTGGCCTTAACGTACCCGTACCAACCTTGTTGGACACGTGGGATACCCCTGGTGTTGTCAACGTTACTTTAACGAATTCTGATCTGCTGCATGTCGCGTAAGTATAGTACTTATAACATATTTTAGGTCTGCTTTACAAAATCGTTTTTTAACTATCCTCTTTTAATTGTTTTTTTTTTATGCAACTCGTGATATTTGGTGCGTCAAACGTTTAAAGTTTGTTAGTAACGTTTTCAGCTTAAGTCCGATTTTCCATTACAACGAGATTATTGTTTAAGCCTATTGACCATTCAGATCGGAAGGTCCGGGTCGCGCCGGGGCTTTAGTGACCGGATTATCTCCCGACACACGATACGTACTTAGGCTCGCTGCCTACAATGATGTCGGAGCTTCACCTTACACAACGCCTCTTCATTTCACTACTCGAGAAGAAGGTATGCATGTAGCTATTTATTATTTATGTTTTTCTCTTATGTAGGTACATATACATATGAATCAAAAAGAGAAATCTTAATCCACTAATGCCAGTAGAAGTACTTAGAAAACCTAAGTAGAAAAAATGTCTGTTAAAATATCTCCTGTTGCTCATTTTCTAATATGTACATGTTAATTAATGATTGACTCATCAGATGGTCGTGATACAAAGGCACTAGTTTTTTCGTAATGTAATAATAGGCCGTGGACCTCCGAGCTCAATATCAGATGGGCTGTAAAAATCAACGGAGCACTATACATCATCAAATAATAGAAAATTAATGTATTTTTTTAATAATCTTCAGGTAGGGTATAGAGTAGCTGAGGAACGAATTGGTTTCGTCAATCTGATCGCTAAACTTCAATTTGAACCTAATGCTGATGATGATGAGGATATTTTTGTCAGACATCCGTAACACAATTGACTCTGTAATTAAACTTTATGCGAATTAATAAAAAATTTTGGTTCAAAAAGATTCTTTTTCGTTTATCTCGTGAAAAATCGAGCAATTGAAACGAAAAAGAAAGTTATATGCTAAAAGTTTTTTCTCGTTATTTGTACAGCGCCTGGAGGAGTGCCGCGTGACATAATAGTCAGAGCACTCCGCGCTCGAGAGTTACTTGTCACTTGGCAGGTATTGTTTTTATTATTTTTGACAGCAATTATTTTACCTCCTTTCACCCCTAAACCAATGAGCTTTTTTAAATTATTTTCACTTTAAATTAGTTCTTCTTTAGTTCATTTTACTATTTCTGTAGCCACCACCGAGAGAAACGTGGCACGGCACTTTACTCGGTTACACAATCCGCTGGTGGGAAGTCTCTGAAGATGGCAAAGGAACGCATGGTGATAACTTAGGGTCGGAAAGTGGTGCTAGTGCTGATGCCACCAGTACTACTCTGAGAGGCCTAAAAGCGGCTACTAGATATGGAATTACTATAAGGGCTTATAACGCAGCCGGTGCTGGTACACCATCGCCGCCCCATTACCGACACACACTGGAATCGCGTAAGTGTAATTTTTTTATTACTTCGGATCAATTAAATTGAAAATACTCTGACATGAAATTTTTGACGTTATAATTTATTGTAAGACAGTGAAACCAGAAATGTCCTTACTTCTGTAGCTAAACAGTAATGTTTGGACGTTTCTTGTAAACCTTACTGGATTTTATCTGAACGTAACGGTAGGCAGGTCTCATCAATAAAGTAGCCTATTGCCTGTCTCTTTGCTGTGTATAAAAAATTATAGAAAAGGAAAACTTTCTATAAAGCTATTCTTAATTTTCCGAATAATTTTAATGACTATTATATCCTATAGCGCCTAACGGTAGTCCTGAGCTTCTACCGTGTATTCCCAGTGGTTCTACTTCGCTTCGAGTGTCATGGCATCCGCCATCGCCAGAGTTCAGAGGCGGCATTATAACTCATTACACTCTTCAATACTCTAGACGTGATTCTGATCCGTTATTACCACCTCAAGATGCGTATTTAAGAGTTCAGGTATGTTCATCATGTAATACAAAGAATACTTTAAATAAACTAAAATTAGGATTGTAAATATTAATAATTGAATAGGGCTTCTGTTGTACTTCTGTTTAAAGAAGAAAAGTTTATTTAAATTGAAAATTTTAATGTCCAAAAATATTAAAACTGTATGTACTTATAATAAATTGAATAATTAGTTAATTTATATAGGTTTTCACAATTAACGACGTGTATGGCATTATAATGTTGCTGAATCTGTGTATGAAATGAAGTCACTTGTGTTTGTGTATAGACTAGTGCCCTTTATTATCAAAGATTATATCACCACTTATTATGTAATAGAAAAAATAAGTATTTTTAATATTTAACTTAAAATATTCTTAGGGCGAGGAAACTACGGTATCCCGTCTAATACCATATGCGGAATACGAAATAAGAGTTCGTGCACATAACGCAGCTGGTGATGGTCCATTGTCAGCCCCTCAATTTTGTCGTACTGACGAAGATGGTACATACATTTATTTATAAATAATATATTATATACATTAGCACTTCATGTGTGTTACAAACTTATGCATTTTTAGTACCTAGTGCACCAGGAGGGATGAAACTAATTGCACTGAGTGAACGCTCGCTGAGGGCATCCTGGCTGCCACCTTCTCAACCAAATGGAAAATTAACACACTACACGCTTTACGTCAAAGATTTATCAGGGTATGATTATAGATTATTTATACAAAAATAATTTGAAGATTTTTACAAAGCATTTAAGAAAAGGGAAGGAAAAAATCGTATTTTAGTTGATATGCTTTAATGCAGGACTCAAGAACCTAATGTGTCGCGGGTAAACGCATGTGTCGAAGGAGAGGAATGTATGAAAACACTACGCGGACTTCGTTCGGGACGAACATATGAAGCGTGGGTCAGAGCGGCCACTAGTGCGGGAGAAGGTCCACCGTCGACTGTGGTTGCTTGTCAAACTAGTGCTTTAGGTAATTCGTCTCATCAAAGTCCCATAGCTTTTATTGTTAATCTATTTCTACAAAATATATAAAGACGTAACTAAAAAAAAATATTTTAGCTCCAGCTAGAATATCATCCTTTGGAGGTTTAGTTATGGAAGCGGCAGGGAGTTCTCTTTCCTTACGATGCGTTGTTGGTGGTGTTCCACCTCCAGCCAAGAGGTGGCTTCGTGCTGGTAATCCTCTTCATCCAATTCCACCATTCCAGTTAGAAGGTGATGCGCTACTAATAAGAGGTACATGTAGTGCATTGACAAACTTTTCCTAGTACATAAGTATATTTACATTGCGCTCTAGTATTTTTCACTTTTCATTCTAGGCTTAGAATTATCCCATGCTGATAATTACACTTGTGTTGCTGAAAACCCTCACGGCTCTGATTCGGTAACATGGCGAATGATAGTATTACGGCCACCGGTTCCACCAAGCTTAGCTTTGTTAGAAGCAAGGTCTAGAGAGCTAGAACTTGATCTAAGACCCACCCCAAGAGCACCTGGACATGCACTTCCCAAAGCTTACACGTTGCATTGGAGGCTTGCTACGCCGGAGGTAATTTAGCTGTTCTTATTATGTTAAAGCACATAAATAAAAAGAAATGCGAATAAAATTTGTTTCTAGGGGGAATGGCGAACACAGTCCGCAAATCCCGGTCCTGTAACTTTAAATGGTCTACGATGCGGTTCAGCGTACCGTGCTTACAGCTCTGCTGGCGGAGCCCCTGGTACTGAAATAGCAGTAAGAACTTCAGGCGGGCCACCATTAGCTCCACCTGATTCTAGGTGGATAAGAGCAAATGCTACTCATGCCAAGTTTGATACTAGCATGTGGTCTGACGGGGGATGTGGACCTGTCGCCTTAAAACTGGAATGGGCTGGATCGGGTGCTTTGGGGTCTAGAGATGTACCAGTTGGGGGAGAAGTTATATTAAGCGGTTAGTGAAGTTTCAGATATTTTTTGTTTATTTATGTACTAGAGAAAATAAATAAGTATTGTTTTTGGTAGGCTTGTCACCAGGATCAAGATATCGAGTAGCGGCACGAGCCTCGAATGAAGCAGGGTCGACGCGGGAAGTATATGAATTTACGACTGTGCCTCTCGAGGGTAGTTTTGCTGAAGAAGTCGACGCTCCATTTCCTGCAACCGCTGGGGAGTTAGCACTTTTGTTAGCATTATGTGCAGCGTTATCATTGGCTGCCTTAACTATACTTGCCATTCTATTAAGACGCAAAAGGTAAAAAGTTAATATTTATTTATTATTTAATATTTATTTATTTAAATTATTTATTAATTTCATAAAAGAAAGCAATTTTAATTTTATTTTAGTATAACGAGACGAGAAATTTTAGTAATATCTAGTAGAAATTTAATTTTAATAAAATATATGCGTTTCCCAAAAATTTATCTTAATATCAAAATAAAACATTTAAGTTCTATTGAGATAATTTTTTTATATTTTGAGTATAAATTGTTAGAACTGAGGGTGTGGTGGCAAGAGTTACAACAAGCGATAAATCAGGCTGCGGGACATACGGAGATCAGCCGCATCCAACGCCGAAACTGTTACCAGATCCACCAGGTATATTTTTATGACTTCTCACCGTTTTTCGACTAACAAAAACGTTGGTACTCGTTTATTCTGTTCATGTGTTAAAAAGCCTATTATTGAAATCTTAACAATAATATTTCTTATTTTGCTAGACGTTTATGAAATAAGCCCATACGCAACATTCGCTGGACCTGGTATCACAGGAGCAGGGTCGCGGGCATACACACTTCAACTGCGAGCATTGGCGCGTCATGATGATGATGCTGCTCCGCCTGCACATTCCTCCTGTTGCGACGGTTTGCTACGTCGAATAATATTTTATATTAGTCACTACCTGATGAAAGTGATTAACTATTACGCTCATCGCGGTACATTTAAAGAAGCCTTCACCCAGTGGGATGTAGAATGATTATAATGACTGTATTCAGCTTTCTTTTCATTGAATAATGATTTTTCTTATACAAAGTAGCGGTAAAGTTCTTATCGGTAAGTTCTATAACTGCGATGCTGTTATGAGAATTTTTACAGAGCACTTCATTGCGCTCGTTGCGATTAGATACAAGAATTTAAGATTTATTATCCTTCGTTGCCAGTTTCGCAAATAGCTTCGACGTCTTTCTATCTGGATAACTATAATCCTTGTACACTGCTAAGAAACCGGCATTTATACTCTTCGTAACAGTGATCATTAAAGCTTCGCGTAATAATGACATAATTATGTTGTACAGAAGAAACCTGCGTCGATAACTGTGAAGATCAGAGGCGACGACGACGCAGACGCCATTATTGCCCGGATCATGGTACGTTGATATGTTATTAGTGAAAAATTTTCCATCCCAGCAAAGACCTTTAAAATTAATTAATCTTTATATTTATATCCTAAGAAATTTCTTGGACATTGTATTAATTTTTTATAATTACTATTTTTTTTACTTTATTGTATACTCTTGAAATGTGGTATACAAAAGGAAGGCTTAAGGCCTACAGGAATTCTCACACAGCCAACTTTAGATGAAATAAGATGTTGGGTAGTAAAGTAAAGTACAAGTATATAAATATCATCATCATAATGATTAGCCGATAGACGTCCACAGCTGGACATAGGCCTCCCTCAAAAAATATACAAATATGTATATTTTAGTTTAATATATAAATATACATAAAAATATTATACGATGATCTTTATTGTTCATCAATTAGTGTTAAGACATTTATGAACAATAAAAGCAATCTACTATATCTTAGAAGAAAAAAATCTTTGATTTCACAAAAAAATAACCCACATATTATCTTTCTGTAACTCACCTTTTTTGTTATCAGGTTGTTCATTGGATTCGGGGAGTTGAAAGAATACACTGCCATAAATAGTTAATATCTAGTCAACGTAATTAGTTCTTTACTCAGTTGTATTAATTATTAAGAATGAAAAATTTTTACATTAAATTTGACTATTTACTATTCGTGGGTTTTTTTATCCTTTCCTTAACACCTTTTAAATAAATATGTCTAATCTCCAACAGTAAACTAATATGTAATATCGTTCGGTGGAATTTCGCATCAGACGTTCTAATTCAGAACTTACGTAAGTTAAGTTGATATCGGTACTTAGTTGTTTCCAGTAAATCCACAACGTCTTGTTAGCCTGATGCTTAAGTAAGCTTCGTTCATAATAAACTTCGATCGGTAATGTCTTCTTGATATTTTAACATACTCCGTATTTTACTTGAATAACAACATGAACGTTATCTATTGGTCATTTTATGAACTAAAAATGAAAAAAAAAATCCGCAAAAACTCTTATACAAAATTTAAATTCCAGCTGTACTTTAAACACCTGAAAGAATTAAAAAATGTTTAGCGGAAAAAAAAATTGTACATATACATAAAAGTTGAAAAGTTCGCTTGTTTCCCTTGCTCCCTTAAAATTTTTAAGTTTATTTATTACATTACTTTAGAAAAAAAAATAGTAAGTGATTAATATCGTATAATATGTATTATTTTATACAAACGTTTTATTTATTAGTTAAATTTTTTTTTCACCGGAAGAAACCAATTTTGCAAGATAGTGGAAGAAATGTCGATATATAATCGATAAACTTAAAAAATCGATGGATAATAATGATTTATTGTAGAAAAAGAAATCTCCATGATTCCATAAATCTCTGGTTATATTATATATATAAATAAATGCATGTTCATTCCTGTAAAATAGTACAACTTTAAAGTACGTTAAATTTAATTATAAACTAATAAATTTAAGGATAACCCTATTCATATGTGAACACTTTTAAAATTAGTTAAAGTAAACGTACCTAACATAACACATTTGTATGTAAATTGTAGTCCCTATATTCCTGGCGGATAGATAACGGTCCCTTAAAGCATTATCCAACGACGAAGTTTCGGGTCGACTTAATAACATTTTCTAAATGTATTCCACTATTTCGATTATCCTTTCAAAAGTACCTACAAGGTTTTTATCATTCAAGTGGATTTAAAAAAAAAATTGCATCTATATATAAGAACTAGCAAAACTTTGTGGGAGACAAGTAACTTATTAGTGGTAATTAGAATTCAATGCTAATGAATTCGTTGAAAAATTATTTAAAATTTAAACAGACGGACGAAATGGTTAAGGGAAAGGAATTTATAGATATATGAAGTATATTTTATTTATATTGTGAATTCGTAGCATTTGCGATCTGTGATTCGATTTATAGCCCACGTAAATGCATAGTGGTAGTTTTTTCGTATCCAACAAATTTACTGTTACAATATCAGTGATTATAAGAGCTGTGTAGTAGACATAAATAGAATGTTTTGTTATATAATAACATATAACCTAAATGTGTTTTGTTCAGTATCGAACAATGAGACTAGATAATTAAAAATGATAAATGTGAGAAAGTTACTCCTATATTTCGGCTCGAGAAAATTATCTGTACTTGCGTCTGACATTTCAATCGATGTCTACGTAGATGGCAAACGCTTCGGTGGAAATAAAAATTAAAACTGATTTCCTTTTGAAAATTACTCTAATAAAACAAATAATAATAATATTTTTTTTCAATACATACACTTATTATACATTTCAAAAATGATAATTAGCCTCTAGTTCTCTAAGAAATGATACTATAAGCTAAACGTCATAATTATAATATTTTATTAGATTTCTTATTCTATCTTTTACATCGATTTACTGTCAAATGATAAGAAAACTTGCTTATCAATTCATTTTAAACCTTTTTAATGATTAATTTTCTTATGCGTCAATTGAAATCATTCCTATCATATGTTATCTTAGCTTGAATATTGTTCCTTCATTTTTACATCCTCTTATAGGTAGAAAACACTTCCTAGTGGCCTATATAGTTACTAGAGTAGCTTGCTGGCCTAATGATTAGAGCGTGTGGTCTTCATTCCGGAGATCGCGGCTTCTAATCTTGGCATGTACCAATGACTTTAATATTTAAGTTATGTACATTTGTGAACTTTAGTAACAACAGCGAAATACAAACGGTGAAGGGAAATATCGTGAGGAAACCTGCACATGAATTAGAATTTATTCTAAGGTGTGTGTGAAGTCACTAATCCGCGTTAGCCCCGCGTGGTGACTATGGCCTCATCGCCCTTATATTGAGGGTAGGCCTGTGCCCCAACAATAGGGACGTAAATAGGCTGTTATGGTTGATTTCATTTTTTACATCCTCTTATAGGTATAAAACACTTTTTAGTACCTATAGAGTTACTAAGCTAGGGCGTTTGTGTATCAACTTTGGAAGTGTACCAGCTTAATGAATAAAACAGTTTATTTAAGTAAACGACTGTTTGTAATAAAAAAAAAACACTTCTCCAAAGTTATCTTTTAGATTTTAAAAAATATATATATTTTAAACGTATGGAACACTTCCGCTTTCTCTATTCCGTACATGAAAGTACATGATTAAATAACTCAATAAATATAAAAGAAATTATTTTAGCGTAATCAGAACATACATTTTAATATATACTGTCTACCAAAATACGCAATGTTTTTTTTAGCCTTTCTATTGTCGTTTATTCAAGTTGCTCTTATCTAAAAAGAATAAATAAAATCGGTTTGGACGTAAATCCCTCTGAACGCTTTATGCAAACAGTTTTCAAATCCCCTATCACAAAATCGACTCAATTTAATTGTCTTCCATTTGACCTAAATCCGTTGCGTAAGCAATATAAAGGGTACCATACATTGTACTGGTCACTCGGAAGCCGTAATCGAAATTTAATCTTAGAATAAAAACTTTAAAATTTAATTATTGATTGATATCTTTACAAATAACCTAAAATATACTTGTTTTTTTTCTAGCTTTTATATTTTAATATAGTTCCATGCCTAAACAATATATGGACTTTTTTGCGGATGAAGTCGGGTCACTAATATGGGGTGTGTAGTTTAGTTCTTGTAAATAAATCGCGTTTCTAGCAGTATCCATGTATTTCTTAAAATTCACTTTACAATGGTTTACCATTAACTGTACATACTAATATTTAATGTCTTAAAAGACATTAAATATTAGTATGTACAGTTAATTCCGCTGTCGTAGGAATCCAAGTGATTTCTAACGCAAGACGCCCAGTCTTTTATACTTAATAGATTATTTGAAAGCGCGACTCTACACCGCGCTTTTGTTTACTTCAACGCATTGTATAAATAAACAAATTAATAACTCAACATTTGTTACAAGAATAAGCATCAAATTCGATTGCTTAGTCTTCCAGTGCTAGGTGAGAGGACGATGACGGAATAACAAAGAACGTCTGTCCAGAGCGGCGTCACGACGGTATTCTTGTGGTGATGGATACACGCTACAAATAGTTTGAAGTCACTGGTTCCGGTACGTCCGTGAATGGCAATCCTGGTCCTCGCTATACATAGTTTGTGCTGTGTTTATGTAGGACAACGATTTAGTTGAGTCTGCGGGACTTGATGGATTCACCTGACTAATGTTCGTTCTTTGTCAGAGGGCTTAACGAAGCAAATGGTAGAATAAAATACCAATGAAGATTATTTGGAAAAACTATATAACTAATATAAATATAACCGCTTTATAAATTATCTTCATGACCCCATAGATTTTATGTTTTTTATTATACATTAGAGAAAAGAGAACCTTTACTACCGTAGCGCTTAACTATTCCCCATCCTATATAACTGGGTGCAAATGTTACTTTCTAGTTTGAAGGACGATGCTACTGAGATAACTGTAATAACGAGACTTAAAATCTTACAAATCAAAACGGGAAAACAATGTAAACCCCTATAATTTATTACCACGCGCCCGTTATATTTTACAGTTGTATATATTATAACAAATGTCTTATTATTAAAAGCAAGTTTATGACCATCATTTAGTCTCCAAGAGTCTGGTCTCGCTGCTTAGATGTTTAAAAATTTACTAATTAATTACTAAATATACGAGTATCATTGAAAATTTGCCTTAATATGAGTAAATATAGTAAAGATATGCTGCATTTAAATTTATTCTTACCACGATATTGAACCGTTTAAGTTTTACCAGCTTCATTTCAAATACAACGAAGCACACACACACAAAACTAATCACAGTAAAATATTGTTTTTGTGTAAAATTTTGATATATTGTTTCACACAATTTTTAGATACCAACAAGTCCGCCACTTTAGCGGTGATTTTCTCTGTAAAGTGTATCCGTAACTCAATTCCGCACAAATGACCGCTCTCCGAAACGCGGTATAGTCTTTCAAAGGCGACAAAGGATGTCAATTTCCTCTGAGTGAGGCGCTAACTCAGTTATTACTCACTTTTTGCATAAACCGGAAACCGGTTCGAACGTTCTAACAAGAATATTATTTAGTACTTATAAACCTGAAACATATTTTTCATATGACCAATTAATATGTCGTTATCAAATAATTATCAATAAGTTTATACTTAAATCTCGTCTTCATTATTTGACAAATAGTAGTTTGTATAATCATCATCAGCCGATAGACGTCCACTGCTGGACATAGTCTCCTCCGAAGATCTCCACATACAGAGTGCATTGCCTCCGGTGGGCACTAGGGGCTGTTGTATGTAGAGGTTCATATTGGAGGGATTTGGATCATTTTCCACCACGCCAACCCAATGCGAGTTGCCGGGAGATTTGTAAAATAATCTTCATTATTTATAAATACTTTATATAGAGAATTAAATTTTTTCTTAAAAAAAATTTACAAAGAAACAACAAACGTTACACGCTACACAACATAAATGGAATAGAAATAACTATTGCTATCTTAATCTAATCTTACCAACTTAGCAGGGTTAATCCTTCCACCGCGTACAGATGATAAAATAACATAGGATTCTGAAAAGCTAGGCCTAATTAGTACTATAACTTATGAGAATTAGAACTTCACACCAAAAGGTCGTAAACTGTCGCCTTGCCGTCGGCGTCCCTTAGATTACTTTCGAGGCAAAATTACGCTTGAGGTCGTAAATTCTACAAAGTTTTATGATAATCACGCAAACCAATTTGGGAATTGGAAAGCAGGTGTGCAAAGTGCTTCAGCACATACTACAAAATTTAAGAGACACCATGCATTGCTTAGATTATTTAGTAAAATTTTATATACAACGTCAGTACACATATATCTTGATGAAACGAATGACGATCTTTCAAATTATTTTACTAAATAAAGAGCAATAGAAAAACGGAAAATTCCTCTTAATGTTCCCATCGCTGGGACTCGAGCCCTGTTATAAGGAGAAGGTCAACATCATTAATCCACCATGTTGGCACATTGTGGATTTTGAACGAACCACGAAACTTGTTATTCATGAAACATGTCCGTTTACTCAAGATGTTTACTTTATCCGGAAGCTAAAACTCAGTAAAGATCGAACCCGTGTCTCTTCAACTCGTGTAGTACTCATCTGTAAACTGTGTTATTACCGCTTCTCAATCTAATTAAAATTTTATTGAAAAATAGTTTTAGTAAAATTTTTAAGAATTATATGACATGAAAAATTAAAATCGTATATATATTCATACAGGATACAGGATTTTGCTAACGAATACGTTGTACTTTACACGCGATATTAATGCGTAATATAATAATTTGGCGAGGAATTGTATTTGGAACAATTCTAATACTCATACTTTAAACAAACTATCAAAAATACTACAATTTAAATGCTACAATTTAAAGTTCTCAACATCAGTATCAACAAAATACACGTGTTCGCAGTTTAAAGTATATTCTATAAAACATTCTTTAATTTAAACATAAAATCCAAATGAAAACATAAAAAAAATTTACTGTGAGTTGTTACCCGCCGTATTACGTAGATAATTAACGAGGCGTTAGAACTGTAATAAAACGGAAGACGAGTCCTGCAAGTACCTAATAAAATACATTTTCTAATAACATTCGCTTTTGTACGATTTGATTTTTGATGGCTAAGTCTGTACCGCCGGAAACCGTCTAGAGAGGTACTACGTAGCACCTATTTCTGTCACCAAAGGCTAGTGTGCAAATACTAAGTCCTATTTTGAAGGGCCTGAGCAATGTTGTATCTATAAAATTAAGGAATAAAGAGACATACCATCTTTTACTTAAAGGCAAAGTCAACAATGTTTATCAATCAAACTGGTGTCCTTTTGTTATCAGCAGGAGGACGTTCACGAGACGGACTTATCACCAGGTAAACGTCTTACTCTTCTAGTCACTTGGTGTAATGAAATATACCATTATGATGCTGATACATAGAGCGACAATCACAATATTTATAAATATCAAATTCAACATCATCTCTGAGCTAACATAATTTTTAAAATGAACTTGCCTTATGTATAGAATTTTTTAATTAATTTCTTTGACCAGCTTTGCTTATTGCTTTTTTCCATCTGGATAATGAAAATTTCCAGCTCTTAAATAAAAAAGACAGGTTTTTTATTCCTTACTAAAAAGTCATCTATAGTATAGACATATCCTATTAAACTCCCTATAAGTTTTATTTTCACTATAATAAGCTTATCTCTCAAGAAAGTTCTCCTTGTACTGAAATTCTTTAAAACTGGTCCAGACATGAAAGCTTACCAGGTAAACTTTGCATTCATATTATAACAGTATTGATAAACAGTAATAGAACGATTATTAAAACCTTTTTCGTTTACAAATATTATTTAAATTTCTTAGATAATCTTAATTAAGCTAGATTTTTCTTGTTTGCCTAAATTTGATGTTACTGTGTAATAATTTCTATCAAGAGACTGAAGTAAAGAATGTAATGGTTCTCGAACTGCCGATGAAATTCTTTGTCGCTCTATTTCATGGCACTCGTAAAAAAGGTTTCATTTAATTAGACATTGAGTTTGTTACATTTCTGGGAAGAGCTTTGAACTGGAGGGTTTTATCCTTCCTTAGACCCTGCACTACGAACGGTAGAAGCATTTGGAGCTTTATTATCTAATAAATAACGTTGAAAATAGGTTGTGCAAATGGCGGTAAATATTCAGATCGTGACAATCAGCGGAGAGCGCTGTGAAAAGTCTTTTGCTAACGAGGTCCCCCACCTACATTCTCATTTTAGCACAACGTTACCCCTCGCCTACTATTTAAAATCCTTTTCCTTTGCAAAAAACTGTCATAGCATTTACCTTTATTGAACTTTTTCACTGCAAGCGCATTAAAATAAGTGCATTTTTGCGTTGCAAAAGTCATTTTGCAATTTAAAAGTGAGTTTTAACCAGAAATTTACGTTAGAATTTTAATACTTCATTATCACTTCTATTGATGTCCGCTGTTGATAAAGGCTCCCTTCAGGAATTTCGGCGCGAATGATTCTTTCAGAGTTTTTAATTATTTGTGAAAGTTGTAATTCATTATTTTTTTTTATAACAAACGGGCATATTCCAAAGTTTATTTACTATAATATAAACTCCAATAGGCTATCCAAAGTGTACAACCATTATTAACTGCAATAAAGTTTCTTCATGGTAAAATGAAAACCAGAATCAAGGTTTTACTTTAACATAAACGTCATTTTTACTCTTGTTATTTTAACAACTCAAATATGATTAATCATTAACATTTAGAAGAGTTAAAATGATCCCCGTCGGAGAAACGAGAGAAAAATACTTCGACCGCATCACTACTTACGGCGTGACATAAAGAGCAATTAAAGCAAAATCATTTCCAATGCCCTGAATACTCTTACCCTTACGTGTTATAACTGAACATTGTTAGATTTACAATGATGGTAGCTAGCCAGGTGAAATAATTCTAATTCAACCTACACTCTACCTCATTTTTGCCGGAAATCAAACCAGCAGCTCGAAATTGACAAAGGAAGTGGTTACATCATAAATATTAATATTTTAAGTTGTAGTTCTGAATTATCAATCATTCGTATAGTATATTAACAAAAAGCGTAATACAAAAAACTTGAATAACTTATTTTAGAGAAGCATTACTTTATTAATCATCAACTAATTTAGATAATGGAGAGCAGATGCGCATAACATTTTAGGTCGACGTTTTCAATATTCAGACATCGTTCCTGAAGGTTTTCACTTAATATGGATTACATATTTTAAATGGTAGGATTGTGAAGTACTAGTTTTATACCTTATAAACTTTTCTCTGATAATAAAAATACGAAGATCTACTCGTATTTCCGTATATGCTGCGTATCCAGCCACCTGAACCGGAAACTTTACGCGATTACTTAAGTACTTTTAGAAAAAATCATATACAAACATTATTTTGTTGTACATGTAATGTTAAAGGTTTTAAAGGGTCCCACACAACAACTCACAGGGCTCAAGCCAAACTCACCTACTAGTGGGATACCTTGCTAATGTACAAACAATGTTCCCACGAACCAGGATCAGCATGGTGGAAAAGCACCTAAATCCCCCCCATTTGAATCCCTACAAACGACGGCTCCTAGTTCCCTATCATTGTAGAGATCTTTGAGGGAGACCTATGTCAAACAGTTCTCTATGTTGACGTGCAGAAAATACTTCTATGGGGTTAGCTTAGCTTAATATATAGATAATTAATAAATAAATGTTTAAGACTTTTTTAAAGATTTTGTAGCCTTAATGAAAATAATATATATGTTAAAATAAACACATACAGTGACTGAAGTGTAACACAATAACGTTTACATACGATCGTTTCTAGCTGTAAAATCGCTACAAAAGAGTGGGACCTATCACCGGATAAATTCTTTTTCAGTTTTTAAAACGTTGAAAACAAACAACTAAACATTTTTCACATCGCATAAAATAATAGATAAAACTACGTGAAATGTCGACAACGTTTATTAATTGAAGGGAAAAAAAGCCAAGACATTTGCTTTTGAACACCGCGATAAAGGAAATTGCTTCCATGCTAATCAAAATTCTGATTACCTCGTTCGCATTGAAAGATAAAAGATCAGAAAATCATCTACGGAGAAAGTGGCTTTCTTTGATAAGAAGTGATTATCATGACGACAACATCCAATAATTAGCCAGAGACAACGTAGAAGGTACTCAATATCCGTAAATTGTCGATAATTTTCTATTTACTTCTGTTCAAATACTTTCAATCAACTTTTTGTGATGGAAAATTCTCATGTCTTTTATATAACTCACACCGTATGGGTAAATTGTTTAAAACAACATTTTCCTTATAATTGCTCCCTCCTCACCCCACTTTTAAGGCATACCTAGGACTTCGGGGATAATCCAATAAACCCTATCCCACACGATATAACATTTAGTGAATAACACAAGAAAGTTTTTTTAGTAACATCTTAATTGTATAAAATAATAATAAGAAATTATACGAATCATTTTTAGTCAGATCTGCTATAAGTTTTTAAAATATCTGGAATCTTTATATTAAGGCTTAAAACTCGATAATCTTCTTCTTTCTCCTGCCCTGGTCCCACTTTATGTAGGGTCGGCACAACATGTTCTTCATTACCGAACATGTTGTAAATAGTTTTTGGCTAAACTTTTTTACGACCGGCCGCCTGCCTGACATCAACCCTCTTTTTGGGAATCTTTGGGGCCTTTTTTTTTTTTTCTTCCCCATTTGTAATTCGCTGTTGGTACTAAAATTCACAAATGTACATAACTTAAATATTAAAGTCATTGGTACATGCCGAGATTCGAACCCGCGACCTTCGGATTGAAGGCCGCACGCTCTAACCATTAGGCCAGCGAGCTACGCTTAAAACTCGATAATATATATTTAAAATATTTTTCTATAGTAGTGAACTTTCACTTGTAGGATAAAAGGACTCTCCAATATATAGTAGACACCAAAAACACAATTTCACACCCAGAGATGGATATCCAAATGAAGGCAATTCCGAAGTGCTGATTTTTCGCTCCGCTGAATGTCGGTCTGGGGCTGATTGAAATCTGTGCAATAGTTGCGCAGAAAATGCATTAAATTCGAATTGTGGCTACCCGTATTTCCGTTGATATTTGTACTTTGATCCAGTTCTACCTATATCACTTTGTATTTATTAAGGCTTAGTTTTCAATTCAAATATAAATGGGACAACTTAGTTTAATATTTTTTTACAAAAACATCCTTTACTCTAACCGCTTCTTTTGGATATTATTTTTCGTTTGACCTAATTCTGATTGTATCCCATAACATCCAATTTACTTCGTCATTGCTGGGGTACAAGGCCTACCCTCAATATCAGGACGATGGGGCTATAGTCACCACGCGGGCCAAATGCGGATTGATTCCTTCACACACACACCTTAGAACAAATTCATGTGCAGGTTTCCTAATAATGTTTTCCTTCATCGTTTGTATTTCGCTGTTGTAACTAACTAAAGTTGACAAATGTACATAACTTAAATATTAAAGTCATTGGTATATGCCGAGATTTGAACCCGCGACCTTCGGAATGAAGGCCGCGCACTCTAACCATTAGGCCAGCGAGCTACGAATAGTTTATTATGGAATTCTGATTGTATATACTTATAATAAGTATAATTTTGAAAGTCGTGCCTTTCTATAATTTAAAGAGAGCAGCGTGAAAATCAATATAAAACCTTCTTCGGTCATAACATGTGCATATTTATTAAATCTTTTTCATTATAACTATATACTCTTAATTTTCATTATATATGAGAAAAAATGAAAAGTGTTTGATGTAATTTAATGATTAACTGATGATCTGATGACTGATGATCTGTTTCACACGATCCCTTAACTATAATGATTAATTTGCATTATTGCAAGTTGCATTTGAAACATCCTTAAGAAAAGTAATTCTATAACTTACTATTAAAAACTAGTTAAAAGTGTTTTAATGAATATTAATCATACAATAGGCTAACCTGCTACACCTAAGAGCAAATCTAAATATTTATTTCAGAAATAAAGAGTAAAGGACGTATGAATGTATACATAAATATAAAAAAATTGTTACTTAAATACTCATATGTAAATAAATCTAGAACTAGCAAAGATGTGTTAGATTATATTAGATATACTATAATGTGCTGTCGAAAATATTACTTTGTACTATTATATGAGAGATTGTATAATAAATAAAGGGAATCAAACTTCGTTAAAGTGTCAAAGTGTTCAAAGCCTTTACGAGTTTGTGCGAGTTGTAAAGTTGCTGGTAAGATTGAGATACTCAATGATTTTCACAACTCACCTCTATACCGATCCAGGCATTACTTTCTACATCTTAAATGATATCTGACATCTGCCTTTCTTTGCCTAGCTCTGAATCACCGTTTCGCTTTTTAATCACACCCTACTATATACGTACGTCTTTCGTCGTAAATAAAAGCAATGAAGTAAGCTAGAAATATGTAAATTTGATCTTAAATATAAATTGTACTGTGTGTACGTAATTTGTGAATAGCGGAATGAATTCATTTAATCTATTCCGCTATATTTTAGTACTGCAAGATGAAAGCATATAAATTGCTTTATAGTAGCAATAAATGACCGGGAATTCACCGCTATATGAATTACTTAATATTCGTATAGTACAGGAATATAAATCTACTTAACAAGTAATTTTAACAAATTTAGTTTCTTCAGTTTGATTTTGAATACTACATAAATTTGAATATAAAGAAAAATAACTGCAATGGAGTTTGTAATGGAGTAGCTAGTTGTAAATGATCAATCATTTAATAATGCAAAACAACACAAGGTCAAATAATAGTGAAAAACGTATTGAAAGTAAGAAATGATGCAAATAATCGATGAGATGTTATTAAATAAGATTAAAAAAGGGTTGTTGAAATAATGAATTAATTTAATCTTATGCTTAATGAATATTTTTTTAAAATTTAATGGCACTACACCTGCGATAGATAATCAAAACCATTAATTAGCTGCAAGATAGTTTTCTTTCAGCTTATCTGTCAAGATCTTTTGTAGAGTGAAAACAAAACGATCGAGCTGGCGTCGCAATTCATCACGGTCTGGAAAATGACAATTCCTGCAGAAGATTTATACAAAAAAAAAATGCTAACGAGCTAGTTTTCATCCACCTTAAATCCCTACAGTTTTAATCCATCGTGCCTTTCTGCACTGGTAATATTTTAAAAATCCTTGCGCAATTTTCCGCACGGAAGTAGTACTCATAATGAAAAATTAAAGAGGAGGCTTTGTGCGCAGTCTACATCCGGTAATTAATTGCAAATAAGTACACTGAATTCTTTTAACCGTCAAATTTTACAACGACGCTATCGAATCCTATCTTCATAACTATGTTTACTGTTTACTTATTTTTAAAGGGATGCAAATTCTATTATTATATCAAAGAGAAGCGTTTTTTTTAAATTTCAATAGAAAGTATTACTAACTTTGTTGTTCGAAACTAACAAAAAAATTTATGAAAATTGTTCGTTTTTTGTACTGCTATGTGGAAAAACACGTTGTTAGATTATACGGTATTATATATATGTTATCCCTACCGAGGTGGAGCTGCCAGCGCCGGCGGGATCGCAAATGATGCGTAAGCGTTCCCGTAACCCCGCCATCAGGCGACGAGATGAAATATCGTGGGGGTTTAGTCGGTGCAAGTCCGACATAACATGTCCTTGCCCCCTCGAGGACGGGTATGCGCAGGCATTTCCCCACGTTAATCAAAAAAAAAACCTACCCTAACAGCCAATCGCCTCGTTGCTCCTCTCTTTTCGACCTCCACCAGAGCATATCTGTGATTGTCGACATACACCGGTGAGGTCCGAATATACAAGAATGTAATGAAATATTCCAACTTTCACCGATGTAATTCGTGTTTGTTGACATTCACCGGTGAATGTAGACATTCTCTGTTTTCGGTCTTTCACGGTAACATATACACATTATATTTATTAACTATTCGGTGTAGATTAGTCAAAAAAATAAATATTCCATAAAAAAATATACTCCCACCTACTCAATATTTATGCTATAAAGTTAGCCTCGAGCGAAACGTTCATGTGATGGTAAGTGATACGCCTTCCTATAACGACGTGGCACTAATTAGGACATTATACATCGCACCACAGTGTGCTCATCGCGTCGAAACTGTTATAAAGTCTCGGAACTTCCGGTTCTACTTACACGCCCTCCCTACCGGAACACGGTTATGTTTATGTACTTCTATTTGGCGACAAAAATACGAGCTATGGCGGTACCTATACGGTCTTTGGCAACAGATACCTTTTTAATTTTGCTTTACGTGGGGCAAAGGCTTTCGCATACCTGAGAATCCTCCTTTCCACCTTTGTAAGGGCACGCCAGAACATACAGCGCGCCCTCCTCTTAGCCTCTTATAGTCACCTGGGTAACGGATTCCCCCGAATTGGTCACTGAGAGGCTATTGGAACCAAAAGAAAAAACTCATCAGGGCTCCCTGCGGCGGATCTGGTCTTGCGTTCCGCCGCCAATCGTTATGTGGCCGCGGAGGATAGGGCCAGCGGCGGAACGCAATACCGACACTCATCTTCCCGAGGTGATCTTGCGTAGCTCACCTGGAGCGGCCACCTCAGCCCGGCCAGGTACGTTCCTCTTAGCTTCACCGTGGGTGACCAAGCCACGGCTAATGAGCCCCACCGCCACGACAAAGCAAGAAGCTGTTCGAAGGCTGGCTACAGATACCTACAACCAGTTGTATTATTATCCTTCCACAAACTATTTAATGAATATTATTCAAAAACAATAATAATCAAGTAATGAATGTTATAAAGTATAACCAGGTTTTAATTAAAATATTTAGTACAGCAAATTACTCGCTATCGTGGCAATGTGCCGCAAATCTCATTGCAGTCTGGTAATGTTATCTAATGTTTGTTGTTCTGCAAAGTTGCAGTGCGAGCAGTGAAACTAATGTTATAGCGAGCCTGCTAACGTATCCGACACGAGCAACCCGAGTTGTTATTCTTAAGTATAATATACTACATACTTTATATTATAGTAATAAAGGTCGCTGGATATGATGCATACGGTATGAGCAAAAAAATTTTCGAAAAACTTGTACGAAATATTTGGTCTTTTATACTCTAGATTAAAGAACAAAAAAGTTTAAATTATCAATAAGTCAGCATATTGTAATTTCTTTCAAAACACGAAAAGTTGAAATTAAAATATTTAGAAAGTTTTTTCCGACTTCTTAATTATATAGTCTTGTTCAATAATTCATTAAATTTACTATATATATGACTAAAATATTCCTTTTATTGTAACATATGAATTATTATCAACATCCCATATTCCTTTAAATTGGTAGATGGCAGCCGTAGTGATTCCCAATCGCGTTAGGTCTTAACCTTTATCTTTTATCTCATTTGATGTCTTTATGAATTATAGTCATATCATTAATCGTCATATTAGTTAATTTATCTTTAATATGCATTTTTGTTTCGTTCTTTGCTACTGTTTTCTTTTCATCATTTACTTTTTTTTAAGTCTGCATAATTTTTTCTAATTTTGTACGAGTATAGGGTACTTTCCGTCTGTCATTGTATCTATTAAGCTATTTGTTATAATATTGTGTACTAGATTGCTTGTGCTAGAATAAAGAGAAAAAAGAATAAAAATTTTAATAACTAGGTTTACCCCGAGCTTTGCCTGCCGTAACACCCCTGCAATTCCTTTGTGGGAGGAATTTTGTAAAATTCGTTATTAGTTAAACTCTGTATGACAAAAACAGTATGTGTACGAAATTTCGAATGTTTACGTCTAATCGTTTCGGAGCTTTCTTGATGAGTCAATGAATCTCAGAATATCTACTATATATATGTATATAAAGATTAAAAAACAGTACCTCAAAAAATAACAATGTTTACACGAGAATTTTACACCGTCACCTTTTGCCAATTTCTTAAATTCTGAACCTTTTTATTCTTTACCTATGGAATTTGCAGTGTCAGCATCACTATCGTTAACTTAAATTCTCGTAAGAATTTCACGTCAGCGAAATGCAAACATTATTTTTATGTAATATTCTCCACACATGATATTAATTTTAATACTATTCTTATTTTACATGGAACTTAGACTTTAAAAATGTTCATCAAAACGATCAGCAAAAACCGTTTGTATACCTAATAAATAGATATTGTACTTTTTTTATAAAAATCTAGCAATTTATTATTTTGAGATGTTAGTCTGTTACATTTTTCTCTTAACATGTTCATTTTGATTCTAATAGACAAGTGTTATTAATTTAAAGCGGATAGCCGAGCCTGTGAGTATGTGGCATCTGAGCTCATAATTCCAGTACAACAATAATAAATAAAATATTCAATTGTGGGTCTATGTCCAAAAAGGTAATTCATAAACAATAGGGGTTGTCTATTGAAAAAATTATCAGTTTACCCGTCATTATACGCCAGTCACTATTTAAGTTTATTTTACTCTTAGGTAGTTACTGTATTGCAATCCTAAAGTGTAATTGTTAAAAACTAAATAATTAAAATTGGGCGCAAGTTACGAAGTGAATAGAGTGCCGAGTTTACAGTAGTAAATTTCCGAAAAAGCTTTCATCCTGAAATTCAAACACTTCAGCAATGACACGCCGCTAGTGTTGTTTGCGGAGCTCTATAAACGTTCCCCGTTATGCGGTAATGGCTATTGAAGTTTCCCTTGCTTTTTTTCTAAGTATTTTTAATACTTTGAATAAACTGATGAATTTTCTCTTTTATTGGAATTTTATTGTGTGGCTTAAAGCAGTCTATCGTTTGCTAATTATAATTAGAAACTTTCTTTATCACTATATAACATCACATTAGACATATTTAAAAGTAATTGTATATTTCGATCGTTATTGGGGTTTGTACTGGATATAGTACAACTATTTCAAACACGGATGAAGGTCATTATTAGATTTTAAAATTTTTACTGTAATAAAGATTTTGCTACAACTAGAAATTCATTTTAAATTGGTATGATAAAGAGGCATCTTTGTTGTAGAGTTATTTTGCAAAACCTTTTTGCAGATTTTACAACATATAAATAAATTTTTTAACTCTTATATAATTGTTTAACAGTCGTATTCGATTTTATATGGTCTAACTTAATAATGAGGCTGTAGATACAAGAATACTCCAGCTATATGGGGATAGTCGAACACAGTACGCAGGAATATTTCCAATATGACATTGGTACGCCATGTGCGATAAAACCCTATCACCATCCAAACTCCACAACATGTGTTCTCAAAATCCACTTCAGGACTTACCACTGCGCCACAGAGGTAGTTAAATTTAACTGTAAAAAATCAGACTATAACCTTACGAATACCTTCGTCGCAAATACATTGCCTCTTGTCAAAGTTAGAATTATTGCATCCATTGACCTTGCCAACTCCAGAGGACGTTCATACAATAAGTCATAGAAATATTTACTTTACTAATTTGCTAAGTAAACTTATATACCGAATTCAGGTCAAGAATTCAGCAGAGCGGTTTATTAACGATGCGACATGCCATGCTATAAGGAATTTAATAAAGAAGATATAAAAATCCAGTTAATTATAATTAAGGAGACGTAGCACGTAGTTATTTGAAAATTATAATTAATTTTAATAGTTATAATTAGTCCTTCTCACATAAAGGAATTGCTAACAAGAATACGGAGATGAAACAATAAGGTTTTTCTGACATTCATATTCATTTAAAACAATTACAGAATTCTTTAAACGAATTTAAATACAACTTCGACGAGTAACTTGAAACTCGACAGTTGTAAAAGGATTTCATTTTGAATACCTCAGTGGAACCGTTATTCAAAATGAGGTTAGCTGGCAAAGTCTTGTGTGAAAAAGTTATGCAAATTGGGTTATCTGTTTCCCAGCGTCCACTTAATCGAGTTCGTTCTCCTTTGGTTCCTGGTTGATTGCTACAAAATTGCTGCTCTGCATTTTTATGAAGTATTAACCTGGATAAGTCCATTGTCGAATAATTATTCCTATCACTACTTCCCCATTTCACCTTAACAGGTGATTATACTTTAATTTCGATTGGGATTCATCTTTACGAGATGGAGGATATTAGTACTGCTTTTATAAGCCATTCTTATATCTCCTATTAAAAATAAATATAGGAATATTATATTTACTTTAATTCCAAATATTAAGTAGTTGTTACTACAAATCATTATTATCATCTCAATCGATGGAC